>ML664653.1:238308-424848 GCA_007570785.1 Antilocapra americana | reverse complement strand
GTTCCTTTTGTTGTCTCCCATGTTGGGTTCTCATTACCGTCTTTCTAAATTCCATATATATGCGTTAATATACTGTATTGTTGTTTTTGCTTCTGGCTTATTCATTGTACTTTTAATTTGCATGTCTCCAATGACTGCTGGGGCTTCCCAGGTGGCACTAGTGGTAAAGAACTTGCCTGCCAATAGAGGAGACTTAAAAGATATGGGTTTGATCCCTGGGTCAGGAAGATCCCTTGGAGGAGGGCATGGCAACCCACTCCATATTATTGCCTGGGAAATCCCATGGACAGAGGAGCCTTGTGGGCTATAGTCCATGGGGCCACAAAGAGTTGGACACTACTGAAGCGATTTAACACATATGCAGTGATGAATGATGCTGCACATCTTTTAATGTGTTTATTTGTCACCTGTATCTTTTTGGTGAAGTGTCTTTTCAGATCTGCCTATTTTTTCAAAAATTAGCTTGTCTTCATACTGTTTAATTTTGAGGGCAAGTCTTTTTTTTTAATCAGGTATGTGTTTTGCAAATATTTCTCAAGTCTGTTCCTTGTATCTTCAAGTAGTATTTTTAAGAATAAATAGGAGTCATTTCAACTCTGTGCCTAGGTTTTGAGAGTAGAACAAGAAAGAAAGGACGAAGGAGTTCTATTTTCAGTTTTTTAAGGAATCTCCACACTGTTACATATATATGGAAGTTAGAAAGATGGTAATGACAACCCTGTATGTGAGACAGCAAAGGAAACGCAGATGTATAGAACAGTCTTTTGGACTCTATGGAGAGGGCAAGGGTGGAATGATATAGGAGAACGGCATTGAAACATGTAAATTATCATATGTGAAATCAATCCCCAGCCCAGGTTTGATGCTTGATACAGGGTGCTCAGGGCTGGTGCACCGGGATGACCCAGAGAGATGGAATTGGGAGGGAGGTGGGAGGGGGGTTCTGGAAGGGGAACACATGTATGCCCATGGCAGATTCATGTCAATGTATGGCAAAACCAACACGATAATGTAAAGAAAATAAAAATAAAATAAAATTTTAAAAAAAGAAAGGACGAAGGAGGGGAAAGCTGGAGTGAGTCCTTGCATCTAAGGAGTACAACCAAGACTGGCCACTTTTATAAAACACATTTTTTCTACTCCTATTACTTGGGCTACAGCACATGGTGCTGATGTAGAATTACCAAAAATAAATACAGAAAATTATGGCAAGCTTGACTGGGAAACTTTGAGTTCCTTCCTACTAGGGAGATTCCTGCCAGTGGAAATAACTCTCAAGTAATGCAAATTATACAGAACAGTTGCTTACTCTGTATGTAGTGAGGTAAATGGTTAGATGGTACTCAATAAATAAAATTAAGTTTGAAGAGAGAAGCTCTGCTCTGAATGAATCTAGGTATGGAGGAAGTCCTTCTTAGTTTGAGGAAGAGCCTGAAAGCTATTCCTCCTAACAGGAGGAGACACTCATTAGTGTGACCTTGAGAGTAGAACCTAAGACAAGTTTATGGTGCAAGTAGTTTTTTTGGGATGTGATCTCAGGAAGCAAGACCAAAGGCATGGGGAGAGTGAGACTAGAAAGGAGAATAAGTTAATTGAAGATGGAGTAGATGATGTTACTGTTGTTGCCTTGCTCCCCTATACTGATGTTGTTTGCCCAAATCCCAGCTTCTGCGTGGTTTGCTCTCAGTGACTCATACCTGCCACCTTCTTTATAGAAGTACTCTTGAACTATTAGAGTTGTCTCGTTGTTGTTCAGTTGCTCAGTCATGTCTGACTCTTTGCGACCCCTTGGATTGCAGCATGCCAGGCCTCCCTGTCCTTCAGTATCTCCCAGAGTTTGCTCAAACTCATATCCATTGAGTTGGTGATGCCATCTAGCCTCCTCATCCTCTGCCACCCCATCTCCTTCTGCCCACACTCTTTCCCAGTGTCAGGATTTTTCCAATGAGTCAGATCTTTGCATTAGGTGACCAAAGTATTGGAGCTTCAGCTTCAGCATTGGTCCTTCCAATACTCAAGGTTGATTTCCTTTAAGATTGACTGGTTTAATCTTGCTCTCCAAGGGACTCTCAAGAGTCTTCTCCAGCATCATACTTTGAAAGCATCAATTCTTCAGCACTCAGCCTTCTGTAAGGTCCAACTCTCACATCTGTACATGACTACTGGAAAAGCCATAGGTTTGACTATATGGACCTTTGTAGACAAAGTGATGCCTCTGGTTTTTAATACACTGTCTAGGTTTGTCATAGCTTTCCTTCCAAAGCTCAAGCATCTTTTAATTTCATGGCTGCAGTCACCTTTCTCAGTGATTTTGGAGCCCAAGAAAATAAAATCTATCACTGTTTCCATAAATTTGCCATGAAGTGATGGGACTGGATGACATGATCTTAGATTTGCCTTATCTGGAGACATTGAAAGACAGGAATGCCTGGGCATTTGTGTCCCTCCATCCCCCCACCTCCTGACGCCCCACTGTGGCTCATAGTCAATGGCTGACTGGTACAGGAGTGGAAAAGCCCAAAGGCTTCCCTGGTGGTCCAGTAGTTAAGATTCTGAGGTTCCAATGCAGTGGGAGTGTATTTGATCCCTGGTCAGAGAACTAAGATCCCTTGTGGAATCCCACTGTGTGTGTTTCTTCTCTAGCTCTGCTCTGCTTTCCTTACTCCCTGCCTGCTTTCTGCTAGGAACACTTATTTTCTTAATAAGTCACTCACACATAAATCTTCAACTCAGGGTCTGCTTCTGGGGACAAGATCAGCACCTAAGGATGCATTATTGAGGCTGCCTCTGTAGGGAATAGTAGCATTATTATGCTACAACTTCACAAGAAGCATGGAGGAAAAAAATGAAGATGGCATGCCTTATTTCATCTACCTGACAATTCATAACAAGACTTTATACTTTGTCCTTCTAAGGATATGAAAGTTCAAAAAAAATCAAAGCATAATGGTAAATACCAGTATTTCACAAAGATTATTATGTCTGTATTTTAAACATTACTAATAAAGAGAAGATGAGACATTTCATTTACTATTGTCTTGGTGTCTGTTTTCTGCTCCAAGATTTTGGTGAAAACAGCATTTTATTTACATGATAATAAAACAGTGTATAAAAGCTTAGGCTCTCAATTTTCCCAACCCTTTCTGCATATATGATATTACACAAGATACTGCTAAGTGAAAGAGTAACAGGAATAATAAACTGTCATTTTATAAATTTTAGTGAAGTGTTTTTAACATACTTTCCAGAAACTAGAAAGTAAATGAATGAATTGACAAGGATAACACATCTATTCGTGAATCATATGATTTCTAATTCCTTCTTTTGAAGCAGACCTCATTAGATTAACAATTGATTCATCATTAAAAATGATTTCTAGTGATATAACTATTATTTGACTTTTAGCATATAGTTGGGAGTGGAGTGGCTTAAATGATTTCCATTTATTTATTTATCTTGGTGAACAAGGTTTTTCAAATGTATAAACATAATGCAAATTTACTGTAACCTTTTAAGACTATCAGGCTTCCCTGGTGGCTCAGTTGTAAAGAATCTGCCTGCAATGCAGGAAACACAAAAGATGCTAGTTCGATCCTTAGGTAGGGAAGATCCTCTGGAGAAGGGAATGGCAATCCATTCCAGTATTCTTGCCTGGAGAATCCCATGGATAGAGGAGCCTGGTGGGCTATAGTCCATGGGGTCACAAAACTGGACACGACTGAACGACTAACACTTTAAGAATATCAGATATGTTATTTGGTTAATCTCAAGAAAGGTTCTTTCTGTGCCCAGGTCTGGGTCATTCTGCAGAGACTATAGTGAATACTGTCCCTTTGCCAGACATTTTGTTTGTCTATTATGTTTTTCTTTTCCTTACTATTAGATAAGAAGTTACAACTTGGATTGTATTTCTACTCCCTCTGGGCCACAGGGAGGCTGGGGACTTGTTTACTAATTAAAATAAAAATGGCAGAGTCATTTTTGAACATTCTTTCTTCAGACAAAACATTATTAGGTTTGCCACTTTGAAATAACTTGGCAAGTTGCTTTCAATTCAGAGCCATGGTATTTACTATATAATTAGAGTGTCCTCAGGCACCTATGAAAATTTAGTAATGCAGATATTTTCTTGATGGATTTCGAGTATCAGACACTCTTAGTATCGTCAATGATACATTTTGTAGGAAAGTAGTCATGAAGCAACACACTATCCATAATAATCAGCACTTCATTAATAGATTTTCATTCAAATTTGGAGTTGGGATTTTCCAAGACTAACTGAACTTTGCTTATCCTTTTTATTATACTTCACAAATGAGAGCTCATCAATATAATCATTGTATTCATTGTACTTGTTAATATCTTAACAAGATAACATTATAATATCTTAACATTATTAAGGCTGGAGAAAACAGTGAGAAGCTCCTGTTTCAGTAAATTTTGCTTTTGAGATGAACTTGCAATCACAGCCAAGAAAATGTGAGAGTTAAGTTGATGGAGAATGAAACTGATTTTAAGTGCCCCTGAGAGAATGAAGAAGAGAGAAGGAGGAAAAAAATAATCATGCCATGTTTGACTCTGGAAAATAAACAGCTTCATCATATATCAGTGCCTAAAATATATATGAGTGAACATTAGAATTGCAAATGAATTAGGGGAGGGAAGAACCCTATCTGCTTTTACATAATTTTGTTTTGCTTTGGGCGAGGGTATGTTTTTTCCTACTAGAAACTAAGAATGAATTTCTAACTTCAGGCGGAGGCATGGACAAGAATTACCCTATTTCATGTGGTAATTAGAAAATGGATATTGTGTTGAAGATCCATCTCTTTTAAAATCATATGAGTGAAATCTAATGAACCTGATTAATTAGAAAAAGAAAGAGCACTCGTGGCAGAAAAATATCTTACCACAAATATATGGTTAATTATTGAAGTGTGATGCCTTGTGTATAAATATGTCCAGGCCCCAAAGTCCTTAGGGTTTATATTCAGATAAGGAGCCAGGTCCTGCTTGACTAAATGATTAAGTCTTGGTTGGATTTTAAGTGCCCCAGAGAGAATGAACAATGATCACTGACTGCCTGTGTCATGTTGCCTCCAAAGTGCTGATTGTTACCTTTTAAACAGAAACTTCAAGGTGGATTTCCACCTTGATTGTTATTACTAGGTTTTGGATTTTTTCTGCATAGTGTTACTTTGAATGCAAGCATGATGTTTCTCTTCATCTATCCACTCAGAAAACTATAATGGGAGTTGGATGGAGGCAAGCCTGAGAGTACAGCCCAGCTCCTCCAAATGTGTGATCTCAAACAAGTTACCCTAAGACAGGGCATGAACTTGGAGCATTACTACGATTCACAGGATGTAATGTTTTTATGGACCCCCAATGTGTCCAACTCAATGGACGTGAGTCTGAGCAAGCTCCAGGAGTTGGTGATAGTCAGGGAAGCCTGACATGCTGCAGTCCATGGGATCACAAAGAGTTGGACACGACTGAGTGACTGAACTGAACTGAGTGTTTTGTTCTATAAGATGTATAGAAAAGCTTGTAGTTTGTTTATTTCTTCTTCTTTTTTTTTTAAGATGGCACACATCCAGGAACTTGGAAAGCAAGGTATGTATGTCCATAATTAAACCCACTTTGCATGGCTGACTAAAGCAGGCCAAGGTCAATGTGGCACTTCTCCCTGTGCTCTGGTCACTCAGCTTTAGCTGCCTCATAGCAGGACAAGCTCACACGCTATAGAATCCAGAATCATCTCTATTGTAACACAAAATGTGTGTAACATAGTGACAAGCTTAAGGAGAGGCCACACTTGAATTATCACAGAATCACGGCTTCTCACTGACCTGACCTAAGCCAGGTCAGAGAAACAAAGCCCCTTGAATAACGGGGCTAGTGGGTCTCTTGAGAGAAGAATCCTGGTGACATGGCCATAAGCTTCTGCTGTAAATATGCCTTTAAACTTCTTCCCAAAGTCTTAGAGCCATGTCTCAGAGTGAACATGGAATGGGGAATGGGAAATAGCCATATCAAGGGTAACCAGACAGAGGCTCAGTGCTAACCCTGGAGTCCTCAAATGCTGCTATGGGCCAAGGAGTGGTGGCCAGGAAGGTTAAGTGTTAGAGGTTAGGTGGTTAGAAGTTAGGTGACTAGTAGAGTTTTAGGCAAAGACTATGATCATTTCCCTGGTGTTGAAATCCTGGCTAGGATAGACATATGAACATCTGGCAGAATCTGTACATTGGCTCCTGGGATCATACAGTGACGGCCATTCCTATTATAATGGCCTAGTGAGAACCTCTGGAATTTCCTTTCCCTACCAGGATAGGTGGCTCAGATGGTAAGCAATCTGCCTGTAATGCAGGAGACCTGGGTTCGATCCCTGGGTCAGAGGGATCCCCTGGAGAACCAAATGGCAATCCGCTCCAGTATTCTTGCCTGGAGAATTCTATGGCCAGAGGGGTCAGACAGGCTACAGTTCCTTGGGTCGAAGAGTTGATCACGACTGAGCAACTGACACAAACACACACAACAGAACATTAAGCCAAAAGCAATATTCTTTTCCTATGGTAACTGCAATTACTGGTGTCATCATGAAAAATTTGAAAGATGATGAGAAAGAAGATTTCTATTACACTCCCACTTAAACACAGAAGGTATCAGAGTCTTAGAGAATGGCCATGGATCATCACATAGTTAACTGGGCATTGACTCTCATTTCAGCAAGTGCTCCATATGTGGCCTCTTCTCTAGACTAGTCAACACTCAGCACTGGGAATCTACCTGGGCAGTAGAAGCTTCTTCCTGACTTCTGGAGAACATCCACCTTCCCCTTTCTGCCCCTCCATCTACTCAACACTTCTGTAGCTTAATTCCAGGTATGAAATCTCTCTTCTTCTTGAAACACCTCAGCGTAGTGTTCCAGGTTGAATCCCCTGGGAAGTAGGCCAAAACCGAGATTAACATATAGAGTAATTATTATATGTAGGGAAGGATGAAAGCAGGACTGGGCAGAGGGTGAAGATAGGCTATAATGCAATCTCAACCAAAGCCCTTATACTCCTATGCTGATGAGTTATTGAGTGGGTAGCAGATAAGGGGACTTTTTTTTCACCAAAGCAATCCCTGTAGGAGCTAAAAGCAGAGGGTTATCTACCATCAACATTCCCAACAGCTGGGGATAAACTGAAAAGTGCTCAGTCTTCAAGTGGGATCTGGGTTATGCACAAATCACAATATCCACTAAAGGTGGGAAGTGGAAGGAATGAAGATGTGAGTTGATGGTCCATTCTAGGGTCAGCACCTCTTAGGTGATTGGAAGAGACTCTACCAGTGTCCACACTGGCCAGTCCCATGCCAGTCCTATGGCATAAGGGGTATAGGCTCAATAGTTGTGGCACACTGGCTTAGTTGTTCCATGGCATGTAGGATCTCAGGGATCAAACCCATGTTTCCTGCATTGGCAGGTGGATTCTTTGGGCTGCCCCAGTGGCTCAGTGGTAAAGAATTCACCTGCCAGTGCAGGAGACAAAAGAAATGTGGGTTCAATCCCTAAGTCAGGAAAATCCCCTGGAGTAGGAAATGGCAACCCACTCCAGTATATGCCATGGACAGAGGAGCCTGGTGGGTTGCAGTCCATGGGGTCGCAGAGAGTCAGACACAATTGAGTTTGCACACACTTTCTAAGGAGTATTACCCTACTCAAATGCCTGGGTCTTTGTATTTCTCTGCTGTGCAAATTTATATTATCCCTAGCTACACAATAAATAGAGTAGTATTTATGCCCACACTTGTTACACATTTGTTACAGACTATATGATTGCATTGTGTTCTCTATGTTTCCCAAAATATTTGAGAGGAAAAGCTTCCAAAACAACTCCTTATGGCTATAAAGAACACCTCCTTTGCAATTGCACTTGTCAAAACAACTGGTCCCACAGCCTTTTCCTGACCCTGGCTCTTCAGCTTTGCAGGAGAGGAAATGAGAGCTAATGAGAGAGAGCAGAGAAGTGGAGTTCAGAAAAACAGCGGAAGAGATGCCTTGAAGACTTCTTGAAAGCAAGCTTGACCATTTTGCCCTCTTTCTTAAAAATGCATGGATATGATCCAATTAGTTGGAAAGCTGACTTTTTTCTTCCCCAGCTTTTGTAAGAAGATGAACAGTGAGAAAACACTCGCTGGAGTCTTTGGAGCTGAATATAAAGAGAATCCCTAGGAAAGAGGGCAGTAATGTTATGGATGATTGGAGGTAAGGGCATGAGGTATTTATCAGGAGTGTTGCGACAGGTTTCAATGATGCAGTAGGGGAAATTTACGAATAAGTGACTGGGAGAAAGAAAAGCTCAGCATGAAGAATGCTATCAAATTTGCTAGTGCCTGAGCTGACAGGGGAGTGGAGGAAGAAAAATAGCATATTTGTAGAGTTTGTGTGAGACATGGTGCCTCAGAGCCAGAGTGCTGGCTGTTTCCCATGACATCACTCTATGGGCCTTAGGAAAGTCTTTCCTACGGCTCTCCTTGCTGCTCTCCAAGTGTCTTTGAAATATCACTGTTAGAAATTGCTTTCGTATGCGTTCTTTTCCCTGTATTTGTACTTTGAAGCTTATAGCATGTCACATGAACTTGGGTCTGTGGTTGTACTCTGTAAACGCTTTCTATTGGGTTGCCAATAACTTCGAGTGGGTGCAGCGTCCTAAAACCCGAACGAACTTTTTAGCCAAACCAATCTTTTTTTTTAAATGTAAATCCTCTTAAGGAGTGGAAATGTGGCATTTCATATTTAGTGGGGAATTACTGCCTGTGATATATACTTTCCTTAAAGAATCCACGTGTAATACAGGAGGCCTGGTTTCAATCCCTGGGTCAGGAAGATCCCCTGGAAAAGGGAATGGCTACCCACTCCAGTATTCTTGTCTGGAGAATTCCATGGACAGAGGAGCCTGGTGGGCTAGCGTCTATGGGGTCCCAAGAATCATACATGGCTTATTGACTAAACCACCACTACCACAGCTATTCAGAAACATGGGGCATGCATCTGAGATGTGGGACATTAGGAAGAAGGATGTCAAAAAGAAGGAAAAGCCCTTCAATAGTCTCAAAAGATCTGCATTTCCTATTTTCTAATGCAGCTTCAGGCCATGGGAAAATTGTGCAGCGGAGTCAGTGTTGTGGGTTCAAGTCCCTCCATGAACTAGTTTTTCATAGCTAAATGTTATAATATTTATAAAATGAATCACAATTTGAAGTTATAATATTTTAACCATACAGCTATAAATCACAAGTTAAAAGATGTTTTACATAGAAAAACTCTTTCTCTTTATTTCATGGTACTAATAGAGCAACTGCTTTCATTTTTCTGTATTGCCTTCCAGTATTCATGTACATATTTTAAATAATGTTGTAGTCATAGAATATTTTATATTTTGACTTTTCACATAAAAATACCTCTTCCATGTTGTTACACAGTCTTAATAATTATAGCTTTTCATGAGTTTCTTTGTAATTTTTTCACCACAGAGCAGTCTCAAATTTGAAAAGAGAAACATAGTCACAGGGTTATGAATATTTAGACAGCTTTAGAAATATTACTGGATTGCTTTCCAAAATGTTTGTGGGAGTTTAAAATCCGCCAAACATTTTCACCTCACTTGCTAGCACTGGGTATTATCATTTTAAATGGTTCTATTATTTTAATGATTTAAAATATGATTTTAATGTTTACTGTGCATTTCTTTGAGGATTGGCAAGGTTTAATGGATTCCTCATATGTTTTAAATTTTCTCAGAATAAAAAGTTTAAAAATACATATGCAACAAATTTCCAAGGAATTGCAGTTAGAGTACAAAGATCTCTGTATACCTAATGCACCAATTGGATACTTTCGACATTGCTTTATAATTTTCTCTCTCTGTATATTTATAAGTATTATTTTTCCTGAATCACTCTATAGTATACTTAATACATCTTACACCTTTACGCACTAACAATATTGTATTATTGTACATTTCCTGAACTTGATATTTACATTATCGTTATATAAAATAATATCATTTTGAAAACTATTCATTTGTTTATTTGGCTGCACTGAGTCTTAGTTGCAGCACATGGGATTTTCAGTCTTAGTTGCAGTATGTGGGATCTTTAGTTGAGGCATGAGAACTCAGAGTTACGGGATGTGGGATCTAGTTCCCTGACCAGGGATTGAACCTGGGTCTGCTGCATCGGGAGTGTGGCGTCTTAGCCAAAGTTTTATCTGATCTAAAATTCATATTGCAGTTTTACAAATTATTTCACTAATATATTTGAGAACAAAATATGTTTCCTGTCCAGGAACCAATCAGTGTTTATGCATGTACCTAACTGTTGTGATTCTTTAGTTTCTTTTATTATGGAACATTTTCTCAGCACTATTTGTCTTTCATAGCACTGACATTTTCAAAACATAAAGGCCGATTATTTTGTATAATGTCCAGCAGTGATCTGGTAAATGTTTAACAGATGTCTAGCTGAATTTTTTTTTTTTTTTTGCTGTATAGCATTTGCTGATTTCTGTGGTGTAAATATCCCCAGGGTGGCTGATGTCAAGGTTGTGATGTGATGTTGCTGAATGGGCCATTGGAGAGAACTGTGCACAGTCAGCTCTCAGGAGCTTTATGCATAAGCTAATTCTAGCACATCACTGAATGGCCTTTAATTTGGGTTCATCTGCCTTTTTCTCATGAATAGAACTGGTTATGTATCTTTGTCAGGAATCCCAATGAAATAATGGTACGTTGTTCTTAACATATTGTATTAGGAGGCACATGGTGTAGACATGTCCTGCCTGTACTTATTTTACTTGTTTATTTAAAATATTTATTGTAAAAATTTATTGTATTATTCATTTGGCCTTGCCAGATCTTAGTTGTGGCATGTGGGATCTTTAGGTGTGGCATGCCAACTCTCAGCTGCAGCATGTGGGACCTAGTTCCCTGACCAGGAATGGAACCTGGGCCCCTACATTGGAAGCATGGAATTCTAGTCACTGGACCACCAGGGATGTCCTCCCATCTGTACTTATTTTAGAATAAGAAAAACTACATATACACTTGCATATATGTGTGTGTATGCATGCATACAATGTGAATTTATTTCCCCCTCAATATATGATATGAACAGAAGTGGGAAAATTGGGATGTTCTGGTTGAAGCAGGGGAAGTCAGGTCCTCAAAGTCCCATTACCCCTACATTATGACCCTGAGAGGACTCTGAGTTGCACAGTTTGAGAATCACTATCTTAAATGGAAAATGGAGGGTTTATTTTCAAAGGGAACTGGATTTTAATTATTCTTGAAGGTTGTGCAATGTTAATAAAAAGGCTTGGTTCACTTATTAATATGATGCCTGTCCAGTGTGCCAATCTAAATGCACCAGTGGGATGCACTTCCATCTATATTTATTTAATTCAAATATATTTTCAATTAAATAGATTTGCATATCAGAGATTGGTCTCGCCTAATTTAATTATCTCATTCTTATTTCTTCAAGAGTGGTAATACTTAGACTTAATTTAGCTTTGTGACAATGAATATGTCACATAATTTTCTGGCATCTAATTCTGTCACCTGTGAAAGGAGAAAGATGTTGGACTCACTGATCTGTATGAGAAAGGACCTTAAAATTCCAAATCAGACTATCCCCAAAGAGACAAAGGTTAGCCTAGGTCACCATAGAATAGCTGCAGGACGGTCCTTTATGCTCTCTGAGCCTCATCTTTCTTGAGGTGAGGATCTTGATCTAAGTGGGCTCAAACCAAGGGACAGCACTTCCTTGGCTCTTATCTAGGAAAGAGATCTATGTCTGTTCTTCCCCAAGATTCACAGCACCCTGGGCACATTTTACCTTCTTCAGGTACCCATGGTTTCTTCTATTACCTAAGGACTTTTATTAATAAGACAACAGGGGCTTTCCTAGTGGCTCAATGGTAAAGAATCTGCCTGCCAATGCAGGAGATTCGGGCTCAATCCCTGGGTCAGGAAGATCCCCTGGAGAAGGAAATGGCAACCCACACCAGTATTCTTGCCAGGAAAATCCCATGGACAGAGGAGCCTGGCAGGCTACAGCCCATGGGGTTGCAAAAGAGTCTGATAGGACTTAGCAACTAAACAATAGCAACAGTAACAATAAAAAGCAGTGAGTGGGCAAAAATTACAACTGTATAAAACTTCCTATTTTAAAAGTAACTCAGTTTTATATATGTTGAAATATTAGTGAAATATAGCAATTACATCTTTAAAAATTATATCTTACTCATTTTAGATATATGTGCATATATATATATATTCTTCAATGCAATGATGGAATTTCAGCATTATAAATCTCATCAATAGATTTTTATTCCAGGTTATAGATTATTTATACATATTTAAAAGTAAATACTCAGATGTTAATGATACATCTGAAAGAGTGACATCCCTTTTTAATACCATGGATATTATTCAAGGATGCCAGAAATAATGTTGATGTGGGTGTTTGGCTAATCAGGTTTTCAAAGATTGAGATAAACATTTTGGATAAAAGCCAAGGCTAAAGCTAACTTTCAGGTGTCTCCAGTATTCTGCCCCTGCTCCAAGCTTTTAGTAAATCTTTTTTGAAAGGACTTTTGAAACTCACCTTTGCTGAGAAAGCCACCAAGGCATTTGCCAGAGCTGAAGCACCTCTAGTACACAGTCATGGTGCAGGCATGCTAGGCTTTGAGACGTCTCCCTCTGTTGCTATTTTTTTTTAATTTATTAATTTGGTTGCACTGGGTCTTAGTTGCAGTATGCAGAATCTTCAATCTCCATTGTGGCATGTGGGATCTTTAGTTGCAGCATGTGAAATATAGTTCCCTGACCAGGGATCGAACCATGGCCCCCTGCATTGGGAGCACAGAATCCCAGTCACTGGACCACCAGGAAAGACCTTCACTTTGTTGTTCTCACTGCTACCTCGGCTCACCTTCCCCAGTAGGAAAATGCACATTTCCCAATCGCTTTTATTTGCTCTCAGTTTTCTGTGGGATTATCACCCACTCATTTTTTTTAATGGAGCCAAAAATTAGGATAAAAGGATAGAAGCAAGAAAGGCATTAGATAAATTTAGCAACTGTCCTAGGTTACATTTGGAAAGAATGGGTAGCTTGAGGTGCAAATAGAAGACACCAAAACACTGGCTGGTATGCATGTCAAATAGTTCTCCAAAGTGTCTTGAGGCCAGAAAATAAAACAAAGGAGAAAACCATAATAAAAGAGCTATACAAATTTTATAATCTCTATGAAGGCAGAGGCCATGTTTTCTGTGTCTCTGTTATGATTTAGTGCTGGACACTTAGTTTGTAAATAATTACATGCACAATTAAACTAGACTCCAGTAACCCAGTTTCTCAGGTCTAGCCAAAGAAATAGTGCAAAGAAAACCCTTGGAAAAGAAATCCTCACATTTTTCTTGTTTCCCCTCTTCCATATCCCATTTATGTGATGTTTTGATGGCTTATCATGAATTCTTTCAACAAATATCAAGTGTCTTCTTTTTGTGTGTGTGGGTTTGTATTGTATTGTGTTTCTCATTCAATGACTGTATGACACTTGCCATAAAATATGAACAAGATGAATCTGGTCCCGACCCAAGGTCTAGCTACAGTGCATGTTGTGGCCAACTTACTTTTGCTGATTGGCTTAGCTGGAACGGCCTCTGCCGTGTGTTGAAGATAAACCCAGTCTTCTGATGTATTTTCTGAGAAATGGTATTGCCCACGTGCTTGCCAATCTTCTTACACTCTTTCAAAGAATTGGATTTCCTTGAGCTATAAAGCCCCAAATTAAGGTTCTATTCATTTAAAATGCACCTCAGTAAGATGGTTAAACAATCAGACTAAATTCAGTATATACAGAACTGAGTGATTCTCGGGGAGTTATTTCTCAGTTTCTCCCACCCCCCTCTCCAATACATATACTCATTACAAACTCAGGAAGAAAGAAATGTTACAAATGGCTTTTATGCAAGGAACAGACTGATAGATTTTTTTAATGTATTCCTCAAGTCTGTAAGTCTGTGATCTTTTTCAGAATAGCATGTTATGGACAGATTGATCATGCCTGCAAATGGAAAGGTTTGCAAAAATATAGGTCACTGATTTGTCTTTGCTGTAGCTATCAGATACATCTACAGAAGAATCTGTTAGCTAAAATGTCATCCTCCTTCTCATGAATATTTGCCTCCTTCACTCCTTAGATGATGTCAAATGAAAACCCACTTTCAGTGCACTGTCATTTTTAGAGGCCAAGATGCACATTAGAGAGATTATATTAGAAAAGAGCTAATTTGAACTCTTCCTTTACTAGCCAGGACCCCAACAGGAAACAGAGGGTGCTCTTGAGTTAGGATAATCTCAAGAGTTATTAATAAAGGCACTATTTATAAAGATGTGGGCAGGATATAGAGAAACCATAAAAGATATTGAAAGAACCACAGACTTTAGTGCTGGTAACTGCAAAGATGTTAGTACTGGTTGGCCTGAAGGGAGCTAAAAAAGCACTTACAGGGACCTTCTTGTAGAGAAGGTTGCTTTGGTTGAGGAACCCATTGAGTTCAAGGGAAATATGGAAATAAATACCCTGACCTCATTGAATTTTCTCCCTGATCTTCTGCCAAAAATCTTCATAAGCTAAGCCCACCTGAAAAGTAAAGGATAAGGAAGACGTTGATATGGTTTGCACAGACCAGGCTCTGAAGGCAGACAGCAGGATGGAGAACAATGGATAACAGATCTGAAAGGGCAAATGGAATGTCCCCTGGTTCACATTCCCTGTTACTTATAAACCCCTTTGATTTAGACTGTACTGCAAGGAGATTACAAAATCATCATTTAGCTCGAATCATACCTTCAACTTTGTAGATTTATGTATGTCTCTTTTGAGCCCCTGTTTTGCACCAAACTATATTTGTTGTGAATAAAACAGTCAAAAATTCCTACCCTCAGTTGAGTCTATATTCTATTGGAGCCATGTCTATTAGGAGTCAGTTAGCTGCCAGAGAAAAGTCACCCAATTTAGAAATTTAAAAACAATCACTTGTGAGAAATTCTTCTTAATTGCTGTATATCTGTCCAACAACTACTCTCTGGGCTTTCTAATGGGTTAGCTAAAAAGTTCATTCAGGGTTTTCTGTAACTGTCCATGGAAAAGCCAGAATGAACTTTTTGGCCAAACCAATATTACACATTTTTTTTCTTTTTCTTCCCTTTCTTTCTCTCCATACCTCCTGACCAAGAGAAAAACATGCTTTACTTCACTACATATCCCTCTGAATCTTTTCTTCTCTCCTCTGTATTAGGCAGGCTTCAGTTTAAGGCTCTTTATCTTCCACTTCCCCATATTTTCAATTTGCATGTCCCTTGATTATCTACTGTTTCAAAAAATTTTATATGAAAGTTCTCTCTCAAATGGTGGTCATCCTCTTCCAGCCTACATTACCCTTACTCCAAAAAGGATTTTTCATGTGAAAAGTGCTCTCCTGTGTCATATCTATTCAACCATTTATTCATCCCCTAAAACTTCATTGGAATATTTATTGAGTACTTCAGCACACTGGAGGTCAAGAGAAAATTCCCATAGAATGGTGGACACTTCATTCACTCAAGTTGTCACTGGGACTGGGGTAAAGAGAAAGAAAGTGAAGTTGCTCAGTCATGTCCGACTCTTCAACCCCATGGAATGTAGCCTACCAGGCTCCACTATCCATGGAATTTTCCAGGCAAGAGTACTGGAGTGGGTTGCCATTTCCTTCTCAAGGGGATCTCCCCAACCCAGTGATCGAACCCGAGTCTCCCACATTGCAGGCAGACACTTTACCATCTGAGCCACCAGGGAACTGGGGTAGGATGGGCATATAATGAATCCAGACATTTGGAAGAAGTTACTAGCAGATGGAACAAACCAAAGCCAGAGTTCAAAGTCGTTTCTTATCTGAGCTTGAAGCACAGTGCCCAAGAGATAAGACCAGAGATCAGCCAATCTGCAGAGTAGTTGAGAAATGGTAGATGGAACATGAAGCTGAAACAAGGACCCAAGCCCTTTATGAGCAAGAACTGTATGTCTCAGAGACTGTTCAAAGGTTCTGCACTCAGTAAACACTGATTGTCTCCTCTTACAGAGGAGGATAGACTTGGTTCCTGCCCTCAAGTGGTTTTATTCACTTAAAAACATAGAATAGGCATTTTTTGATGGTTCCAATGGTTCTCTTTTTAGTGTTCCCCACTCCATCTCTTCCATTTGCTCTGTGTTTTCTTCAGCATTTACATATACTAAAAACTTCCATTGCATTTTGAAATAGCAGGCTATCTTTTGAAATGTGCTATCTTTTCCAAACATCGTTTTCATCTAGTTCATATTTATTTCATGGTAAGTTACATATAAATATACAAATACTTATGTAGGTATGGGCACACACAAATCCATGATTTGACAGAGACTGAGAAAGGGCAGTGGCACAGTGGAATTTAATTGATCTACTCTGCCCTTTGCGAAGGTTTTGAGTCTGAGTGTGACATTGTAGTCTGTTCCTTCATTATTTTTCCAATCTCTGTTTTTGAGGAACAACAACCATAGCCTAAACTGTGCTATGTGAATTGACATTTGAAAAGAGAATTCCTTACATCTGATTTTGTTCTGCATTCAGTGTGTTGTTTTAGATTTTCAGGATAGTGTTTGCATAAAAACATACCTTTTTGGATTTACTATCCCTGGGGTGCAGGTACTACATTATTTATTTCACTCTCTACTAGGTTTCTTAAACTGAGCGTGCACATAGAGCTGCCTGCAGACCTTGTTAGAAAGGCAGAAGTGCAGATTATACTGCCATGGACAGTGATCTGATAAATCATAAGTGTGTTTTTTTTTTTTAGGACTGCTATAACAAAGCATTGGAGCTCCCTAGGTGGCTCAATGGTAAAGAATCCGCTTGCCAATGCAAGAGATGTAGGATCGATCCCTGGGGTCAAGAAGAGTTCTTGGAGAAGGAAATGGCAGCTCAGTCCAGGATTCTTGCCTGGAGAATCCCAGGGACAGAGGAGCCAGGTTGGCTACAGTCCACGGAGTCTCAAAGAGTCGGATACAACTGAAGCGACTTAGCACGCACCTTTGGGGAAAAGGGTTAGAAAAATAAAAGTAAATGCCTTTCTGCTGTATGTTAGTTCCTCGCTTATTTTACAAAGAATAAGGATTAATTACACAATAATAATGATCGAAAACATTCTTTGAGCAAAAGATTCTTATTTGCATTACTGGCCAAAGACCCTCTAGGAATACTTTGCCACAAAAATTCCTACTGCCTCCCTTACCAGATCCTAGTTCCAGAGCACTCTCTTTTGTGGCTGCGTTGGGTCTTCTTCATTGTGGTGTACAGGCTTCTCTTGTTGCAGAGCATGGGCTTGGTTGTCCCATGGCATGTGGAATCTTAGTTCCCTGATCAGGGATCGAACCAGTGTCCGCTGCATTGAAAGGAGGATTCTCAACCAGTGGACCAGCAGTGAAGTCCCCAGAGTAGTCAATGCTATTGCACTTACACCAACTCTAGGACTCATGCATTCTTTTTTTTTTTTTTTTGGACTCATGAATTCTAAAGCTGTGCTGAACACAACAGTGGTGCTGACCACCACTGCAGACAGTGGATAGTGGGGGCCCAGTTATAGGACTCTCAAAACATTAATTTCAAGAGGTACCACTACACACTTATTAATAACTCTGTATTAATTCTTCCTAATTTAGTGCAGTGTTTTAGTTTTATTACAGCTTGGCCTAGAGGTTAATTCATGGAATATAGCTCTCAGCAATACTTCAGTGCCCCTTTTCAAATTTTCCATTTGTGGTGATGACACCAGCATTTTACTGAATTTATATATTCAAAATATCTTTTTTTGAGATGTGATCGACATACATTTGAACATATTTACAGTTCACAACTTGATCAATTTTGATGTATGTATACACTCATATATTATCACCACAAAGAAGATAAACAACATATCCATCACCCCCAGAAGTTCCCTCATGCCATTTTGTTCCCTCATGCCAACCTTTCACTCATGCTCTTTCCCCATCCACCAGCAATTTATTTCTGTCAGTATAGATTAGTTAAAACTTGCTAGAAATTTAAATAAATTGAATTATACAGTATGTACTCTCTTTTGCGTGGGTTCTCTCATTCAAAATAATGCTTTTGAAATTTCAGTCATTTTGTATGCTTTAAAAGTTGGTTCCTTTCTATTACTAGATAGTATTCCATTGTATGCATATATCATAATTTATTGATCCTTCATCTTTTGACAGGCATTTCGGTTTCTTCATTTTTGTTTATTACAAATATAGTTGCTATGAATCTGTTGGATTGGCCCAGAAGGTCATTCAGGATTTTCTGGGTGGAAAAACCTTAATGAACTTTTTGGCTAACCCAGTAGTGTACGTACAAGTTTTGGGGAGTTCATGTTTCATTTATGTTGGGTAAATACCTAGGAGTGGGATATCTAGGTTGTACTTTAAGTATATGTTTACTTTTTTAAAAGAAGCTGTCAAATGTTTTCCAAAGCAGATGTATCATTTTATATTCCCATTAAGAGTTTGAGAGTTTCACTTGTTCCAAATCTTTTTGATACCAGTAGTATTATCAGTATTTCCAATTTTAGCCATTCTAATCGGTACATAATGTATCTGATTGCGGCTTTAATTTGAATTTCTCTAACGATCAATGACAGTGAACATCTTTTTTTGTGTGTTTATTTGCTATATATATTTGTTGTTTGGTGAAGTGTCTGTTCACATTTTCTCCCATTTTTTAATTGGCTTATTTTCTTATTTTTGTGACTTGAGAGCTCTTTATATATTCTGAGCACAATTCTTTTAACCAATATATAACTGGTGAATATTTACTGTGACTTGCCTTTTCACTCTTTGAATAGTGTCTTTTGAGGACAAGTTCTCAAAAGGATTTGTGAATCCTTGTTTATCCAGTTTTTCTTTTATAAACTGTGCTTTGGTGTCATACTTAAGAAATATTTGCCTAACCCAACTCACAAAGTTTTTCTTTGATGTTTTCTTCTAGAAGTTTTGTAGTTTTAGTTTTTGCACATTTAGGCTATGTCACATTCAATTATTATAATGATACAAATTGTGAATAGTGGGCAGAATTCCAAGTTGACTCCCAAGAGCTCTGGTGTACACGTCTTTTCATAGTTATTCAAACATTAATCTAACTGCTGCTGTGATTAGATTTTGAAGATGCAATTAACATCACAAATAATTTGAATTTAAAATAGGGAGATCATCCTGGGTGAGCCTCACCTAATCAAGTGAGACCTTAAAAAGGCCTGGGTTTTACCTGAAGTAAAAGATTGAAAGAGTAAGAGAAGTTGAATGTAATAGAGATTATCCATTCCTAGCTTTGAAGATGGAAGAGGCCATGTGCCAAAGAAAGCTGACACCTAGCTGCTGAAAGTGCTTCCTGGCTGATGGTCAGTAAGGAAACAGCGATCTTAGTTCTACAACCTCATGAAACTGAATTCCACCACAACCACATGAGCTTAGAGGAGAACTCTGGGCTCCAGATTATGACACATCTTGGCTAACACATTGACATTAGCCTTCTTTTCCTTTGGTTAAATTGAAGTATAGCTGATTTACAATGTTGTATTAATTTCTGCTGTATAGCAAAGTGATTAAGTTACATACACACACATATATATATTTTAAAAGCTTTTTTTAAAAAAAAAAACTATTCTTTTTCGTTATGGTTTATCATAAGATATAGAATATAGTTCTCTGTGCTATACAGTAGGACTTTGTTGTTTATCACTTCCATATATAATAGCTTACATATCCTAACCCCAGCCTCCCACTGTATTCCTCCTTCCCCCTCCTGCAACCACCAGTCTGTTCTCTATGTCCATATGTCTGTTTCTGTTTTGTAGATAGGGTCATTTGTGTCATATTTTAGATTCCACATACAAGTGGATATTAGCTTTCTGAGATATAGGGCAGAGAATCCAGAAGTAGGTAAGAACCTAAAAAGCTGTGAGTTAGTAAATGGCTGTTATTTTAAGCCACAAAGTTTGAGGTAGTCATGTATGGATGTGAGAGTTGGGCTATAAAGGAGGTTAAGTGCTGAAGAATTGATGTTTTCGAACTGTGGTGCTGGAGAAGACTTTTGAGAGTCTCTTGGACTGCAAGGAGATCAAACCAGTCAATCCCAAAGGAAATCAACCCTGGATATTCACTGGAAGGACTGATGCTCAAGCTAAAGCTCCAAAACTTTGGCCACCTGATGTGAAGAGCCAACTCACCGAAAAAGATCCTGGTGCTGGGAAATGTTGAAGGCAGGAGAAGGGACCAACAGTGTATGAGATGGTTGAATAGCGTCACTGACTCAAAGGATGTGAGTCTGAGCAAGCTCCAAGAGATGGTGAAGGACAGAGAAGCCTAGAGTGCTGCAGTCCATGGGCTTGCAAAGAGTCAGACATGACTGAGTAACAACAACAAAAGTTTGAGGTAGGGGTCACCCCAGGCATGCGCATGCTCCAGTGTGTCCCAGAGGTTGCCCATGCCGGTGTTTAACCACGTGTGGTGTAACTTAGGGCATCATGTTGTGAATAAATGGGGGCTGCAGTGGCTCGTACAGTCAGGAATTTCAACCTAGAGAATCTGGTGGAACAGGACATCAGCAGAATGAAGCCCTCCCCTGCTCCCAGGCACCCCTCCACCAAGAAACTCCTGCGAGAGCAGATAAGCAGCCATCCAGAAATTAAGGGAGAAATTGAGAGAAGATGACAAACTGCTGTCATTACTAAAAGATGTGTATGTTGATTCCCAAGATCCCATGTCTTCTTTAGGTAAAGGATGCCAGAACATGTCAGAAGCCTAGAGTTCAGGTTGCCGAAAGACCATCAGTTTGACATGATGAGTGTTAGGAACATTCCGAAAGGCAAAATTTCCATTCTAGTGGCATTGACACTTCTCAATAATAATAAACTTTATGCAGACACATGGACTGCTAAGACAATAGCTGAAGAATACCATCTAGAACAGCAAGGTGTACATTCCCTTCTCAAATGGTTTGTTACTTTTGAAGTCAAAATCTACCCCCCCACTGAAGGCAAGAAAGCAATACAATCAAAATGAAGAGAATCTTGACAGGACTTTTCCTGTCCTCATCCCCATGCCCTGTTTATTTTCCTCATTTGTAGCATATTAAATTATATAAAATACCAATTGTGTTGAGCTCCCTCCTTGTGAGAGCTTGCTATTTATGAACTCTTCTGAATTGTCAGGATGGCTGATAGGATTGATTTTTCTCTCTTTTAAACATTACTTTGGTTTAGTTTGTGTTTTTATGTAATATCAGCATGACTAATCAGCACATGTATAAATTTACTGTAAATAAAAGTAACTATTTTAAGCAAAAAAAAAGTTTGAGGTAATTTTTTTATGCAGCCATAGAAGACCAATACAGTTTAGGTTAAGATAATTTGTTTCCTATGCTGCTGCTGCTGCTAAGTCGTTTCAGTCGCGTCAGACTCTGTGCGACCCCATAGACGGAAGCCCACAAGGATCTCCCGTCCCTGGGATTCTCCAGGCAAGAACACTGAAGTGGGTTGCCATTGCCTTCTCCAAGGCATGAAAGTGGAAAGTGAAAGTGAAGTAGCTCAGTCGTGTCCAACTCTTCGCGACCCCATGGATTGCAGCTTACCAGGCTCCTCCGTCCATGGGATTTTCCAGGCAAGAGTACTGGAGTGGGTTGCCATTACTTTCTCTGTTGTTTCCTACATGGATATTTAATTATTTCAGCATCATTTGTTAAAAAGGTCATCCTTTTCCCATTGATTTGACTTTGTACCTTTGTCAAAAATCATTGCCTCATATTTGTGTGGGCCTTTTTTTGTTCTATTTCACTTACCTATTTGTCTATATTTATATCAATACCGTGCTCTCTCAACTGTAGTTTTAGACTAAATCTTAAAATCAGGTAGGGCATACTCTCTCCAATTTGTTTTCATTTTCCAAAGTTGTTATGGCTATTCTGAATCTTTTTTAGAATCAGTTTGTTATTTTTCAAACACACACACAAATGCACTTGCATGCACACACACAGATTAACTGAGTGAATTGAGATTGTGTTAAATGTATAGGTTAGTTTGTGGAGAATTGATCGCTTAAGAGTATTGATTCTTCCAATCAATGAATATGACGTATCTCTCCATTTACTGAGATCTTTTCAATTTCCCTCAGCAATATTTTATAGTTTTCAGGTCTTACAACATATTTTTTTTCAAATTTATCCCCAATAATTTCATATAGTGATGCTATTGTAAATAGTTTTATTTCTTTAATTTCATTTCCCAATTGTATATTTGTGTGTATTATACACACATATACACATAACTGATTTTTGTATGTTGATATTATCTACCACCTCTCAAGTTCTTATGTTTCATCTATAAACCCCAATTTGATCATATTTGGAGATGAGGCTTTGGGGAGGGATTTAGGGTTAGGTTAGTTAATGAGAGTGGAGCCATCTAGATAGGATTAGTGGCCTTATAAGAAGTGCAATAGAGAGACTGCACAGCAAGAATGCAGCTATCTTCAAGTTAGGAAGAGAACTCTCACTAGAACCCCACCCTGCTGGCACCCTGATCTTGAACCTCCAGACTCCAGAACTGCGAGAAAATGCATTTTTGTTTTTAAGCATCACTTCCTGCCTCTTCACACACATACCAGTCTATATATTTTGTTATGACATCCCAAGTTGACTTATATAAACTTGTATCCTGCCACTTTGGTAATCTCACTTATGCTAGTACCATTTTTAAAAAGATAATATAGGATTTTCTACAATTATATCATCTGTTAATAATGTTGAAAACTCAGTCTCTGTGCCCTGGTACCAAATTGAATCTTGGAGATGGAGTTTTGGATAAGGTAGAAAAAAATAGCTTTACTGTTTTGCCAGGCAAAGGGGATCACAGTGGGTTCCTGTCCTCAAAAACTGTGTGTCCCAACCTGGGAGGATTTGGTGAGGAGTTTTATAGCAATGGTTCAAGGTTGGGTTGCCAATAAAGATCAGGTTGAACAGGGCTTGCATTTCCTTAATCTGGCCTCGGGTGGTTCTTCTCTAGAGTGAAGAATGGTAATCCATTTGTTTGGGGGGTTTAGTTCTGTGAAGAGCACAAAGATACTGTTATGTATATCCCTTGAGGCAGAAACAGGATCATGCCCAAGGTTGCCCTATTGTTTCTTAGCTGCTCCTCCTCCCTTTTCTCTGCCTCCACTCCCTTCTCTGATTAACAACTGTTCAAGCCTGCCGTTTGGAACTCAGGAAAGGTCATGGAGGCTGAAGTCTGTTCTGTACAAACAAGGAATGGGATACTCAGAAAATACCCAGGAATCCCACAGGGTCCTGCTCAGCTTCACTAATAAAGATAGTTTTAATTCTTCTTTTCTAATCTTCATGACTTCTATTTTCTTGCCTTATTGTGCTGGCTAGAATCTCCAGTCTAATGTAGAATAGAGTAGTGAGAATGGATATATTTGCCTTTTTTAACACCCTACAGAAAAAATTCTGTTTTCAATTGAAAAAAAATTCTACTTTTTTAATGATATGTATGATATTATTTAGATTTTTCAAAGATGTCCTTTATAAATTTGAGACAGTTTCTATTCCTAGTTTACTGAGAATTTTTATTGACATAGATGTTGGTATTTTCTTTGCAAATATTGAGGTTATCATATTGATGTTTAAGGCCTGCTTCCCTGGTGGCTCAGATGGTAAAAAATCTGCCTGTAATGCAGGAGACTGAGGTTCGATCCCTGGGTTGGGAAGATCCCCTGGAGGTGGAAATGGCAACCACTCTAGTATTCTTGCCTGGAGAATCCCATGGACAGAGGAGCCTGGTGGGCTACAGTCCATGGGGTCCCAAAGAGTCAGACATGACCGAGTGTCTAACACTTCTTCATACAGTGAAAAACATTCCATCCTTTTGTTTCTCCTTCCATTGGACAAAGAGAGAATAAAGAGTAGGAAGTCACTTTGATAACTTTTCTCTTTTCCTTTGAGGAGTCATCCCCTGGAACAGTAGCTCTTTTGTGCATAATCTGTGATCCTAGGTGAGATTGAAAGTCAGACAGTGGAGAAGTATGTAGATGATAATCAAAACCTGAGATGGCAGGATTGTCTTCATTATTTGAATTTTAGTGTGTAACATATATGGTATATATTGGATAAAGATACATTCTGAATAAACCACAATACCCAGAATGAAGCTGTGCTTATATAACAGTTATGTAGAAATACTTCTAGGCTTAGGAAGAGATAAATTTAAGACCTTAAGAATGTATAAAAGCATGAGTCACATCTATTTCCTCGTAGGCAATCAATTAGGTTTTATTATCACTGACATTTTCTTTTGCAGATCAAGTCATGGCTATCTCTGGCTGGGAAAGCTGTTGGTGACATTGTTTCTCAGTATCAAAGACTGAGAGTGAACATAAAATATTTGAAAGCAGGAATTGGAAGGAAAAACAAAACCCTTTCTGGGGAAACATTACTTGCAGTGTCCAATCTCTATGAATAAAATAAGGAGAGAGCTTTCCTAGCATTTCAGTTGTCACTTTTATTTGTCAATAAATGTTTTTGAATTTTCCCAAGTTAGGAAACAACCAGTGGCGGCAGCAGGGATGGCTAAGGCATAAGCTGCTTGGCTGATTATCTCAGCACTGACCTGTAAGCAGCCCCCTCTGGGTGAAATGCAATTGAGTCTCCCTATTAACTCTAGTCCTGAGCGACTCCCTAGCAGTCTAGGTTATCAGGCTCAGAACACATTGAGTTAAGCAGGAAGGCTCATGGTGGGTTTTGTGATGCAGATGGCTATCAGCAAGAGACTAAGCTGAAAATGACTTCTCTGGGGCATCTGAGAATGGGAAATCAGGGTGAAAGTTGAGGTGGAGCTGCAAGGTTTGGTTTTCTAGCCTCTGAAATGGTCTTGCACTGTAGGTTAAAGGCCAGGGCTGTACTCATGAATATATACTATTTCTGGCTGCTGTAATTGATTAGCTACACTTTGCAGCTGGCTTGACGAGCCTTCGAGCTACTCAGGGCCGGAGGAGCAGTACAAAATAGCATATCCATAGAAGCTCTGAGTTATCATTGCCCATGTGGAAACTGAGACAACAAACCTAACAGCAATAAAATACTCCATATTAAATGGAGTGAATTCTGAATCACTGTCTTCCCAGCACTGCTTCCATGTTGGTTATATCAGTTTGTATTTTACAGGGGCGGGGGGGAGAACTGTCAACATTTAATCTTTCTTTTTAAAAATTATTCATTTATTTATTTAGTTTTGGCTGTGCTGGGTCTTCATTGCTGTGTGGACTTTCTCTAGTTGCAGCGAGTGGGTGCTAAGCTCTAGTTGCAGTGCATGGGCTGCTCATTGTGGTGGCTTCTCTTGTTGTGGAGCACGGGCTCCAGAGCACAGACTCAATAGTTGTGGCGCACTGGCTTAGTTGCCCCATGGCATGTGAGCTCTTCTCAGGTCAGTTGGCAGGCAGATTCTTTACCACTGAACCACCAGGGAAGCCCTTAATCTTTCCCAAGTTTGCGTTTATCTCCATTTATCTATGTAAGCAGATGGTATTCTCTGTGTGATGGGAAATGGATCCACATCTAATGTGGCATGGCCTCAGGCTAAGACCTGGACTCTAGAGAAGACTTTATGGTGTTGGATTCCATACCCTTTACCTCTACCTAGCTGTGTGGCTCTGGGTAAATTACTTCACCTCTCTGTGGCCCAGTATCCCCATTTATAAAATGAGGATGATGAAATGACTGCCTGGGTATGGTTGTTATTATACTAAATAAGTTAAGAAATATCTGTTGTCGTGTACAGATGTGAAAGTTGGACCATAAAGAAGGCAGAGCACCAAAGAATTGATGCTTTTGAACTGTGGTGTTGGAGAAGGCTCTTGAAAGTCCTTTGGACAGCAAGGAGATCAAGCCAGTCAATCTTAAAGGAAATAAACCCTGAATACTCTTTGGAAGGACTGATGCTGAAGCTGAAACTCCAATACTTTGGCCACCTGATGTGAAGAACCAACTTATTGGAAAAGACCCTGGTGCTGGGAAAGATTGAAGGCAGGAGGAGCAGGGGCCAACAGAGGATGAGATGGTTGAATGGCATCACTGGCTCAATGGACATGAGTTTGAGCAAGCTCCAAGAGATGGTGAAGGACAGGGAAGCCTGGAGTGCTGCAGTCCATAGGGTTGCAAAGAGTCAGACATGACTTAGTGGCTGAACAACAACAAAGTTAATAGATATAAAATACTTCCAGTGTTTACCACATTCTAGATCTTATTCTAAGTTTTAGTCATTAGTGTTATCTGAAATGACAACCGGATAGCAGTGTACCTGTGTACAAGGTAAAGTTTAGAATTCAAGGCAATGTTGCCATTTCATCCTTGACTTCAAACCTATTGCTAAAATGCTTCCCTTTGTATTTGGTAAATTTTCTCTTATTATTATGCTGTCTTAGCTGTATAGAATGTCTTCAAGTGGAGATTTCATTTCCCCTTTCATTTGCTCTGTAAATAAGGAGCAGCTAGCACAAGCAATGTGTGTTTGTACATATTACTTTTACCAAGTATATTTTCACTGAATAAAAGCACTGGCTATATGCAGCTTCTATACCTGGATGTTGTGAGTACAGACCTGCATGTATTAACTCCTTGACTATCTGATATTGTTAGGATTAAAAGTCCAAAAAGATACCATCCTACAGAGGATGTGATGATTGGATGGCATCACCTACACAATGGACATGAGTTTGAGCAAACTTTGGGAGACAGTGAAGGACAGAGGAGCCTGGTGTGCTGTGGTCCATGGGATTGCAAAGAGTCAGATACGACTTAGCAACTAAATAATAACAACCATCTGTAAGGCTCTATACAACTACTTTACATAGCTAGTCTCCTGGAACTCTCACAAAATCTCTATGAATTGGTATTAGCCTCACTTTAGAGATGGTGAAATAGAAGCTCAGAGGGATGGAGTTACTCATCAGTGTCACACAGCTCCATGGCCTGGTTCTGTTTGATCAACTAAAGCTTATTGGTTTGTTTATCACGTGGCACTTCAAGTTCTCCCTGTTTTAGCCTCACAAGTGTCTTCACTTTATGTACTCTTTATTGAATTATTCTCCTCCTTGCCTTGTATTGCTTTGACAGTTGTTATCAACAGGCATAAACATCAGCACTAAATGAAGCTAGTTTACTTTAGTTCAGAAGATTAAGCCTTGAGATTCCATGTGTTGTAAGCTAACAAAAGCATGACTTTCCAAGTCACCTGATGTGGTCACTAACAAAACGTTTTTTTTTTTAATCCTGGCCTCAAATGCTCTGATTAACTGAGAATTAAGTGACTGAAGTCCTCACCATGCTCAGAATGTGGCCACAGTGATAGGGTGAGTAGAGAAATACAGGTTGAGCTTTTCACAACAGACAGAAAAAATTCATAGGCTTCATAAAGATTCTGGGTTATTACAAGAGAAGAAAATCTATCCATCAAAGCTATGACTGAAGGAGGGACAGCTTCTCAGTTCTTCTCTTTTCATGTTTCAGTGGCAGCACAGCACAGCAGTTCAGGAACACTGATGCATCCTGGAGCCACGTGGCTGACTTGAAATCACAGCTGGACATTACAGGCCACGTGATGTCAGGCAGCTACTTGACTCACCTACTCTCCAAGAAGCCCTATGTGGTAGGTACTGTCATTGTCCCGCTTCATGGATGAAGAGAACTAATACACAGAGGCTTTATATAACCTGCCTTAGTTTATCCTGGTGGCATGTCCTCAAGCCTTATGATTCTAGGATTAAAAGCCAATCCTTTAGGCTAGGGCTTTGGTATATAAGAAGCTGTGATTAAATGGAAATGTCAAATGAAATTATTTGTCTCTTTTCCAGCAGTATCTGCCAGCCCTTTCCCATACCTATCAACAGTGTAATTACTATTCTCTTGACACACTTCCCTCCTTCCATCCCTCCCCAAGCTCTATTCTAATTCATCTCACATTCTCGCAGGTGGAAAGCATCTGTTCCCAAGTCAATGATATGGATTTGTGGGAGGAAAAGAGATGAGAGTGGGGTGCACACTTGATGGATCATATGGAAGAGTGCCAGGAACCATCCTCCATAGCCCTGTGACATCCTCTTGATCCACCACTTTCAGCTAAGTTCCTCCAAGTGCCTGCCAAACCAGTGCTGCTCGAACTTTCACATAAGAGTCACCTGAGGATATTGTTAAAATGAAGCGTCAGACTCATTAGGTCTGTGGTGAAACCTACGATTTGTATTTTTAAGAAGTTCCTAGGTGATGCTGATGCTGCTGGTTCATGGACCATATTTTGAGTAGTTAAGTGCTAACTCATTCTTCTCTTGAAAGATAGAACAAAGATGGTGTATCTGTGGAGACTGTTCGGGGCATTTAATGACTGTAAGAGGGATCTGACCAGGGTTATCCTAGAATATCCTGCTAATGAGAATCAAGATTCATTATGAGTCCTAATGACTGGTGGTTTCTGCAGTTGTTTCAGTTTGTAATGTTGCAGCACTACAGATCTTTAGTCCTGGCTTTTGGGAGCTAGCTCCTCGACCAGGGACTGAACCCAAGCCCTCTGCATTGGAGGCTTGAAGACTTAGCCCCTGAACCACCAGAGAAGTCCCAGCTTCTGTATCCTTTTGACATGTCCCCATGATTCTTTTAGCCCTTGCTTGTTTTCTAGCCCAAAATCATTCAGGCTCCTCTTTTATTTTCCCAGACACAGATATAGATTTAACCAGTTTTCCATGTATATTCTTTCTAGTGGGAAATGATTCTTATACATCAAAAATCAAGATCTGAGTGCTATCTAGCTTCATTACAACTGGGATGTCATTGCTTCTAATATATCTTTCAGGGATAAAGCTAGCATATATTAATATGAATTAAATAGTTTAAATATATTTGCAATTCAAATTTAATATTACAGTTTTTTAAAATTTCTCTATTTTTTTCCTCTAACACTTAAAATTTTGCATTCCCAAAAGATTATTTACTTTCTTGCTCATTCTACAATATACATACAATTGCAAAAATTGCACTACTAATATTCTCACTATTTTAAATGACTGAACTAAGTTTAATATTTCTTTGCCGTTCTTTTTATCTTAACACACAAATCTGTCTGCATATGCTCTGTAAACATATGAAAATGTAGAGATATCAATGAACAAAATCCCTTGAAATTACTCTTTCCTTTGTGTGATTATTACCAATTTCATATGAAATTAGACTTTCTGTGCTCAGTTTTAAGTTTTGCATACTTTTCCTTTTGGCAGAAATTGATTTTTGTGTAGATAAGACATTTACAACATTCAAAGTCAAAACTTTTTAAAAAAAAACTATGTTCAGAGAAGAGCTACTTCCATCCCTTTTATCCGTACATACTCCTTTCACCTTATTGCCATAAGCAATCATTTTTATTCAGGTTTTTCCATTTTTCATTAGTTTAGGTCCTAGTTTGTCAATTTTTTTTTCAAGAAGCCGGCTTACCTGTTTGTATATTGATTCATTCATTAACTCTACTTTTTAGAATATTGTTCTTTTGGCTTTGTCGGTTTTTTCCTTTTTGAGTTGTATATTTATTTTCATGCTTTCATTTTTATCAATTTTAGTATTTAATGCTGTGAATATTCCTATTATCAATGTTATATGGGCTTTTCTTTGAAATTCTGCATTTTCACTTTATTTCTCTCATTTAATAGAAAGTTTTAAAGTGGCCTTTGTATTTCCTACCACACTTTGTGGTTTTGTTGGCCATGTGTCTGGTTTTATCCAATGAACTGTGAGAAGTTGAATGTATCACTTCCAGAAAAAAGGTAGTAAAGTAGACAGTATGCTATCTGAGTATTTCTCTCTTTGTCTGAATGGCTAGAAGTGAAAGACTCCATCTTGGTGGAACTATGATTAAAGGAGCCTGGGTCCCTGATCTATTGCTTTGAGGCAGGGTTGGTAAACTTCTATAAAGGGCCAGACAGTAAATATTTTTGATGTGTGTTGCACAACATATTGTCTCTGTTTTTGTAGCCATAGATAATATGGAAATGAATAAGCATTTCTATAAAACAATAAAACTTTATTTATAAAGACAGGGGTTAGCTGGATTTAGCCTGTGAATTATGGTTTGTTAACCTCTGGTTTATGTAAAAACTTCCCAGGGTAGCTGTCCAAACTGCATAAAGTCATGTCAGAAATGAGAAGTCAACTTCTATCATATGAAGTCACTGCATTTGGGGATTTTTTGCTACAATAGATAACAACATTTCCCCTAGAGGGGAATACTAGAAAGAATCTGAGAATTTGATTCAGTAATTTCCTCAAGAAGAAATGACTATGGAAGAAAACCTATGACAAACCTAGACAGCATATTAAAAAGCAGAGACATTACTTTGTCAACAAAGGTCCATCTAGTCAAAGCTATAGTTTTTCCAGTAGTCATATATGGATGTGAGAGCTAGACTATAAAGAAAGCTGAGCACCAAATAATTGATTCTTTTGAACTCTGGTGTTGGAGAAGACTCTTGAGAGTCTCTTGGACTGCAAGGAGCTACAACCAGTCCATCCTAAAGGAAATCAGTCCTGAATATTCATTGGAAAGACTGATGCTGAAGCTGAAACTCTAATACTTTGGCCACCTGATGCGAAGAGCTGACTCATTTGAAAAGACCCTGATGTTGGGAAAGATTGAAGGCAGGAGGAGAAGGGGATGAGAGAGGATGAGGTGGTTGGATGGCATCACTGGATATCCATCAATGGATATGGGTTTGGGTGGACTCTGGGAGTTGCTGATTGCCAGGGAGGCCTGGAGTGCTGCAGTTCATGGGGTCGCAAAGAGTCAGACGTGACTGAGTGACTGAACTGAACTGAACTGAATTTCCTCAAGAGCCATAGCTGGTTCTTGAAAAACATTAGATTTTAACAAGATCTGTACAACTTCAAAGCCCATGTTTTCCCATGATACCATATTGCATCTCTGTCTTCTTCACTTTTTCTACTGAAGAAATTTTTGACAAGTGAGATTGAAAGATATGCCCAAAATCACACAGCTAGTTAGAACTCTATCAGATTATTGTTTAAAAGTGTTTACTTCTTTCCTCTTACATCTGTGGAAAAAAATATATTTCCCTAAAACTTTGACTTTGGACTTGTCCATGTGACTTGCTTTGGCACTAGAGAGGAATGAGTGAATTTTTTTTTTGAGGGAATGAATGTTTGTTATTGCCCCTTGTTGTTTTTTTTTAAGCATGTATTTATTTGTCTTCACTGAGTCTTAGTTGCAGCACTTGGGATCTTTAGTTGTGGTCTTTAATTGCACTCATGTGAACTCTTAGTTGAGGCATGTGGGATCTAGTTCCCTGACCAGGGAGTGAACCTAGACCCCCCTGAATTGGGAGTGTGGAGTCTTAACCACTGGACCACCAGGGAAGTCCTGTCCCTTATTGTTTAGCTTTCCCATTTGATTTGCTTTAGCCGATGCTATGATTGAAAGTTGGTGCAAGCAGAAATGTGAAACTTCCACAACTGAGCTTGTCTTTTGGTGCCTCTGCCATCGTCCTGGCTAGCTGCTGTCCCTTCAGCTGGGTTTCACAGTGTGGGCACAAGGAGATCAGACGTGTACCCCAGTAGCAACGGTACAAGCCATGCTGGAGCCTCAGGTTGAAACAGAATTACCCAGCGGAGCACAGCCTTAATCCAAGACGTGTAAGCGAAAACAAGTGATTGTAGTTTCAATTAAATGAGTTTTAAAGTGGTTTAATTACAGGGAATTATTTTAACAATAGAAAACTCATAAAGGCAGAGAGTGCCCTCCCCTTGCCCCCGACAGCCCAGGAAGTTTTCTGAATCCTTGCCTACTTATTTTTCCTATGGAGTAGTTTTAGATTAATGTTTTAATCTACCCTTGAATTTCAAATTATTTCAGTTAGAAGTTCCTCACTCTTACATATACTATTACTTTCTTCACTGTGATAATGAGTTTTAGTGGTTTGATTTTCTATATATTTTAACAGCTAGCTACAATTCACATTTCAATTACCTAGAAACAAAAAAGAAGGGTTAAAAATAAACTACAACCCACATCCTCTCCCATGTAAAACTCAGGTGGCAGTTAAAAACATTTGTTCAATCCAAAAAAGCAACCAGTTAAAACCAACTATTACAATGTCAGTCTACCCACTAACTACAATCTTAAATGAGAATAAAATAGCATTTGCCGCTTTCTCCTCTTCTTTACCCCTCTCTTCCACATACCTCAAAACAGGCAAAGCTGTAAATCTAAACTATGACCCTCAAAATTGATAGCAAAAAAGACCCTAACTTTTGGTCAGTCTCATTCTGCCAGAGAATCAGTATTTTCCTGAAGTAAAACACTTCTCCCCCTCCCCACAGGCAAGGGCACAGCAAATGGTCAGAGAATCCTCAGGAAGGTTGGAGACTTTTGAGACAAACACTAATTGTTCTGAAGCCCATAGCTAGGCTGATCTGTCTTTTCCCAAAAGATTTTTCTATAAGCAGCAATACTAGGCCCACAGGCTTTAAAACTGCATTTTAATACCATATTTGAGTTCTCTGACCTTCTTTAAAAGAAACAAAAGTAAACAAATGGCAATTTATACTTGAACTCCATCATGCAATTGAATTTTCACTTATGCTATCCATTTTTTCCCCTTATTTCCAATGGTTCATTTAAAGTAATATGCTTGGCTTCTTTTAAAAAGAGTCATTATGTATTTCCTCTCCTCTGAACTTCTCTTAGGTCACCTTGCCACTAATTGAGACCAAAAGACAATTCACCTCTTAATTGTTTCTTTGTTTCTGGTGTGATTTTACATTGCTTCTTTTCTTGTTTTTAATGATCGGGTTGAGAGATAACAGGCATTTTTTGGATTGTGTTAAAGGGGTCAGATGTGATAATATGATCTGTTAATACTTTTGTTTGCCAGGTATCGATTTCTTGCTTGCAAGTGCTCTCATTTCTCTCCCTCTCCTGCCTCTCTTCCCTACACAGGTTCTCACTGTGCCCAAGGTGTCAGAATTCAACCCAAACCACCAAAATGATTCCACTTGTCTCAGATTTTTACATTTTTTCATTTTCTTTATGATGAGGGTATATTTGAAGAGAGAATCAGATGTTTTAAACTACTGATTCTTTGTTCCCATGACAACCTTGATGACATCAGGGAGCAGACACATCAATGCCACAAAGATTACAATGTAAAATGAATGTGACAAATGCCTCTCAATTGTAGTTTAAATCTTTTATATGCTAAAAACAATGCGAGCTTTGGCAGTGGAAATGGTGAATAAAAGTTCATTCCCTAAAGGCTGCCTATACTATGCAATCAGAATACTTAGAATTGCAATATTTTGATAATGGATACTTTCTGGATACCTATCCAGAAATGTTTCTCAGTCAGAAAACATCCACCTAATACCACACTCACCTGTGTGGTAACTTGCTAATCCATCCAGCTCCAGGCAGGCTCTTATATTTAGCGTGCAGTTGAGATAAACCGAGTACTGCAATTCCTTCTCTCATTTGGCACACAAAAGTAGCACACTTCGAGGACTTATCCTTGGGAAGCAAACACAAAAAACCCGTCTCCTTCTAAGAATCTCCGGAAGCTTAAGGCAGCTGGGCGAAAAGTCATTTCCAAATTTCCATGGAGCTGAGGTGTTGCATCATTTTCATTTTCATTCTTGTCACAACCCAAGACTTCAATGCTATACTTTACTTTTTTGTTATTATTTTATTTATTTTCTTTACATTATCATGTTGGTATTGCCATACATTGACATGAATCCACCATTGGTATACATGTGTTCCCCTTCCAGAACCACCCCCTCCACCTCCCTCCCGATTCCATCCCTCTGGGTCATTCCAGTGCACCAGCCCTGAGCACCCTGTATCAAGCAATGTTATACTTTAAAATAAGTCATTTTCACTTTCAAGAACTTTATCTGTTTACATCTTTTATTGAAGTCTTTATTTAAACTTGGTAGTCAAGAACCTGGCTACCAATGCAGGAGATGACATAAAAGATGTGCGTACATTTCCTAGATTGGGAAAATCCCCTGAAGGAGAGCATGGCAACCCACTCCAGTACTCTTGCCTTGAGAATCCCATGGACAGAGGAGCCTGGAAGGCTATGGCCAGAGGGTTGCAAAGAGTTGGACATGACTGAAGCGACTTAGCATGCATGAACTAATTATAACAACTCCTTTGACATCCACCACTCCCTTATCCAACCCTTTTGCCTCTCCAAATGAAAGATATGGTCATCTGTCTGCAAAGGGCTTCAGTTAACAGCTGGTACTCACAATTTTCCACAGTAGGGATGGAATCCTTATAGCATACAAGAGGATCTGCCTAATAGTCTTTGACATTCTGCCTTGTTTATCTGGGCCATGATTCCCCATCATTAGATTCCCATGCTGCTGGTGTAAATGGGCTTTTGTCTGAATCCAGGCTAATTTAAGACACTCCAAGACCCAGCCTTTCCTGATTCCCAGATCTGTTCTCATCTCGGGCTGTGAGGTTCAAGATGTGTTAACTGGATTGAGGCCCTTCTGCATCTTTCCTTGTATACATCCTTCAGTCTAATCTGTACTGACAGATAGCTGGGCACTGACAGATAGTTAGAATATAAACATTTTCTGCCTTCTGAACATGTTCTGCCTTCTGCGTTCCACACATCACAAATCAAACAGTGTGAATTAAGTTTTTGTCATCTTTGCAGTATTGCTTTCTGAAACACTGACCACTTTGCATGGAAGAATTTCATTTTCAGCCCCGCATGTTCCTTAGCTGCCTGGAATAAGCAGGGTTAGAAAACCCAGCAAGCACAAGATAGTGTTTTGTTGAGTCACAGTTGGATACTACAAAGTACCAGGGAAAGGATTAAGCCCTAGTTTCAGCAATAGATTCTGGATGTCTCCTAACCCCAAGTCACAGTGTTAGGCAAAGAGTGTGACATCCAAGCCTCTCTAAGGGTTTAAGATCCCAGAAGTAAATAAGGCATGGATGCAAAGTCCTCCTGAAATTTATCTTTGGAGAATGTAAAACCACCCAAGTTCAATATAATTTATTTTACTTCTGTAGTTGTGAAAAGTGATCAAATATATACTTCATTAAGAGTTACTTAAGACAAAGATTCACTTTTTTCAGGCAGAAGAATGAGTGATGTGGCAATTAATTCTTTTAACTTGGTCACAGATTTACATGATGTTTTGAGTCATCATGTAAGGTGAGAAAGGCATAATAGTGTTTAAAATTTAATGGTTAATGGAAAGTTGAACAAAGAAGGTAATGATATTATATCTATTATAATGGTTGGCTAAGATATTAATAATTGAAGGACATTACTATTCAAAGGCAGGTAAAATGATAAGTTGCTATCTCAGAGTATCTTATGACTCATTGCTCTGATAGTTGACTATTTTCTCATCCAGCTAGATTTATCAGGGTCACATAAGTGATTAACTCTGTGAGCATGATTTAGACTTGGAGTAAACAATGTTGGTTTCCTAGCTACAATCCCATAGTCTCCCCCCTGGTTTCAAGTGCAGCTATGTTGGACAGTTTCCATGTAACATGTGTGGTCAACATGTTACATCAATGTTTGCTTTATTGCTTTAGCTTTTCTTGTTTTGCTTCAGAGTTTTTTTCTAAGCCATAGAAGCTTATTCATTCTTCCTGGGAGGTAGCAGTGGACATTAACACTGTTAGCTTTAGCTAGCAACAAGGGGACAATTCTAAGGCATTCAGAGGGTTTCCAGTTGCCCACAGCAGTTACCAGCACAATAATATAAACCTTTATTCAATTTCTGCTTTCTTTTCTCATCCCCCCTGCTCTGTCACACATATCCTGGCATCAATTCCCAAATAAACCAGTGCACCCAAATGTGTATAATACATTACATGTGCATAGTAAAACACCCAGGAATATACACACCAAACTGTTCAAGTGGCTACCTATGGTGATTGGAATTGATGGGTATGTAGGATTGGAATGATAGCAAGTGCTCTTGTTGTCCTGCCCATATCTCCTTGGCATTTATTTGTTGGTGCCATTCATACCTATACAATAAGTCCCATACTGACAAACAAGTTTTGTTCCAAGAGCATGTTCATAAGTCCAGTTTGTTCATAAGTCCAACAAAGTAACACAATTGTCTATATAGTACTGTGCTGTAATAAGTTTATAATACTTTTCATATAAATGATACATAAAAAATAAAAAAAGAAAGAAAACATTTTTAATCTTACAGTACCTTGAAAAATACAGTAGTACAGTACAACAGTGGGCCTACAGTGGCACATTTGCATCTTTGAAAGTTCACAACTTGAATGTTCGTATGTAGGGGACTTTCTGTAGTTTCTTACTGTAAGCACATAAGGACTTCCTGTGGACATATGAGTATGCTTGGCTGGCCTACAGCATCAGCCAGAGATCTGAGGAGTTAGCAGCCCCAGGGCAATCCTTAGCTGATGAGAGATGAGTAGAGGTAAACACTTTAGCTTCCTCACCCTCAGTGGGACCACTCTGAGGCAGGTTCTCAACCACAGACTTGCAAAGTTTTTCTGAACTGCCAAATAGTAATTTAGCCTTTGAGGGTGATATTATTTGTCATAACTGTCAACTCATAGAAAACATGTAAGCAGAAAGAGGAAATGGCTATATTCCATGAAAATTTATAAAAATAACCAGTGGGCAGGATTTTACTCCTGTAAGTTTGCCAACTTCTGTTTTACATCATCTACTAGAGGTTGATAGGGAATTGGCTCCAACTGCAGGTAGTGAGAACTTGCCCTGGACACATCTTTTATTGACTTTCCTTCCCTCCTCTGTGTCACTTTCTGACTCCCTCCCTGTGCTCCTTTACCTTCCAAATAAACTGCTTGTCCCCAGATTCTAATCTCGGGGTCTGCTTTTGGTGGAATCCAAACTAAGCAAGGAACTTCATTTTTTACTTATGTAAGTTTCTAATTTTAAGTTTATAAGAACATATTTTAATTTTATAAGAACTTGCAAATCCTTTCAAAGAAAAGATTAATAAATGGCGTGACAGATGAGTCTTTGTTCAGCTCCTTTCAGAATAGTCTTAATAGAGAGAGGACAATTCTGGCACTTTGAGGAAGTAAGCCTATGATTCTCTTTGGGCCACAGGCTTTGACAAAGGTCTATGTAGCAAGTATACCTTCACTTATGTGCATGCTAAGTCACTTCATTCGTCTCTGACTCTTTGCAACCCTATGGACTGTAGTCTGCCAGGTTCCTCTGTCCATGGGATTCTCAAGGCAAGAATACTGCAGTGGGTTGCCTTTCCCTCCTACAGGGGATCTTCCTGACCCAGGGATCAAACTTGTGTCTCTTATGTCTCCTACATTGGCAGGTGGATTCTTTACCACTAGTACCACCTGGGAAGCCCCAGGTACGTCTTGTTCTGTGCCAAAGTGTTTCTGAAAACCTGGCAGTGAATTGGAGTTTAGATAATCATTTACTCTCATATTCTCTGTTTATATAAATTATACATTTACATGTGATGTTTCTATTTCAAATGAACTCAGAATTGGTTAGGGCTCAACTAATTTACCTTCACTCTCTGTGCTTCAGCTTCTTGTGATCCATTAGTAAGATCTCAAGATTGAAGACTGAAAGGAGCCCTATATTTGAAGCAATTATTAACAACATTAATGACCACCCAAATTCAATTTTCTTGAGTTTAGACAGAAGTTTGATTTAGTCTATTTCTTTGAACAAGCAAAGTGCCCCCTAGGGGATCATAATGATAAAATCATAATGCTAGTTACTTTTGTTGGGGAATGAGGGCTAGTACTTGGGGTGACAGGCATATGGAAAGCTTTTGGCATGTTGGCAATATTCTGTTTATCTGGATGGTGGTTACATGGGTGTTCATTTTGCAATAAATTCGAGTTGCACATGTTTGATTTTTTCAGTTTTTAGAATGTGTGTTATATCTTACAGTTTAAAGGGTTAAAAAATCATGCTGATTGTTTTGCACATTCTGTACTCAGTACTCAGAAGGAAAGAAAGCAATATTCCTTAGGTCAATTTGCTGCTTATGAAAAGTTTCTGCAGCATATCTATGGCAATCATGGGGCTGTACCACTCAGGAGTGAACTTGTCGTTCAGATGCAACACCTTCCGGATTCACCTCTGCTTTTGAGCAGAGGATACACTCTTCTGGTGTAGCCCCAAGCCAAAAATTGAGCACAGTTGGCCATACTAGGGCCCAACTATTTTTATCAAATATGAGACTCCTCTAGTGGGTAATCTTTGCTTTAAAGTTCTCTGTTGGGTTGACCAAGACTTTGTCAAGTCTGACTTTTCATCTGAGGTGCTTCCTGTTATTGCTGCTATTGTTCAGTCACTAAGTCATGTCTGACTCTTTGCAACCTCATGGACTGCAGTACACCAGGCTTCCCCATCCTTCACTATCTCCTGGTGTCTGCTCAAACTCATATCCATTGAGTCAGTGATGCCATCCAACCATCTCATCCTCTGTGTGTCCTGCTCAATCCTATTTCTTCCCTTTTAATCTTTCAGGGCATTTTGTCCCCAATTTCTTATACTCATTAGTCTAAGCATCTGCTTCCTAGAGGACCCAACTAGTCAGCAGTAGTTTGGATTACAGGTGTTCATGGTATTAAACACGTTGATCATCTTGTTTAGTTCAGTTCAGTTCAGTTCATTTGCTCAGTCATGTCCGACTCTTTGCGACCCCATGAACCACAGCACGCCAGGCCTCCCTGTCCATCACCAACTCCTGGAGTCTACCAAACTCATGTCCACTGAGTCAGTGATGCCATTCAGCCATCTCATCCTCTGTTGTCCCCTTCTCCTCCTGCCCTCAACCTTTCCCAGCATCAGAGTCTTTTCAAATGAGTCAACTCTTCTCATTAGGTGGCCAAAGTATTGTAATTTCCGCTTCAACATCAGTCCTTCCAAGGAACACCCAGAACTGATCATCTTGTAAGCATCAGAAAAAAAGAAGAAAAGAAAGGGGTATTAATTAGAAGAAATGCCAGTACCTATGTTAAAAATGTTATCCTGGCTTCTCTTGATTATCTGTTCTTTTACTTTCCTGGGCACTATCTGTCTTTTAGAACACCATGTTTTTCATCAAAGAGGCACAGAGAAGAGTCCATACTTCTTTCTTACCATATGAATTCCACGTATCTTCCTTACCATATGAATTGAGCAAGGCCTCAGAAGTCCAGGCCAGTTCTGCTTCTTCAAGGGTATGGGTAACTTTCAATAACAGAGTGGAGGTCAAGATATTAAATAAGCATCCTGAATGAACTTCTCTTGGGTTAATGCACAACCCAATGGATTGTATGGTCTTGGATGGCAGGGACTTCTACTATATATGCTCTTGTACTACCACACCCAACACAGTGCCTGAAACTAACAAAGAAAAATTGTATTAGGAAAGACTTTATTCAAGACTATTGCATTAGGAGAGAAAGAGACTGAACTCAATTCTGAATGCACATAAACAGCTATAGATTTAAAGACACTGGGCAGGCTGAGGGGTTCAGTGTATGGAAAAACTTGGATAGGTGTGAAGGAGGGAGCAGATACCTGTGAAACTGGCTTGGCAGGATTTTTATTTTTCGGGGTTGGGCTTGGAAGATCAAGGACAACAGTTTGCAGAAGAGGAGAAAACATTTCCTCTACCCTGTTAGGTTCAGTAACTAAGACTCTGAAATTTAAACTGATAAGAGGAAAATTACCAAAAGTGAAAGTTTTTTATGTATGCATATGAAAGCCTTCACAAAAAAGAAATGAAGACCGAAGGAAGCCTTTGGATGGGGTTTTGTATACCATTTTAACAAAGAGTAATAAATTGTGGAGAAGTAACAAAGCAAGGAAAAGGGATTTGGACTTCTAGAGGTGATAAATTGTGAGAAGGTAAACATAGTGGATAAACAAATGGGAGATAAGAACTATTTTTATAATGTTTGTTATGCAGACTCATCTCATGCAGTACCTGGGGTGATAGAAATGTCTCTGGTGATTAAGAATCATTATATTCTTCCTAGTACAGGAGAGAGGCTGCAGGGTACCTTCACAGAAGGAAATTTAGATCTTGTCTTTAGACAGAAAGGGGGATGGTAGTGAGTTTTTCCAGTGTCTGCATTAATTGCCTTTGGTGCAAAATAATCCACGGTGGTGTATTTTGGGGTGGCATATTAAAATCTCCTTCAAGGACAAGGATGGCAGGCCAAAGATGAAGCCTAGAATAGAAGAAGACTCAGAGGAACCAGGCTAAAGTTTGATCAAGGAGAGAGTCCTTGTCAGTACTTAATATGCTTTCCATGGCTTGAATTATGTAATACCTGTCAGGATATCATTTCAGTTCAGCAACACAATTTGCCTTTAACCCAGAGTGTCAAACATGCAAAACATAATTTTGGTATTACTCAGAGGATACCAAACCCATAATCAGAACAATCTTTGAAAAGAATGGTTTATTTAAAATATTTAGTATTTTACAGGTATCTAGGGACAAATGGGCACTACATAAATACTCCTCCCAAAATATATTTAGGTAGTTTATAGTTTTCTGATAAATGGATGAGGGAATCTGTGAAAATACAGTCTTGCTCATGCCAGCATTACAATATTGATACAGTCTGTCCACTGGTATGTAAAGGACCCTTTGTAAGGACTCAGGTTTTATTCTTTGCATTCATTTAAGTGGGATTCTATTGAAGAGGGTTTCCTTAAATTGGGATCTAACTAGATAATGGAAAGTGCTAAGGATAAAATGTCTTCTTCCACATTTATATAGACAAAAATGTGCTTTAGACTTCTCATGTTGTATTGTAGTCACAAGGACTGTGGTTCTATAACATGCACTGTGATGTCTGGACAAGTTCAACTTGTTGGACTGAGAATTACCTGATGCTTAGAGAACTGGAATAATCGGGGAAATTGTTCCTTACAGAGATGATTACCACTTAATGGATCTCATTGTCTGATAAATAAGAATCTGCCTTGGAAGAGAGTTGGAGCTCTCACATAGGGACTTTTACGAGATTTCTCTATACCACCAACTCAACTACTCCTCCTGTTCCTTTTTCCTTTCATCCATTCCAGCAAATAATGACCCAGATCCTATTTCTAAAGTACAAAATCTTTTCTGCTTGGCAGCTCTGATCATTCTCCTTTAGCCCATGGGATAAACTCCAACCCTTTCAGCATCCTCACGAGTTTAGCTTTCAGACTGGGAAATTTGTACTCTCAGAAATATATGGAGTCTTTCTAAGTGGGACACAGGAATGGATGATTTTAAGGGGATCACTTCATAAATCCTAAACTTCCATATTTACTCATCTATATTTTCTGTGTGAAAATGCACTTGGGGTCAAGACCTCAAGCTGAATTCCCACACTCCTCTTTTATTTCACATCCACTTTTGTTCTATTTTACAAAAGAAAGGCACACTTCTCACTCAATCAGAATTCTGTCATGGAGTCTTTCCATGAGTAGTACCCTCCCGTGTAGTAAACAGAAAGACAGTTGCAAATATTTGTGTCCTAAGTCCTCCTTCTGGCAAAAATAACTTCTTTTCTTCTCATTGAGATATGTAGTTCCAATAAATCACTACTTTTTATTTTTAATAAATTTCAAATTTTTGTAATTTAGTCCACTTTGATCAAATGTGTATTACTGATAAAAATTTATTCTGGATTGAAATCTAATTATAATTAACATTTAAGACTTATGGTCATGGGTGATTTTAAAAATTAAAATTTCAATTTATATATATTCTTATTTCAAGGAGGTATGTTAGTGTAATCAATGGGACTTTAAAGCATAAAAGTGTATCTCAATAGAATTAAATTATGTAGGGGAAGTAATTTTAAAATATGAATTCAAGGAGAATAAGGAATAATTTAATATTTCTGACAGTTAAGAAAAGAACTTGCACATGTATTTTTTAAATTGAAAAGCGTGGTTCAAATTACTTTGGTATTTATAGTCTTTTGAACATATTTAAAAGAGTGATGTGACAGTTTTAATTTAAAATAACAATATTTATAATATGCTGGAAATTATGCCTTTTTCAAATATTTAAACTTATGGTGAAAAAGTTTAGATGTCAACTTAAAAATACCTGAGGAGATACATGTTATTTTTTAAAATAAGCCTTTTATTTTGAAATACTTTTCAATTTACAGAAAAGTTGCAAAGATAATGCAAAGAATTTCTATTTGCCCTCCCCCTAGTTTTCTTAAATATTAACATCTTATATAACAGTGATATATTTATCAAAACAATAAGCTTAATACTAAGAGAAATAATAACATAACTGTACTTTATTCAGTTTTCCTTAGTTTTTCCTTTTCCTCCTCTTCTTTTTAAAAGCATTTTATTTTATTTTTTTTGGTCTTTTTTGCTTTCCATTTCAGGATCCTATCCAGGAAACCACATCACATTTAATCATCTTGTCTACTTAATCTCCTTTGATCTGTAAGAATTCCTTTGTCTTTTCATCACCTTGATATTTTTGAAGAGTATTGCTCAAGTACTTTGTATAATGTCCCTGAATTTGGGTTTTTATGATGTTTTCTTATGATTAGATTGGGGTTATGGGTTTTGGAGAAGGTCACAGAAATGAAGTGCTCTTCTCATCACATCATATCAGGGAGTACACACAATCAACATGATTATTGCTAGTGTTAACCTTATCATCTGGCCAAAGTAGTGCTTGCCAAGTTTCAACACCATAAAGTTATTATGTTTCCATTTCTGAACTGATTAGAAACAAGTCACTAAATCCAGTTCACACTCAAGGTAGAGGGGATTAAGCTCCACCGCCTGAAAGGGACAGTGTCTATATATGTTCTATAAGGAAAATTTATCCCTTCTGCTCATTTATTTATTTATTTATTCAATCATTTTTTTAATCTGGTATAGACTCATGTATATTGTGAAACTGAATATACAGCTGGACAATGGCCAGACCATATATAGAAATACAACTCTGGCCTGTAATCTACAGCAGGCCTCCCAGGAAATCAACTCATTATATCCAGCTGAGGAAGTCAGTCTTCTCTCTTAAAGTCAGGTTTGTAAAAAGCCAAACTGCTATCACCAACAACAATCCAGAAAGGCAGGCAATAATTCCTATGACAATCTGCCTCAAATTTTCGGGACTTCATTAATAAGTGACAGCTTTGCTAATTTCTGTCCTTACTTCCAATTTAAGACTAACCAGAATCAAAAATGCTCAGTCACTCTGTCATGTCCAACTCTTTGCAACTCCATGGACTGTAGCCCACCAGGCTCCTCTGTCCATGGGAATTCTTCAGGCAAGAGTACTGGAGTAGGTTGCCATTTCCTCCTCCAGGGGAGCTTCTCAACCCAGGGACCGAACCCCCACCTTCTGCATCTCCTTACATTGACAGGAGGATTCTTTACCACTGAATACTTCAGTTATAAGGGCTTCCCTGCTGGCTCAGGTGGTTAAAGAATCTGCCTGCAATGCAGGAGACCTAGGTTCGATCCATGGGTCAGGAAGATCTCCTGCAGAAGGGAATGGCAACCCACTCCAGTATTCTTGCCTGGAGAATTCCATGGACAGAGGAGCCTGGAGGGCTACAGTCCATAGGGTCCCAAAGAGTTGGACATGACTGAACGATTAACACTTTTACTTCTCATGGGTTATAATCTAGTATTATTTTATTTATATTCTTGCTCAAATTGTTTCAACTTTGGCCATTGGGAGCTCTTTCAGTTTGACACTCCTGTTTCCCTTTAACACACTCCATCATTTTGTTTCTTTGAGTATTTAATTTCCTTCTGGCAATACAAAATGCTGCAGGCTCATCTCATATATTTCTTGTCCCAGTCCCAGAGTCAGCTATTTTCAAAAGGAGTCGTGGTTTCTTTTATTAAAGAATATTATTTAAAAAGCAAAATCTGGGCACTGATAGTGCCTCATTATGACTGGGCTATCATTACTTCTAGATCCTCCCAGAGAAAGAGCTATGAAATACACACACACACACACACACACACACACACACACACACACACACACACAACAAAGTATACATATACCTATACTTATTTCTATATCTATTTGTATATATATTAAGCTAAGCATGAATTCATACTGCTGTCTCCCACTCTAATCCAGCACCACAGAATTCCTTCTAGTCTTCCCCTAGCTTATTTTTAACTTTTTTCTATGGAATCGAACTTGACCCAAGATCCCAACTATGGGATCTTCCTGACCCAGGGATTAAACCCGGGTCTCCTGCATTGCAGGCAGATTCTTTACCATCTGAGTCACCAGAGAAGCCCTTATAACCGAAGTACTCAGTGGTAAAAAAAATCCTCCTGTCAGTGTAAGGAGATGCAGGAGATGCAGGTTCGATCCCTGGGTTGAGTGAGAACTGTATTATCCATCATTTATTAACTTATGTCTTCTATGATAGAAGATGCATAAAGATTTCAGATTGCTTAGCTGATATCCCTTGAGAAACAAGTGCACTCACTAGAGTACACTGCTTATGTATAGTCTTTTTCTCTTTAGCCTTACCTTTTGCAATCAAAACACCATTTTCCAAAGTTATGTAAATCAGCTTCTTTTTCCTTACACCCTTCAATGAGGTTATGCAAAGGGGAATTTTTAGTGTGATGCATACTTTAAAATTGACTTTTGGTGATGTACTCAGGGTTTTGACAAATGCACAGGGTCATGTATCCACCAGCTTAGTGCCATATAGAATGATTTCATCACACTAAAAATTTCCCTTTGCATTTTCTTTGCAGTCAACCATTCACCCTTCCCTAAACATTGGTGGCCTGTCATCTGTTTTTCATTTCTATAATTTTACATTTTCCAGAATGTCATATAAATATAATTATATAGTACATATCCTTTGGGGTCTGGCTTCTTTTACTTAGCAAAATTTATTTATAACTCATCTATGTTGTGTTTATCAATAAGTCTTTTTACCACTGAATAGTATTCAATTGTAAGGGTTTACGGCAGTTTACTCATTCATTCACCTATTGAAGGAGAGTTTTTGGAGATTATGAAAAGCTGCTAAAACACTGATATGTAGGATTTTGTGTGAACATAAATTTTTAATTCACTTGGGGGTAATTCCAAGGAGTGTGATTATTAGATAATATTGTAAATCTATGTCTAAATTTTATAAGCAACTGGTAGACTTTCAAAGTGACTATACCACTTTGCTGACAAAGGTCCATCTAGTAGAAGCTATGGTTTTTCCAGTAGTCATGTATGGGTAAGAGAATTGGACTGTAAAGAAAACTGAGTGCTGAAGAATTGATGCTTTTGAACTGTGGTGTTGGAGAAGACTCTTGCGAGTCCCTTGGAATGCAAGGAGATTCAACCAGTCCATCTTAAAGGAAATCAGTCCTGAATATTCATTGGAAGGACTGATGCTGAAGCTGAAACTCCAATACTTTGGCCACCTGAAGCAAAGAACTGACTCAGTTGAAAAGACCCTGAGGCTGGGAAAGATTGAAGTCAGGAGAAGGGGATGGCAGAGGATGAAGATGGCTGGAAGGTATCACAGACTCAATGGACGTCAGTTTGAGCAAGCTCAGGGCGTTGGTGATGGACAGGGAAGTCTGGCATGTGGCAGTCCATGGAGTTGCAAAGAGTTGGACACGACTGAGTGACTGAACTGACTGACTGATACCACTTTGATCCCCACATGTTGTGCTCTATCCTTGCCAGCGTTTTTTATTGGCAGTTTTCAAAATGTTTTAATTTATTTGCTTTTTTATTTTTGGCTGTACTGGGTGGGTCTTCACTGTTTGTGTAGGCTTGCTCTAGTTGTGGTGAGTAGTGGCTACTCTCTAGTTGTAGTGCATGGGCTTCTCATTGCAATGGCTTCTCTTTTTGCAGAGCCCAGACTCTAGAGAAGAGGGTTCAGTAGCTGCAGCATGGGAGTTCAGTAGTTACAGTTTGCTGGCTCTAGAGCTTGCGGGCTGAGTAGTTGTGGCGCATGGGCTTAGTTGTCCCATGGCCTGTGGAATCTTCCCTAACCCGAGATCAAACCCATGTCCCCAGCACTGGCAGGTGGACAACCAGAGAAGTCCCTTATTGGCAGTTTTCATTTTTTTTAGCCATTCTAATAAATGTGTAGTAATGTTGTTGTTGTTTTAATGTTAATTTCTCTAATGACAAATGATGTAGAAAATCTTTTTATACACTAACGTACCTTTCTTATATCTTCCTTAATGAAGGAAGAACATTGTTTTATTATTGTTAAGTTTTAGGATTTCTTTGTATGTTCTTGATATAAGTCCTTTATTAGATATGTGATTTACAAGTATTTTTTCCTCAGTCTGTATTTTGTTTTATCTTCTAATTCTCTTAACAGTGTCTTTCAAAAGCAAACAATTTAATTTGTTAAAATCTTATTTATTTTTCTTTCTTCCTTGGATATTGTTTTTGGTGTTGTATCTAAACATTCATTACAAAACCCTAAGTCACACAGAATTTTTGCTAATTTTCTACTAGAAAATTTTATAGTTTTAGATTTTATATTTAGTTCTGTGGTACATTTTGAATTAAATTTCACTTGTAGTTTGAGGTATGTGGTGAAGTTCATATTTTTGCAAATGAACATCCAGTTTTTCCAGTACAATTTGTTAAAACGTTTATACTTTCTACATTAAATTGCCTTTGTGCCTTTGTCTAATATATGTTGACTAAATTTGTATGGGTCTACTTCTGGGCTCATTGTATTGTTCCATTGATCTCCATGTCTATCCTTTTGCCAATATCACACTTTCATGATTATTATAGCTTTAAACATAGTAAGTATTGAAATCAAGTAATGTGTGTCTTCTAACATTTTTTATTTTAGATTTTTTTTCTACTCTTCTAGATCTTTTGGCTTTTCATATAAATGTTAGAATTTTTTTTTATATTGATAAAAGCTTTCTGTATTTAGGTGATGATTGTGCTGGATTTATAAATTAAATTGGGAAGAACTTATATTTTGACAATAGTATCTTCCAATTCATGAAATTCATATTTCTCCATTTATTTAAATTTTCTTTGGTTGATCTCATAATTTTTCTTGCAGTTTTAAACATACATATATAATACATTTTGTTAGATTTATTCCTGTACTGATCAGTGTTTAACCAGAAACCAGGATCAGTAGGATCTATCATCTCTCTCTTTCTCTCTCTCTCTCACTCTCTCTCTATCAGGATTTGCTACAAGGAATTGTGAAGGCTAGTCAGGAAAGAAGATTACCAGCAGGATGAAACTTCATCAGTGTGAGCTAAAATTCTTTTTCCCAAGTAGAATTTCTTTCTCCTCTTCCCCTTCCTCTTCTTCATTATTTTTGTCTTCTCTCCTCTCTCTTTTCTCCCTTATCTACTCTCCCTTCTCCCATCTCCTCCTCTTTCTCCCCCTCCTCTCTCCTGCTTCTTATTTCATTTTATTCTTTTTTAAAAATTTCCTGATTATATGATTTTTTCAAATTTATTTGTAATTGGAGTATAGTTGATTTACAATGTTGTGTTAGTTTCAGGTGTACAGAAAACTGATTCACACATCCATATATTTTGTATATACTTATATATATATATATATATATATATATATATACACACACACACACAAACACATATACTTTTGCAGATTATTTTCCATTATAGGTAATTTAAAAGATACTGAGTATAGTTTCTTGTGCTATAAATAGGTCTTTGTTGTTTATCTATTTTATATAGTAGTGTGTATCTGTTAATCCCAAATTCCTAATTTATCTCTCCCCTACTTTCCCCTTTGGTAACCATAAGTTAAGGCTCTGAGTCTGTTTCTGGTTTGCAAATAAGTTCATTCGTGTCACATTTTAGATTCCACCTACAAGTGATTCCACTTCCCTGGTGTCTCAGATGGTAAAGAATTCGCCTGTGATGCAGAAGACCTGGGTTCAATCCCTGGGTCAGGAAGGCCCCTTGGAGAAAGGAATGGCAACCCACTCCAGTATTCAGGCCTGGAGAATTCCATGGACAGAGGGGCCTGGTGGACTACAGTCCATGGGGTCACAAAGAGTGGGACATGACTGAGCAATGAACACTTTCACACTTTTATAAGTGATTCCATATGGTATATCTTTCTCTTTCGGACTTAGCTTCACTTAGCATAATCTCTAGGTCCATCCATATTGCTGCAAATGGCATTATTTCATTCTTTTTATGGCTGAGTAGTCACAGTCTTTTTTTGATGGTTAAGATTTATTATCTGTATTACATAGATTAAAGAAACTGAGGTTCAGGCACATTAAATTAATCAGCTGTGTCAGTCCAAATGGGAATGCATACAGAGGCCATATCAAGAGCCAACAACGGCTTCACAGGACCTTCTTTTGTTCCTCTCCTGCTTGTCAAATCGTGGCCATTGATGCCCAGGATACCTGGTCAAAGTGTACCATGTATCTGCATGCAACAGCGTGGCTGAAAAGCAGGTATAGGATTAGAACTGCAGTAGTCACTCCTGGCTTGTCATCCATAAGTATGCACTTTGCTGACCCTTGCTCCAGGAAAAAGCCACAGAAACAATTGCTAGAAAAAGATCTGAGGATCATAAGAAGTTAATCTGAATTATGGTCCAGGATTATGACTACCATAGTAACTCGGATCTTCAGATATTTTCATAATAAAATGGTACAGATAAACCTATTTGCAGGGCAAGAATAGAGATACAGATGTAGAGAATAGACATGTGGACCAGGTGGAGGGTGGGATGAATTGGGAAATTTAGACTGACATCTAGGCACTGCCATGTTTTAAAAAGATGACTAGTGGGAACCTGCTATATAGCACAGGGGGCTCAGCTCAGGGCTCTATGATGACTGACTTGGGTAGATTGGGGGTGGGTGGAAGGGAGGTCTAAGAAGCAGGGCTTATATGTATACACATAGTTGATGTACTTCATTGTATAGCAGAAACTAACACAGCATTGTAAGGCAACTATACCCCAATAATAAAGATATAATCTTAAAAAAAGGGGGAGAGGGGAAGGTATCTGACCCAAATACAACAAAATACCTAGGAAAGTGCCCAATGTGAATGACTGGAAAATTAAATAGACTCTTTGAATTAACATGGCAATATTTGAGACAATGGTTACTTGCAGAGGCTCAGGTTTCTTTATCAGAGTTACTTTGACAGACTGTTCATGAGTAGCCAACATCTGACATTTCTTTCCCTATGGCTATTGTCTACATATGTGCAAGTTGTGTGCCCTACAATGGTGGCCCCTAAAAAGGGTTTTGTTGTTGTTTAGTCGCTAAGTCATATCTGACTGTTTTGTGACCCTATGGACTATAGTCCACTAGGCTGCTCTGTCCATGGGATTATTCAGGCAAGAATACTGGAGTGGGTTGCCATGTCCTCCTCCAGAGGATCTTCCCGACCCACATCTCCTGCATTGCAGGAGGGTTCTTTACCACTGAGCCACTAGGGAAGCCCCTCAGAGGGTTAGTGAGGGCTGAATTCCTTGCCTCTAGGATGGATAAAGGGCATTGTTTTTTACTACATTCATCTAGAGGGGCACATTTCTTCCATTTGCCTTAAGTTCCAATTTCTATTTTCTTTTAGTAATGGCACCACTTTACTTTTCCTTCTGAAACTACTTTCCTCACCATTAGACAGAGCTGATGGGGTTTTCCATTGTGTTGGCTCAACTCCTCTTAACCTAGGGAGATATACTCTTGGGCCGAACCAGGTGAATTGGGCTCTCCTGGAATCTGCAGTTTGAGAACAATGACAAAATAATGGGGGATGTCCAGAGCAGAGTTATTATGAAGTTGGAGCTGGGCATACATTCTTGCTTCTGAGATTGTCAGCACTCCTGGCACCTGTGTTTCCTGAGGCCTGAAACTTTATCAATTCCTTTGACCATCTTAAGCAACAGGAAGGTGGTTGTAGAAGGAATCTGTGGCTGAAAGAAAGACTCCTGTTGTTTAAGTGTTTAACCAATATGAAGGAAATCAGAATCAGAACTCTTTATCTGTTATGGTTCTTCTGTCCATGGGATTTCCCAGATAAGAATACTGGAGTGGGTTGTCACTTCCTCCTCCAGGGTATATTCTTTTTTTTTAAGTAATATATTTGTTTCAGGATATATTCTTGACACAGGGATGGAACCCGTGTCTCTGTGTCTCCTGCATTGGAGGCAGATTCTTTACCACTGGACCCCCAGAGAAGCCCTTTATCCATCATGGGCAATATCACTTCAACCACCATCCAAAAATACTGAGCTTTTTGTTTTTAACTTTCAGTAGTCATTTTTTACCCTTTGAATTTTGTGAATCAGTTTACCAAGTTTGTGAATCAATTTGCCAATGTGTACAGTCTCAGACATGTCATTAATGTGCAATAGATCTTGTAACCAAAGTATCTGAGAGACTGAATCAGGGGGTTCTAGTAGCTACTGTCCTTTATGCTGAAATCCAAGGTCTTTCTTGGACTGTTTAATCAAAACAACAGGTACCCAAAGAAGTCTGGTTTGATTAAGATCAAACCTCAGCAATAATGTACCCCTGGATATTGGTCCTTTTATATTTTAGAAATGTTGCTGTCTTTAGCAAGAATCTGTGTTGTTCTGTCATTCTGTTAGTCCATCTATATAGTTAAATCTACTCAGTTTGTTTTTGGTGGTCACGTTCTCAATCTATGAAGATGAATTTTTAGGGGGCTGAATAGCCCTGATTTCTGCAGGCTCCAGAGTAATATTCTACTGGATCTACATAGGAGATGGGGCTGAAATGCTTGGGTTACAAGCCCTGAATCCACTCTCCTCAGTTCTCAGACTTTGCAAAGTATGCCTTGGACAAATTTCTTACTCTGGGTTAGATGCCATTGCCGGCATAGAGTAAACTTTGAGCAATAAGCCACAGGTTTGTTTTCTACAAAATCTAACTCATTTTGAACCACTGATAAAAATCAAGATTCTTCATATAGAATGTCTAAAAATTGTCAACTCCCTTTTAAGTAAAGTCCATTCTTTTACTTGAAAATTAATTGGTTTTACTTTGCACTTAAAAATTGTTCTTGCTATTTGAGAATGAGTTTTTTAAAATAATAGACAATTATGTACACTATACAGCCACTGTATTTAAAGTTAGGAGAGTCAAGAAGTTAGAAATACGGACAGACGTGGGAATAAAACTCATGTTTCTAAGTCTGGGCCTTCTATCAAAACAGGAATATTGTTTGTCCTGTCTGACCCTCAGGGTCATGGGGAGCAAGCATTAGGGAAGATGCTTTGGAAACTTCAGTGCTCTACAAAAGCCAGTTATCAGTGTAACTGTTTGTGCAGGTTGAAAGGAATTCCACCTCAGAATAAAAACAGTTTCAAGCAGACAGACACCACAAATTAGGCATTCTCGCAGCCATCACTGAACCTGACAGCAAACAGAATATAGAAGCAGGGCCTGCCATGAAAATATTGAGCCAAATAAATTATTAATTGGCAGGCATATATGAAATGTTTGATTTTGAATTACTGATGGGTAGATCTCAAGGATGTCAAGGGAGAAGGCCACCTGACCTCACCAGGATGTAAAGGTGAATGGTTGGAAAGGAAAGATGCATGCCCAAAGGCTTAGAACTCAGGAAGACCCAAAGGAAATCAGGCATAGGTGCTAAACTACATTATAATGTATATTTAACCATTCAACAACCAGTGTTGTAGGTCAAAATTGCAAAAATGAATGAGATAAAATATTTGCCTAGGAAGGACATGTTCACAGGTTAGTGATTTAGCACCAGAGATGTAAACAGTAAACTCTAATAATACTGGACATTTAAAAATAAAACCATATATCTAAAACTGTGACTTAAAAGTAACAGTTTATGGGAAAAAATAGGCTTGAGGTATGCCACTTAAAATTTATGGAAATGTGAACCAGAGAGCTATCAAAAACAAAGATGTGAGACTAATAAAATACTAGCATGGAGAAATCTGCATTGATAACTGTTCCCAGCTTCACATCCAACCTTTGGGACTGTATAAACTGAAGTTTCTGTTTTCTCATCCAAGATGAGTCCTAGAGAGCTGTTTTGTCAAACACATGTTTAATCAAAATTAAACACTTCATCTAGGATATAGTCTTTTTCATCATTTTCTATCAATATGAAAGGAAATACATTGGCAGCTTCTGTATCTACCTTTGCAGCTACCCTAGATAACTGCTACTTCTGAAGTCACTAAACCATTTGCACTAAAGCAATCTACTTCTGTAAGATTTTCAGGTTGTTTCTTAAGGTCTTCATATGTTGCCAGCTCTTCCCCTTTAGAAATGAAACAATTTGTCTTCAGTTGCTTCATACCATGTCATGTTGGAAAAGGTGTGTAGAAACCATGACTACCACAAGGGACAACTTCATGTTTTGGGGATTCTGAAGTTCAGAAAATTTGGAGAACTTCGCTTCAAGAAGAAGATCAAGGTGTGTATGATATTAGGTAAATAGTTGTTAATGAGAAAAAATGTGCTGGCCTGGAAGAAACTCTGGAAGTCCTTAAGACAAAGGGCAGAAAGAACTGTACATGAACACTGTGCTTCACTTGATAAAATTGTTTCCCATTCAAGAAATAATTTTGAAATCATGATACATATATACATGAATAATTAACAGAAATGTATGGCAGATATTGGGAGCCAAATTTCTCACTGTTAGAATGGGAGGTTACAGATAAGCAAGGGGAGAAGCCTAGAATGATACATGTGGTAATGGTTTAGGGTTGGAGACATCATTATGAACTCATATGTACCTTAATATAGATACAGATTTACAGATGAATGTATACGTATATGTGTGTGCATGTTCAGTTGCTCAGTTGTGTCCAACTCTTTGCAACCCCATGGACTGTAGCCCACCAGGCTCCTCTGTCTATGGGATTATCCAGGCAAGAGTACTGGAGTGTGTTGTCATTTCCCCCTCCAGGGGATCATTCCGACCCAAGGACTGAACCCTCATCTCCAGTGTCTCCTACATTGCCAAGCAGATTCTTTACCACTGAGCCACCAAGGAAGCCCATATATATGTATAGCCTATATGTGTGTGTGTGTGTATATATATATATATATATATATATATATATATATATGCATGTATATGTGTGTGTGTATCCACATGGGTTTTCTTACTCTGTCAGAGGATATAGATGTAACAACACTCCAATATCAATAAATACCCTTAGAACAAAGAACTTGCTTTCTAATACCATTTTCCAATAAAAGGAGTCAAGACTCCTTGGACAAATGATTCTAGAACTAGGACAGGAAATGTACAAGATGAGTCTGGAGTATCTTCTAGTGAGATAGTAAGAAAGTACTCAAACACACACAAACACAATTTTGGGGGTATGTAAAAAGGGACACGGGAACAAATGAAAGAACTTTCAATGGCAAAAGCTGGAACACTTTGAGCAACAAAATACATAAATGGTATTGAATTATAGCCTGAAGTATAAAATAAGCATACCTGAGTCCATATTGATATAAACACAATTGGATAAATAATTAAATGCTACAGAATAGATAAATCTATGCAGAAAAATCCAAATAATGTATGTAGATACTCTGTCTTCGACTATGTGGATACATTAGGTTGGCCACAAAGTTCGTTCGAGTTTTTCCATAATGCTGCTGCTGCTAAGTTGCGTCAGTTGTGTCTGACTCTGTACGACCCCATAGACGGCAGCCCACCAGGCTCCCCCGTCCCTGGGATTCTCCAGGCAAGAATACTGGAGTGGGTTGCCATTTCCTTCTCCAATGCATGAGAATGAAAAGTGAAAGTGAAGTCATTCAGTCTTATCTGAGTCTTCATGACCCCATGGAGTATAGCCTACCAGGCTCCTCTGTCTGTGGGATCTTCCAGGCAAGAGTACTGGAGCGGGGTGCCATTGCCTTCTCTGTTTTCCATAATATTATATGGAAAACTTGAATGAACTTTTTGGCCAACTCAATAACTCCCCACTTCTTTTGGTGTGGGCTGTACACAGTGACTTCCTTTCAAAGGCTACAATGTGAAAAGAGGGAAAATAGAGTTACCTTTTAGTGGTGAAACCTGAAAAATACTATCTCATTCAGAAGATCAAGGTTAGTATCATCAGTGAAAAGTGGTGTTGATAGTGTCAACCCTTGATATGATGTGGGAGAATTTCACTTTATTTCTGTGGTCTTCCTCTCCAGCACTCATCACCCCACCTAATCATGGGAAAAAAAATCAGACCAATCCCAGAGGAGAGACATTCTATTTGACCAGTCCTACCCCAAACTGTCAAGGTCATCAAAGACAGAGTCTGACAAATGGTCAGAGTCAAAAGGAGCAATGTGGTTAAATAATATTCTCAAAGTGACAAAACTGTAAACATGGAAAGCAAACTAGGAGTTGCAAGGGCTGGAGGGGAGCTGTTTGTGAATATAAAGGGGTAACATTAGGGAGATCTTTGTGGTGCTGGAGTAGTTCTGTATATTGATTGCAGTCATGCTTGTATGAATCTACACATGATAAGATGATAAAGGAACATATGTGACTGTTTTGCCACCCCTTTATTTTATTACTCAGATAAGTTGGTAAAGTGGGAAGTAGGAGTATACCTGGAAACCATTGCTCTGTAGTACTATGTGGTATACTAGACCATCAGCAGTAACTTGATAAGATTACAAACTCCATCAGTATTGCCCACTCTCCATAATCTAACTGTATCCCTAACTCAGTTGTCCCTTGGCTAAGCACCAAAATGCCTGCAGCCATTCCAATGCCTCATAGTCTGATAGGAAATTGGAGTATAAAGACACAGCAGCTTTAAGTAATTGCAGTTAAAATATCTCCTAGCCAGTTGTACTAACATGCCTGTGTGAACACAAAGCTAGGGCTTTCCCTAGGGCATTGGAAGGCTCCAATATAATTGAGGATCCATAAGGCTTAGTGTCATTTGTTGTTCAGTTGCTCAGTCATGTCTGACTCTTTGTGACTCCATGGACTGGAGCATGCTGTTTCCCTGTCCACAATCTCCTGGAGTTTGCTCAACTCATGACCATTGAGTGAGTGATGCCATCGAGTGAGCTGTTGGATGGTTGTCCCCTTTTCCTCCTGCTTTCAATCTTTCTTTCGCTCTCAGCCTTCTTTATGGTCCAGCTCTCACATCCATACATGACTACTGGAAAAACCATAGCTTTTACTCTATGGACCTTTGTTGGCAAAGTAATTTCTCTGCTTTTTAATACACTATCTAGGTTTGTAATAGCTTTTCTTCCAAAGAGCAAGTCTTTTAATTTCATGGCTGCAGTGAGCATCTGCAGTGATTTTGGAATCAAGAAAATAAAGTCTCTCACTGTTTCCACTGTTTCCCTATCGATTCACCATGAAGTGATGGGACCAGATGCCATGATCTTAGTTTTTATGAATGTTGAGTTTTAAACCAGTTTTTTTTCTCTCTCTTCTTTCACCTTCATCAAGAGGCTCTTTAGTTCCTCTTTCCTTTCTGCCATAAGGGTGGTGTCATCTGCATATCTGAGATTATTGATATTTCTCCTGGCAATCTTGACTCCAGCTTGTGCTTCATTCAGCCTGGCATTTCACATGATGTACTCGTATACAAGTTAAATAAGCAGGGTGATGATATACAGCCTTGACATACTCTTTTCCCAATTTGGAACCAGTCAGTTGTTCCATGTCTGGTTCTAACTGTTGTTTCTTCACCTGCATACAGATTTCTCAGGAGGCAAGTCAGGTGGTCTGGGATTCCCATCTCTTGAAGAATTTTCCACAGTTTGTTGTGATCCACACAGTCAAAGGCTTTAGCATAGTCAATGAAGCAGAAGTAGATGATTTCCTGGACCTCTCTTGCTTTTTATGTGATCAAACAGATGTTGGCAATTTGATCTCTGGTTCCTCTGCATTTTCTAAATCCAGGTTGAACATCTGGAAGTTCTTGGTTCACATTCTGTTGAAGTCTAGGTTGGAGAATTTTGAGCATTACTTTGCTAGCGTGTGAGATGAGTGCAATTGTGCGGTAGTTTGAACATTCTTTAATATTGCCTTTCTTTGGAATTGGGATGAAAACTGACCTTTTCCAGCTTCATTAGCTGCACAGTAAATCGGCCTTTTATAGCTTCATTAGCTGCATAGTAAACCTGCTTTTAATTTCCAAGTTATGTCGGTATCACTCTTCTACTGATCAGTCATGGATAAGCTGATACACAAACCAAAAAAGGAAGATTTTCCATATGATATAGCGTTGAAGTAAGAGTCAGATTTTGACCAGGGTGTTAAGGACTGTTACATCCAAACAGAGGAAGCTATAGTTCAAACCCCTCCCAGTCCAGGGCTCTGAGTTTGTGAGGGGTTCTAAGGGCTATTTCTTCAAGACAAGCTGTTGACCCCATAATGGAGAGCCAAAGCAGAATGGGAATGCTTCAAGTCATGGGGTCTTTGTTAGCTTCATGGCTTTCAAAGAGAGATTTGTGACTCTACTATAAGAGAAAATGCAGGGATTGAACCCTTTGAGCTATGCGGCTTTCCTGTGAGTGAAGTGAACTTGCTCACAGACAGTGCCTTAGAATTTAGAACCTCTGGCTGTCTGCAGCCTGAAGTCCAGGCTGTGTGCAGTTTGGAAAAGGCCAATTTCATGTTGTTCTGGAGGGAGTTGTAGCCAGGACCTCTGCTCTATTTTATCTCCCCAGGAGCAAAGAGGAAACCTTGTCTATCATGAAGCTGCCTCATTCGATATTGTTTTTCTCCTGGAAACTACATGTAGAAAGTTGGTCTTGGTAATATTGGATTGGTCGAAAAGTTCATTTGGGTTTTTCCATAAGATGTAACGGAAAATTTTGAATAAATGTTTTGGCCAACTCAATAATTTAGTTCAGTTAAATCAGAGGTGCTTGTTTGAAAGGAATTGTTTGGGCAACCCCAGGGATTCTAATGCTCGGCAGTCCATGGATTTCATTTTGAGAAACATTGAGCTCACCCCTCCTATCCTTTGAGTAGGCTTGGCAGTGGGGACAATTTGATTCTTTTTTCTAATAGTTTTCTTCTACCTAGATGACTGGGTGTGGATGGGTGGGGGGAGAGGAAGACTGATTAAAAAATGGTCCCAATTTATCTTGCTATAATAAATGCTCCAGAAATGCGCAGATAAATGATCCCTTTCACCTACCATTTCTGCAGTCACCTCTTACTGAGTGCTTCATTGTCCCAAGACAAGACAGCAACCTTAGCCCAGAAGGAGTAAATCTATAGCATCCAAGGACAGGCAGACTGTTCCACTGTTTCTTCAACTCTTTTTCTTTGTGCACATGAACTACAAATGTCAATTAGGAACAGATGCAAATAGCATATGCACTGAGTATAGGGATTCCCTGGTGACTCAGACAGTAAAGAGTCTGCCTGCAATGTGGGAGACCCGGGTTCAATCCCTGGGTAGGGGAGATCCCCCGAAGAAGGAAATGGCAACCCACTCCAGTATTCTTGCCTGGAAAATCCCATGGACAGAGGAGCCTGGCAGACTACAGTTCATGGGGTTGCAAAGGCTCAGACACGACTAAATGACTTCACTTTCTTTCTTTTTTTCTTTCCTTCTTTGAGTGTACAAACCTTCTGTTCTAAAAAGCACAGTAATCTCTGGTTTCCTAGTGCTTGAACTGGCAGAAATATTAACTTTGGATCATTTCTCCCAAAGTGTACTGTGGTATATCTCAAGCTGTGTGTATGGTTTACAGACTCAGTGTGGGGATGCACAGAGCATTTCCACATACAGAAAGATTCTACTCAAAGTGCACAAGGCAATCAATAGGGAAGTCAGTTTCTTGGCTCAGAAAAAGAACTCTCCTGCCCTCTAATAGTACAGGTGGCTATGTGTGCCCTGTTGCACAGTCCCTATGTAGAGAAGTCTTGTGTTCATACAATGATGCCACTCACAATGTTTCAAAACAGACAGGGCAGAGAATGCCAAAACTCCCATTCTCCTACTCTAGCTCTTATTCTGCTGACTGGAAGGCAACCAATGAGGATAAAGCTGGATGTTAATGAGTGCCTATTCATGCTGGGCTTATACTAGGTGCATTAGTTATTGGGTTGGCCAAAATGTTCATTTGGGTTTTTCTAAAACATCCTGTGGAAAAGCCTGAATGAACTTTTTTGCTTACCCAATAGTTTATCCCTCTTAACAATTCTGTAAGGCAAATAATATTTTTATTATCTGTTTTCTTACAAAACAGAGCCTTGGGCAGTCTTTAAGTGTTAATTTTTTCTATAGGAAGGGCCTTCTCAAGATAGTAAAATGAGAAAACAGACAGAGGCAGGAAGGGCTCATAAACATAGCAAAACAATTCATTACTGTATCGACCACTGCTTCATCATAAGACCTGAGAGACACAGTTGATGGCTCAGCAGGTCCACTGAGTCAGATATGTGGGATATCTTTGAACAGGTCAGGTGGTGAGCCATGTTTTAGAATATGATTAATTCTTTATGCTTCCACTTCAGGGAATGCAGGATCAGTTCCTGGTTGGGAAACTAAGATCTCCCATGCTGCGTGGTGTGGCCAAAAATTTAAAACAACAGCAAGAAAAAATAAAACAGGGAGAAAAGGGGAGGAAATCTATTTGCCTGACACTTCCCATCTTCTACATCTCATAGGCTAAAGTTTGCTCAGGGCAGGAGTGGGTCTGAGCATCTTCATACAGCTAGGTTGCTTCACCAAGCCCTTGTAGCAGCTGCTCCAGAAGCCACACTCACTGTGGGAAATGAGGAATGGCTATGAGGAGGGAATGGGATAGCCTGGGAGAATGATGGGGAGTTTCCCAAGTAAAGGGTTGTGGGGAAGGACCCCTTGGCAGAGGGAAGTATGCTGCCCAGTCACAGAGGTGTGGGGAGCTTTTTCACCTTGCCTAATGACCAGAGCCTGCAGTACAAGAAGGTTTCATGTGAGTGGAGGTAGAAGATTGAAAACTGAAACAGGGTTAAATCATGAAACTTAGGCTGGGCTCTTTGAACTCTATCCTATAGGTTACAGTGAATCATTTATGCACTGTATGATTGAGTAGGATATTGAGTTGGCCAAACGTTCCTTTGGGTTTTTCCATAAGATCGTACAGAAAAACCCAAATGGACATTTTGGCCAACCCAGTACAGAAGAATTTTCATTTCACAAAGATAATTCTGGCTAAAGTTTGGTAAATAGTTTGGAATGGAAAAGGTATAAAAGTAGAGACATTAGTCATGAGGTAGTTCACTGTAACAGAGGTTATGCATATATTTCTACAGTGATATAGTACTGATGATCAGGATGTAGATAGGAAAATGGATTCAGAATATGTCATAGGAGTACAATCATCTGGTCTTAGTGATTGATTAGATTTGGGAGTTTAAATAAAGGGGAGAGTCTAGGATGGTGGGGGCTGGGGGTGATGCTACCTTTCAAAGAAATAGGCAAATAAAATTAAAAAAAATAAAATAAAGAGATAGGCAATATAGAAGATGGAGGTGGAAAGGTGGAAAAGTTTAGGCATGGTGAGAAATGAATGCAACTCTAGACATACTACACTTATGAGGCAATCAAATGAAGTATATGGGGAGAGGTCTGGAGTAACAGATTTAAGAATCATCAGAATATAACCTTGTGGTAAATGAATCCACAAATTAATGAACTTACTTAGAACGGGTATGTAGTTCAAGAACAGAACTCCAGAGGGCAGTGATTTTAAGGAATGGACAAAGGAAAAATGGCTGCAAAGGAGACCAGAGACTGAGCAGGAGCCACCTAAGAGGAAAAAATCAGGAAAGAACACAGTAAGTCCTCTATATATGAACCTTCAAGTTGCAAGCTTTCAAAGATGTGAACGTGCATTTGGATGTCCAATCACATAAGTTATTTCCATGTGTCTGGCATACATTGTCAGGTGTGGGCATTCTCTACAAGTGGCTGTGCTTTTGTATACTTTACAGTATTGTATGGAGTACAGTGGCTTCCTTAGTGGCTTAGTGGTAAAGAATCCACCTGCCAATGCAGGAGAAGTTGGTTCTATCCCTGGGTGGGGAAGACTCCCTGGAGAAAGGAGTGGCAACTCACTCCAGTATTCTTGCCTGGGAAATTCCATAGGCAGAGATGCCTGGAGGGGTCATGGGGTCGCCATGAGTCAGACACGACTTAGTGACTAAACAACAACATGAAGTACAGTAGTTCAGTATCTTAATTTCAAGCCCAGAATGCCATATATAGCTGATGGTGTTAGTTGGGTACTTAGGCTAACCTTGTCAGACTTACAAACAAATTGGACTTCAGAACACACTCTAGGAATGGAACTCGTTCATAGGTAGGGGACTTACTGTAGTTCTGGGAAATTTCCCTTTGGGAAAATTGAGGATTGAGAGTAACCAAGGAAACGGTGTACTTCTACTTCAGAATAAAAGGTGCATCTGTGAATAACTCTTTGTAAGGAAGAAGCTGCCCTTGAGGATTAATCATTGAAGGGTAAACATGTATTTGTATAACACTATGGTTTTTGAACATACTGTATTTTAAGCTGCAGCACATTTTTTAAAACTTCTAGATTAGGTACATTATATGGTTCAATATCCTTTTAATATTTTTCGCTTTTAAACCTTGCACCATTTGTCAATCACCATAAAAATCACAGTAGTAATAATAATAAAGGAAAAGAAGTCATGCATCATCTCTTATTTTACAAATATACTGTTTTAAAATTGTATTTGCTTTCAAATAACTTGTATATTATAATTTTAGCGTATATACACTGAAAAGATAGTTAATTGGCAAATGTTGTAAGTATATTTCAACATACATATATAGATGATAGAACTGAGATTTTTGAATATCTATCAAGTATTACATCATATGGTAATACTCTAAATTACTATCCATTTTTTTATTGGTTAATAGTCTGTTCCTAAATTTGCTAAATTGGATGTTTATATGCATAGTGAGTTTCTCCAGTCACTCCTAGAGTTGAAGAAATTCACTGCAAATTTGAATAATTTTTGAAATTTCAGTTTAACATTATAATACAGTGATTAAAACCTAGCTTAAAATTTAGTTCATTTATGTATTGATTTTAATGAATACCATAGTTGAAATTTTATTCATTACAAGGTCTTTAACATAAAATAGACACTATGGGAAAGGTCTGTTGTTAATAATAGTAAATATAAATCCATATTTCAAATACAATTATTGTTAATTTTGCAAGTTGTCAACTTCTGGTCACATATCATTAACTATCTTTTAAAAATATTTTTTTCTATTTAATGAAGAGTTCATACTTGGAGTAGAAGTTTTAGCCTTGTTTTTCTATTTTTTGTTTACTTGAGCTTATATTATTAATATTACATTCAGTCATGCTTTATTTGTCTACCTCTTGACCTATCTATTTGGCAGAAATAATTTCTAGCTCCTCCTTTCTAACACTTAATGAGAATTTGTTTAGTTAAAGTTGGTGATGTGATCTATTCATCTTAACTGTTTGAGTATAAACAGCAATCCATTGTAAAATGCTGCAGTTTGCAACCTGTTGTGGAAGAGAATTCATGAGTTGTCCATGACTCTAGACTTATGGACCAAAAAGGCTGCCTTATTGGAGAAGGATATGGCAACTCACTCCAGTATTCATGCCTGGAAAATTTCATGGATAGAGGAGCCTGGTGGGCTACAACATATGGGGTTGCAAAGAGTTGGACATGACTGAGCAACTTCACTTCACTTCAAGGCTGCCTCATAGTAAATAGTGGCACAAAATTTTCAGGGGGCAGTCCTAAGATGGCAGAGGAATAGGACAGGGAGACCACTTTCTCCCCTACAAATTCATCAAAAGAACATTTGAATGCTGAGCAAATTCCACAAAACAAATTCTGAATGCTGCCAGGAGAAGAAGACACCAGAAGAAGACAGAAGACACCAGGCACCCAGAAAGGCAGCCCATTGACTTTGAAAGGAGGTAGGGCAAAATATAAAAGATAAAAAGAGAGACAAAAGGCAAACACAGCAATCTACACAAGATGAAAAGGCAGAGAAATACTCAGCAGGTAAAGGAAGATGATAAATGCCCACCAAACCAAACAAAAGAGGAGGAGATAGGGAGTCTACCTGAAAAAGAATTCAGAATAATGATAGTAAAAATGATCCAAAATCTTGAAAACAAAATGGAGTTACAGATAAATAGCCTGGAGACAAGGATTGAGAAGATGCAAGAAATGTTTAACAAGGACCTATAATAAACAAAAAAGAGTCAATCAATAATGAATAATGCAATAAATGAGGTTAAAACACTCTGGAGGGAACCAACAGTAGAATAACTGAGGCAGAAGACAGGATAAGTGAGGTAGAAGACAGAATGGTGGAAATAAATGAAGCAGAGAGGAAAAAAGAATTAAAAGAAATGAAGACAACCTCAGAGACTTCTGGGACAATGTCAAAAGCCCCAACATTCGAATGATTGGAGTCCCAGAAGAAGACAAAAAGAAAGGCCATGAGAAAATATTTGAGGAGATAATAGATAAAACTTCCCTAAAATGGAGAAGGAAATAGTCACTCAAGTTCAAGAAACCCAGAGAGTCCCAAACAGGATAAACCCAAGGCAAAACACCCCAAGACACATATTAATTAAACTAACAAAGATCAAACACAAAGAACAAATATTAAAAGCAACAAGGGAAAGACAAAAAATAACACACAAGGGGATTCCCATAAGGATAACAGCTGCTCTTTCAATAGAAACTTTTCAGGCCAGAAGGGAATGGCAGGGCATACTTAAAGTGATGAAAGAGAAAAACCTACAACCCAGGTTACTGTACCCAGCAAGGATCTCTTTCAAATATGAAGGAGAAATCAAAAGCTTTACAGACAAGCAAACGGTGAGAGAATTCAGCACCACCAAACCAGCTTTTCAATAAATGCAAAACAATCTTCTCTAGACAGGAAACACAGAAAAGGTGTATAAACTTGAACCCAAAGCAGCAAAGCAAATTGCAACGGGATCATATTTATCAATAATAATATTACATGTAAATGGGTTGAATACCCCAAACAAAAGACAAAGTCTGGATGAATGGATACAAAAATAAGACCTCTATATATTCTGTCTACTAGAGACCCACCTCAAAACAAGGGACACATGCAGACTGAAAGTGAAGAGCTGGAAAAATATATTTCACGCAAATGGAGACCAAAAGAAAGCAGGAGAAGCAATACTCTTATCAGATAAAATAGACTTTGAAATAAAGTCTGTGTAAAGAGACAAAGAAACACACTATATAATGATTAAAGGATCACTCCAAGAAGAAGATATAACAATTATAAATATATATGCAAAATATATATATATATATGTGTGTGTGTGTGTGTGTGTGTATATATATATATATACATATATATGCACCCAACATAGGAGCAGGGCAATATGTAAGACAAATGTTAACAAGTATGAAAGAGGAAATTAACAATAACACAATAATAGTGGGAGACTTTAATACCACACTCACAACTATGGATAGATCAACTAAAAACAGAAAATTAGCAAGGAAACAAAAACTTTAAATGATACAATGGACTAGTTAGACCTAACTGTTATCTATAGGACATTTCACCCAAAATAATGAATTTCACCTTTTTCTCAAGTGCACATGGAAACTTTTCCAGGATAGATCACATTCTTTGCCATAAATCTAGCCTTGGTAAATTGAAAAAAAAATTGAAATCATCTCAAGCATCTATTCTTATCACAATGTGATAAGAGTAGATGTAAATTACAGGAAATAAACTATTAAAAATTCCAACACATGGAGGTTAAACAACACACTTCTGAATAACCAACAAATCACAGAAGAAATTAAAAAAGAAACCAAAATATGCTTAGAAATAAATGAAAATGAAAACACAACAACCCCAAACCTATGGGACACTGCAAAAGCAGTGTTAAGGGGAAGGTTCATAGCAATAGAAGCTTACCTTAAAAAGCAAGAAAAAAGTCAAATAAATAACCTAACTCTATACCTAAAGCAATTAGAAAAGGAAGAAATGAAGAACCCCAGGGTTAGTAGAAGGAAAGAAATCATAAAAATTAGGGCATAAATAAAGGCAAATAAAAACACAAAACAGATCATAGCAAAATGAACAAAGCTAAAAGCGGGTTCTTTGAGAAGATAAATAAAATTGACAACCGTTAGTAAGACTCATCAAGAAACAAAGGGAGAAGAATCAAATCAACAAAATTAGAAATTAAAATGGAGAAATCACAACAGACGGCACAGAAATACAAAGAATCATAAGAAACTACTATCAGCAACTATACACCAATAAAATGGACAACTTGGAAGAAATGGACAGATTCTTAGAAAAGTATAACTTCTCAAAACTGAACAAGGAAAAAATAGAAAATCTTAACAGACCCATCACAAGCACAGATATTGAAACTGTTATCAGAAATCTTCCAAAAAACAAAAGCCCAGGACCAGATGGCTTCACAACTGAATTCTACCAAAAATTTAGAGAAGACCTAGCACCTATCATACTCAAACTCTTCCAGAAAATTGGAGAGGAAGGTAAACTTCCAAACTCATTCTATGAGGCCACCATCAACATAACACCAAAACCAGACAAAGATGCCACACACACACACAAATTACAGGCCAACATCACTGATGAACATAGATGCAAAAATCCTTTACAAAATCCTAGGAAACAGAATCCAACAACATATTAAAAGGATCATATATCATGACCAAGTGGGCTTTATCCCAGGGATGCAAGGATTCTTCAATACCCTCAAATCAATCAAAATCAATGTAATACATCACATTAACAAATTTAAAAATAAAAACCATATTATTATCTCAATAGATGCAGAGAAAGCCTTTGACAAAATTCAACATCCATTTATGATAAAAAAAAAACCCTCCAGAAAGCAGAAACAGAAGTAACATACCTCAACATAGTAAAAGCCATATATGATAAACCCACAGCAAACATTATCCTCAATGGTGAAAAACTGAAAACATTTCCCCTAAAGTCAGGAACAAGACAAGGATGCCAACTCTCACCACTACTATTCAACGTAGTTTTGGAAATTTTAGCCACAGCAATCAGAGCAGAAAAGGGAATCCAGATTGGAAAAGAAGAAGGAAAACTCTGTTTGCAGATGACATGATCTTCTACATAGAAAACCCTAAAGACTCTACCAGAAAATTACTACAGCTAATCAGGTAATATAGTAAAGCTTCAGGATATAAAATTAACACACAGAAATTCCTTTTATTCCTATACACTAACAATGAGAAATTAAGAAAACAACTCCATTCGACATTGCAATGAAAAGAATAAAATACTTAGGAACTAATCTACCTAAAGAAACAAAAGACTTATATATAGAAAACTATAAAACACTGATGAAAGATATCAAAGAGGACGCGATGGAGAAATATACTATGTATATGAATCAGAAGAATCAATGTTTTGAAAATGAGTATACTAACCAAAGCAATCTATAGATTGAATGCATCCCTATCAAGCTACCAATGGTATTTTTCAGAGGACTAGAACAAATAATTTCACAATCTGTATGGAATTGCAAAAAACCTTGAATATCCAAAGCAATCTTGAGAAAGAAGAATGGAACTGGAGGAACCAACCTGCCTGACTTCAGGCTATATTACAAAGCAACAGTAATCAAGAAAATGTGGTACTGGCACAAAGACAGAAACAGAGATCAACGGAACAAAAGAGAAAGGCCTGAGATAAATCCACACACCTCTGGACACCTTATCTTTGACAATGGAGGCAGGAATATACAATGGAGAAAAGACAATCTCTTTAACAAGTGGTGCTGGGAAAACTGGTCAACCATCTGTAAAAGAATGAAACTAGAACACTTTCTAACACCATACACAAAAATAAACTTAAAATGGATTAAAGATCTAAATGTAAGACCAGAAACTATAAAACTCTTAGAGGAAAACACAGGCAAAACACTCTCTGACATAAATCACAGCAGGATTCTCTATGACCCACCTCCAAGAGTAATGGAAATAAAAGCAAAAATAAACAAATAGGATCTAATTAAACTTAAAAGCTTTTGCACAACGAAGGAAACTAAAAGCGAGGTGAAAAGACAGCCTTCAGAATGGGGAAAATAATAGCCAATGAAGCAACAGGCAAAGAATTAATCTCAAAAATTTACAAGCAGCTCCTGCAGCTCAGTTCCAGAAAAATAAATGACTTAGTCAAAAAATGGGCCAAAGAATTCAACAGACATTTCTCCAAAGAAGACATACAAATGTCTAACAAACACATGAAAAGATGCTCAACATCATTCATTATCAGAGAAATGCAAATTAAAACCTCAATGAAGTACCATCTCATGCTGGTCAGAATGGCTGCTATCCAAAAGTCTACTAAAAATAAGTACTGGAGAGGGTGTGTAGCAAAGGGAACCCTCTTACACTGTTGGTGGGAATGCAAACTAGTACAGCCACTATGGAGAACAGTGTGGAGATTCCTTAAAAAACTGGAAATAGAACTGCCATATAACCCAGCAATCACATTGCTGGGCATACACACCTTTGAAACCAGAATTGAAAGAGACGTGTACTCCAATGTTCACCACAGTACTGTTTATAATATCCAGAACATGGAAGCAATCTAAATGTCCATCGGCAGATGAATGGATAAGAAAGCTGTGGTACATATACACAATGGACTATCACTCAGCCATTGAAAAGAATACATTTGAATCAGTTCTAATGAGGTGGATGAAACTGGAGCCTATTATACAAAGTGAAGTAAGTCAGAAAGAAAAAGACCGATACAGTATACTAACTCATATATATAGAATTTAGAAAGATGGTAACGATGACCCTATATGCAAGACAGCAAAAGAGACACAAATGTATAGAACAGTCTTTTGGACTCTGTGGGGGAAGGGGAGGGTTGGATGGTTTGAGAGAGTAGTGTTGAGGCATGTATGTTATCATGTGTGAAACAGATCGCCAGTCCAGGTTCAATTCATGAGACAGGGTGCTCAGGGCTGGTGCACAGGGATGACCCTGAGGGATGTGATGGGGAGGGAGGTGGGAGGGAGGTTCAGGATGGGGAACACATGCACACCCATGGCAAAATCCACTACAATATTGTGAAGTAATTAGCCTCCAATTAAAATGAAGAAATTTCAAAAAAAAAGTAAATAGCAGCAGAGCTTTCTTTCTTTCTTTTTTTTTTTGGTTCATACATAGCAATATCTAGAAATTCTAATATTTTTTCCTTCCTCTTTACCACTAAAATCCTATTCCTGTTCCAGGATCCAGTTCAGAATCCCAAACTGTATCATCCTGCATCCCCCTTGAGTGTGAGCACCCCTGTTTGAAGATCGCTGCTCCAAAAGAAATCTCTGGCCTTTGCACTCTAACAAGCTTCTGCTGTTGTTTGCTGTCAAGAAATTTTCTGTTGGGGTAGAGATAATTCTTTCCACAAAGTAAGCAGAACATTTGAATAATAATAAAGCATTGCCAAATATAACTTTCCTTTTTTCCTGATATTTTAAAACCAATAGTGATCTGTCTAATCATTTATAGTATTGCTAGTTAGGAATCACTAATATGTAACCAAACTATATAATTAAAACTCAGTGTTTTCAAGTTTATACCATAGCCCTGTGAATTTAGTTGGTATAGTTATTAGATCTCACCTGAGAGTCAGACCATTTTCCTTTGCCTTCTAGTGTTTCTCCCACTCTTATTCATTGATACGTCCATTCACTCAACCTGACTTTAAAGAGTATTTCATGAATGATAAATGAAAGCTAATATTTATTGATTGGGCGCTTAGTTCCAGTTCTTAGTCTAAGCATTTTATTTTGCTTTTATTTATTTATTTTTCATTGCACTGGGTCTTCAATGCTGTGCACAAGCTTTCTCTAGTTGCAGTGAGCAGGGGCTCCTCTTCATTGTGCTGCACTGGCTTCTCATTGCAGTGACTTCTCTTGTTGTGGACACAGACTCTAGGTGCCCAGGCTCAGTAGTTGTGGCACATGGGCTTAGTTACCCGAAGGCATGTGAAATCTTCCTGGGCCAGGGATTGAACCTATGTCCCCTGTGTTGTCAGGTAGATTTTTATCTACTGCACCACCAGGAAAGTCCTCTAGGCACTTTAAATGTATTAATTCCTTGAGTTTTTCTCTTGGTCTTTTTAACTGATACATCCATTCCCTCAACCAGACTTTAAAGAGTATCTTCAAGAATAACAAATAAAAGCTAATACTTATTATTAATCCAGTGCTTAATTCCAGTTCCTACTCCAAGCACTTTAGAAGTATTATTTCCTGTAAGTTTCACAGTAATACTAAGGGAGATTTTCAGAGGCTCCCTATATGATCCCTGTTTGCTTACAGACATTTTCAAATAACCTTGAGTATGCTGTTCATAAGGTCCCAGTAACAGAGAAGCTACTACAACAACCTGGACCTGCTGCAGAGCCTTTTCTTGCTCCAGAGGAGCACACAAAACTAACAGCCTCCTGGGTTAGCTTCCTGGGTTGGGCTTTCCTGGTGGCTCAGAGGGTAAACATCTGCCTGCAAAGTGGGAAGACCATGATTGGATCCCTGTGTCACGAAGATCCCCTGGAGAAGGGAATGGCTACCCACTCCAATATTCTTGCCTGGATAATTCCATGGACATAGAAGCCAGGAAGGCTATAGTCCATGGGATTGCAAAGAGTCGGACATGACTGAACAACTGACACTATCTGGGTTAGCTGGCAAAGGAGTCTGAACAGCATGCCCAAGTGTGGTGCTTGTTGTGAAGCACATTGGTTGAGTCACAATTTGCTCAAGGTCATGTGAGAATGGTTTCAATAAGCTAAGAACCATACTAAGCCATAACAGTAAAGACACTTTCTCCTCTAAAGGCACTCCCATATATGTGGAATATTAAAAAAAATCCAGAAACAATGTGTTCATTGTCAAGAAGCTCTGAATCAGGTCTCTTTGTCCCATCAGATTCAATACTTAATGTCAAAACAAGAGATTTTCCTTTAGAAAATTTCCAACTTTAGTTTGGCCCATTGTACACAAATATAGATGCAATCATTGTAATTGCAAGTTATGCTTTCCTAAATCCCTATCAAGTATTCTACTTGACATTTTGTTATAAAGAGAGTAGAGATGATATATTAGCTGACTGAGTAAGGTAGAATTTCTTGTACTCTATCTCCTTGGAGAGTCAGAATGTTTCAACGTATAATTTGACATCAAAATCAATGTTTTTGCCAAGAACATCTTTGCAGCCCATTCATGAACTGCCCATCTCTTGCTAACATCTTTCCTCAACACAATCCATTCATGTAACTCTGGTCTAATGTTCTAAATGTTACCTTAGAGTATGATTGTAAGGTGATCCAAGCTAGAGATTTGGATTGCTTTATTTAGTGCCTAATAACCATTCAGTAAAGGAATTGCTTTTCCTGAATGATAGTTGAATACTAAGCCATTGACTGAGCCTGAGGGAACCAGCAGAAACCAAATGAAACTCACTGCCATATCGTACCATAAAGGCCTGGCCTGGAATTTCATTCACTGTTTCCTACAGTGGGCTACAGTAACCTCTCTGTCAGGACCTACAGAAGAAACTGCTTTAGGTTTCATACGTTACAAACAAAGAAGTTGCCTAGGAAAAAAATGGAGCTTTTTCTATCTTATGGACTCTGAGTCATGTTCATTATCATGTATACTTTTTGTTTGGCCACTAAAAGCAAACAGCTAAACTGTTGTAACTATATAGGATGCTATGCTTTGCAAATCCAGTGGTACCTCTGTCTGATTTTTTTTCCCATCATACCAAGCCCTTTAAGTGTTCATTTGTATCCTTTTGTGTTGCATGTCTTTCTGAAAGCAACATTAAATCCTTTGTGGGACCATCTGGGGTATAAATAAATAATTGTGGTGTGGTTTTTGTGTGTTGTTGTTGTTGTTAATTTTGTTTGTTTCCCACTGTGCTGCATCATTAATTGTGTATGAATCTGTACTGAGCTGGAGGAAGAAATCAAAACATGTTCTAAATTATATTTTTAAAACTGACAGTTTACAGAATGGTTTCAAAGATGTGTAAACTCAAAGCCATTCCCTGCCATGGATCACCGAGGATTGTTGTGTCTTCAGAAAATTCCAGGGTAGTTGACATTGTCGTGTCATTGACCACATAATTAAAATTATTTTAAAATGTGTGTTTTGTTGTAGTTTTCCACCTGCCAAGTTGAATGTTAATGGCAGAAGGTGGTAAAATATTAATAATCTGTTAATCTAGGTGAAATACATGTAAGCGTTCATTGTATTAATCTTTTGACTCTTTTGTAGATTTGACATATTTTTATTTTGAAAAGTAAAACAAAAGTAAATAAAAATATAATGCCTGCAAAGAATCCCCTGGCCCCACTCCAACTTGAAATATGTTAGACTGAATAGAATTCAAAGAGTCACCAATATTATGCGAATTTTGAAGCAATTCTTCTATTATGCTAATGATTGGACATCTGTGCTTCTCTCCTTGGAGATGAGCAATGATTTGTGCTAAACAAAATCAAAAGTGTCTTTGAACATTATTCCAAGTTAAATACTGTTATCTTGTGCCTTTGAGTTATGTGAGTAGGTCAGAACTTTGTTAAATCTGTTGTGTCTGTACTTACTTTGCAGGTATTCTCTGGTAAATATTCTCTGACAATGGCTTTCTCATTTTTTAAGAGCTATGGTTGTTTGAGATTCACATATTTGGGAATGAATACTGTGTGTATCACTTAGGTCCCTCCTGGATCTTTTGTAACTTCATAAGTTTGCTAGCTTCTTCCTCTAGTTCCTCATCCAGATGGAAAAACATTATGCCATCTGGCTGCAATTCTGAGTTGCTCCGTATACTATGAAATCTAATGAGTACTTCACTCTCTCTAATGACACAAACTTATCCTCCATCACCCGCCTTACCAAATCTGTCAAATATGACTTGAGCCTTAAAACTCAAGGGAGCTTTCCACATCTCCATATTCTGTAAATGATTTTTCTTTCCAGGAGGAAAGGGTAGGGTCCTGTGGATTCGTGGATTATTATTTGTGAGATATTCAACTCAGTATTTATTGAGCACTTAGTAGGTGCTCCTGGAGGGGATAGAGAAATTAGGTTTGCTTTGAAGCTTAGCCAGCATTTTTATAGCAGAGATGGGAAAAGGTTCTGCTACATGGGAGAAAAACAATTTTCAAGACATTAAAAAAAAAAAACAAAGGACATATTCAATAATTTTAATTTGGCTGGAATATTGGTTGGGTAACAAGGAATACTGAGAGGTAAACCATGCAAAATAGCTTATATTTACCTAGTCACCGTTTTACTAATATATATTTTGTTTGTGTTTTGTGGCTGTACCACATGGCATGCAGAATCTCAGTTCCCTGACCAGGAATCGAACTGGCACCCCTCTGCATTGGAAACACAGAGTCTTAACCACTGGACCCCCAGGTTAAGTCCTCTCTTTTTATATTGACATTATTTCAGTCAGTAGAGAAACAGATCTGATAATAGTGAGCAGGATAAAGGCCAAGAGGGAAGACAAGGATATGGTTTTAAAAATGATTGTCATAGCTTATGCACAAAGTCATGCAGACTGGTACCAGTGTTTTAAGAGTGTAAAAGGGAATGATAAGAAGGATGAAAAGGAAATTCAGCAATTGCAGTGACAGCATTTAGCTAATGATTGCTAGTGTTGTGGGTAAGGAGGAAAGGGAGGATGGGAAGTAAAAAGTCCTCATGGTTTTAAATCAAGAGGTACTGAAAGATAGTGAAAGCATTAAATATAAGAACATTTGCACTAGGAAATTGTAATATGTTTACTTTTGAAATATTTTAATAATATACATATGGGTGAAATGCACCCATTTGAAGTGTCTAATAGACTAATGAAATGAATGCACCTACATAACCAATGATTAGATCAACATAAAATAAAATCTTACCAACACCCCAGAAACCTTTTTAATACTCTCTCAGTTATTAACCCTCCCCCAAGTGACCACTATTCTGAACTATCTCACTGTAGAATAGTTATACCTGCTTTTGTGTATACCTGCATTGGTTTGGTGGTAAATTATTTAACAACTAACTATTGAATGGGGGAAAGAGAAGACCTGCTTTGCAATATTTGACAATTTCTGTCTTACAAATACTCCCAATATGGCTGATTTTAAGCTACCAAGAAGATATCACTGAACATAGAGTTGAAAAAACTGCACACAAATCTTACAGAATAAATGAATTTTTTTCAATTTTTAGCTATTACAAATAATGCTGCTCTGAAGCCTTTTGTATATGACTTTTAATATATGTAAGTATACATTTCTATTGGGTATATACTTAGGAGTTGAATTACTGAGTGTGCAAGTATTAAGTTTTATTAGATATGATCAAACAGTTTTCCAAAGAAGTTTTACCAGTTCATACTCCACTAGAATTATGTAAGAGTTTCAGTCTTTACATAACCTTGCCAAAACTTGGCATTATCGGTATATGGCTATTCTAGTGATTATGTAGCAGTTCTTAATTATGATTTTACTGTGTATTTCTGTCACATGCCATGAGGTTGGGTATTGGCTATTTGAATTTGAATTTGAAAATTCAAATTTTATTTGAATAAAAAGGCATTTCTTATGTGAAATGCCTTTGCAATCTTTTTGCTGACTTAGTTTTAATTGTATTATCTACTTTTTCTTATTGATTTGTGAAGTTCTTTATTAATACTCCATAAGAGATCTTTGCAGGAAGATTCTTTACCAACTGAACTATTTGGGAAGACCTTTGCCAACAAAGGTCCGTCTAGTCAAAGCTATGATTTTTCCCATAGTCATGTATGGATGTGAGAGTTGGACTCTAAAGGAAGCTGAGCGCTGAAGAATTGATGCTTTTGAACGGTGGTGTTGGAGAAGACTCTTGAGAGTCCATTGGACTGCAAGGAGATCCAACTGGTTCATCCTAAAGAAAATCAATCCTGAATATTCATTGGAAGGACTGATGCTGAAGCTGAAACTCCAATACTTTGGCCACCTGATGTGAAGAACCGACTCACTGGAAAAGATCCTATGCTGGGAAAGATTGAAGGCAGGAGAAGAAGGGAACGACAGAGAATAAGATGGTTGGATGGCATCACTGACTCAATGGACATGAGTTTGAGTAAACTCCAGGTGTTGGTGATGGACAGGGAGGCCTGGCATGCTGCAGTCCATGGGGTCACAAAGAGTTGGAAACGACTGAGCTGCTGAACTAAACTGAACTGATAAGAGATTTTTGTTTAGGTGAATCTCCTGTAGCTTAATTTTCCATCTCTTAGTGGTGTCCTTTGTTGAACAGAAATTCTAAACTTTAATAAAGTCTAAGATATTAATCTTTTATGGCTTGAGCTTTTTGGTATCTTGTTAAAATATACTTTCCTACATCAAAGAAATTAAAGATTCTTATGTGTTTTCCTCTTTTTTTTTTACCTTTCAATGTCAAATCTATATGTAATGAAATTTTGTCTATACTGTGAGGTAGGGGACCAGAGTTATTGACCATATGAGTGCACAACTGATTCAAATCATTCTTTCCCTAATATACTACAATGGGACAATCATGTTGTCTGTGAATAATGACATTTTTATTTCTTCCTTTATGACCCTGCTACTTTTCTTTCTTTTTTAAAATTTGCCTTATTTCACTAATGACAGTTTCCAAATTTCCAATACATGTGAGAATTGATCTTAGTGGGTAAGCTCACCTCATTTCCAGTCTCAGTAGGAAGCCATTCAATAATTCATCATTAATTATGATGTTTGCCGAACAACTTTCTTTTTTTTAGTTTGTCATTGTGTGATAACTCTACAACAGATTTTAAAAGTTCCTATCTGTTTCTTTGAATATTTTATCAAATATTTTTGTATCAGTTGAGACAGTCATAGTTTTATCCTCTTTATTTCCTATTAATGTGATAAATTGCATTGATTTTTGAATATTAAAATAATTGTACATTTCTGAAAGAAACTAACTTATTTGTGACATTTTATATTTTCTATATGTTGATGAATATTACTTGAAAATATTTTAAAGTTATTTTTAAAATTTCTATAGCAGAGCTTGAAAGTGAAAGTCACTCAGTCATATTCGACTGTTTGAGACCCCATGGACTATATAGTCCGTGGAATTCTGGAGGCCAGAATATTGGAGTGGGTAGCCTATCCCTTCTCTAGGGGATCTTCCATCGAACTGGAGTCTCCTGCATTGCAGGTGGATTCTTTACCAACAAAGCTATCAGGGAAGCCCTATAGCAGAGTTTAACCTGCAACTGCAACTAAACTTTTAAATAATGTACCCACAGGTTTTGGTATAAAAATCATCCTGATTTCACAAAACCACTTGGAGCTGTCTCCTTTTTTCTAGTTTCTGGAAGAGGATTTTTCTCATCTCTTGAAATTATGATTATTTTTTCCCTTAAGTATTAAAGATAATTTACTGGACAGGCCATATGGGTTATTGCAAGCTTTAAATTATATGTTTATTTGTAAGAAATGGAGCTATGTTTTTTATGAAAAAATTGAGATGCAAGTCACATACTATAAATCTCCCTTTTTAAAGGATAGAATTCAGTAGTTTCTTGTATATTTCTAAAACTGAACAACCATCACCTTCATCTAATTCTGAAATATTTTCAGCACCACAAAAAAGAAACCCTTATCTCATTAGCAGTCATACCTCATTCCTCTTTCCATTCAACATCTGGAAAACTCTAGTCTACTTTCTGTCTCTGTGCATTTACCTATTCTGTACATTCCATAAATATGGGATTATACAACATATAGTGCTTGTCTGACTTCTTTCACTTACAATAAAGTTTCCAAAGCTCATGTATGTTTTAGCATGCATCAGTACTTCATTCCTTTTTACAGCTGTATACTAGCATTGTATGTATATACCACATTTTGTTTATCCATTTATAAATAGACACTTTTTGGCTATTATGAATAGTGTTTCCATGAAGACTTATATCCAAATTTTTGTATGAACATATGTTGTCAGTTTCAAAGCAGCTGTACCATTTTACATTCTCAGCAGCAATGAAGATGGGTTCCAACTTTTCAATATCCTCATGAATGTATGTTATTGTCATTTTCTTATTTTTTAAATTATGAAAGTATGATAACACATTTACATAGTAAGGTTATATATAGTTCTACTGCATATTATCACTAATTTTTAAGTAAATAAATTAAGATTTTCATTGGAGTTTAAAAATCAAACTCTCGAAAATTAACAGAATGAAGAGACAGAAAAGCTAAAGGATATAGTAGACCTGAAAATCACTATGAACCAATTTTACATAATTAAGATCTATACAATGTTCCCACAGTGGCAGGATACAAATTCTATTCAAGCTCCCATAGACTATAAACCAGGGACACTGGAACATATACAGGGACTTAAAACAAAGATGTATGAATCAGGGCACCCAAAGTCAGTGCTCTGTAACAAGCAGAAGGAATAGGGTGGGCAGGGACATGGGAAGGGGATTCAGGATGAAAGGGACACACCAGCTGTGGTTGATTCATATTGATGTATAGCAAAAACCATTACAATATTGTAAAGAAATTATCCTCCAATTAAAGTAAATAAATAAATTTTTAAAAATCATAAAATAAGGTGGAAAAATGTCATTGTCTAAAGGTATTGAAGTCATATAGAGTCTGTTCTCTTATCATTGTGGAATTCTGTCTGAAATCAATATTAAAAGATTTTTGAAAATAAGCCACATATTTTCAAGTGCAATGTGATAGTTACCAAGAGAGATCTTTGACTTAGCCATTCAAAGCCTCAATTAAGTTAAAAGACTGAAAAAACACAGAGGGTGATTGCAGAGAAGAAAGCATTTAAATGAGAAATTAATATCAAAGGTATTTTAAAAGCTTCATGTATTTGGAAATTAAATGTCCACTTTTAAATGATGGATTTAATCTAAGAAGTCATACCAAGGAAAATGAGAAAGTATTTATAATAGAATAAAAATCAAAAGAGAATTTATCAGAATATGCTGCATGCAGCTGGAGCTGCTCAGTGTAACTAAATACAATGTGGAATCTTGAATAAGGTAAGAAAACAAATAATGGACACTAGCATAAAGTTTTGTGAAATTTGAACAAAATCTGTACCTTATTTAATGATACTGTATCACATGTTAATTACTTTTTTATTTTTTACAACATAGTATTTCTTTATATTCTCAAAATTGAATTAGAAGTTTCAAGCCTCAGTGAATTTTTTTAATCACTAAAATAATGAGCTTTCTAAAATTTTAGCAGTAATACTAGATGCCAGAATAAATGAAACAATATCAAAGTTTTGAGTAAATATAAATTAGAAATCTAGCATTCTATTCATACTCAAACAAGTGGAATCAAAATGTCATAAATTTTTTAGCTAAGGAAAAATTCACAAGTTTTCTAGAATATATATATTATGCATACTATATATGTATACAAAAGCTTTTCTATTACACTTGATAAAGGCTGAGAAAGAACGAAAAAAGGAGATGGTGAAATTGGAAAACATATACTAAATGAAATGGGAGCACTGAATATGAAATAAAAAATGTTAAACAGACTAGATAAAAGTAAAAGATCACCATATAGTCCAGTTGTTTTTAAACATAGCTGCTCTTTAGAATCACATCTGGAGCTTTGGAGAAAGAAACAATACTTGGGCATTTGCATTTTTCAAAAAAATTTCAAGATAATTCTAATGTGTATCTGGATTTTAAAAATGATTACAAGTTTTTCTGTTAAATGATAGTTTTAGTAATATAGAATTTTACTATTTTCTGTTGACCAATCATGATGCAGTGGTATTAAAATGAATAATGGTTACATAATCACAATAGTAAAAGATGCTTATCAGTATTCACAATCTTATTTTGCTGGATACAGCGTCCTTCTGTTGATGGTTGTTCAACAGTTTATACTGATTTCAGTTGCAATTTTGATGCTCTTGCAGGAGATGAGCACACTTTCTTCTACTCCACTATTTGAACCAATCCCCCCATGTTACTGTCATTTTGATGAGAGCACTTATGTATGAAGTGATATTTTGTTGTTTTGATTTGTACTTCTGTAGTGATTAATGATGTTAAGCATCTTTTCATGTAATTATTGGCCATCTATATATCTCTTTTGCAGAAATATCATTTAAATCTTTCACCAATTTTTAAATTGGATTATTTGTCTTTTAATTTGTTTAGTTATAAGAGTTCTTTATATATTCTGGATACAAATATTTACCAGATGTGTGACTGAAAACTATTTTCTTCCATTCTTTAAGCTGTCTTTTCACATTCTTAGTAGAATTAAAGCACAAAAATTATTTTAATATAGTCCAATTTATCTATTTTTTAATATTGTTGTTGCTTGTGGTTTTGATGTCATATATAAGAAACCATTGCCTAATCCAAGTAAATTTATACCTATATTTTTTTCTAGAGTTTTATAGCTTGAGTTTTTTGCAATTAAACCTTTACACATTTTGAGTTTATTTCTCTACATAGGGTAAGGTAGGTAAGGTATCTTTTGCATGTAGATACCCAATTGTACCAGCAGCATATATAGAAAGAAATACTTTTTTCCCCTTGAATTTTCTTGACATCAGTGTCAAAGGACATTGACCATAATTGTGGGAGTTTATTTCTGAACTCTTGATTTGATACCATTGATCTACAAGTCTATTTTTGACAGTACTGTGCTGACTTCATGCTGAAGCTTTGTAATAAGTTTAAAAATCACAAAGTCTGAGTTTTCCAACTTTGTTCTTTCCAATATTGTTTTGGCTTTTGGTGTCCCTTGCATTTTCATATACTTTTTAGGATCAACTTGTCTATTACTGCAAAAAATGTCATTGGGATTTTGAAAGTATATTGAATAAGTAGGTCAATTTGGGGAGTATTGTCATCTTAACAATATTAAATCTAATAATCCATGAACAGGGGTATTTTCTAATTTCTGTAGGTTTTAAAATTTTTTTGGCAATTGTGTTTCTTTTCTTAAATTTCTTCCTAAATATCTTATTCTTTTTAATGCTGCTGTAAATGGAATTATTTCCTTTTAGTTCTTTTTTGGATTGTTCATTGCATGTCTACAAACACAATTGATTTTTTTTTTGAAAAGTTAAAAATTCCTTAATTTTTTATTCCTGGTACCACTACCACAATTTACAGGGCAATATACCTGATGTAATGAAAAGAAAAAGAAAAAGACAAAGCTACAACAGATAAAAGACCTCAGGAATGTACATCTAATTGACACTACATTGCATTAATCAATAGCTGCACTTTTTGCAAACTGTGGCTATGACAGTCCTGAACAAGGAGGGTTTCCTGTTTAAGCTGCAGTAACTTTTCTGACTATGGATCATCGTTCCTTCTGTGGCAGATTTTTACAGTTCCTCTAACGCATTTGGGACGACTGTCTCAAAGTAACCTGCAGCTTTCCTGACAACTCCTCGCTCTCTCTCCTGCTAAGAACTGTAGCCCTTTTCTTCTGAGTTTTTAGAACCTTCTGCTACCATATCCACCACTTCCACCACCAGATCCATAACCACCACCATAGGGACTGCCCGAGCTTCTTCCACCAAAACTACCCCCTTTCATGGGTCCATAATTTGATTGCTGTTGTCCACTATAATTTCCAAAATCATTATAGTTTCCACCACCACCATAGTTACCTCCAAAATTTCCTCCTTCATTGTAACCATCATATCCTCCACCACCACCATATCCACCACCTTGGTTTCCATATCCTGGTCCTCCACCACCACCATAACCTCCTCTACTACTATAACCAGGACCACCGCCATAGTTGCCACCATCACCTCCAAATCCATTATATCCACCATCACCTCATCCGTAACTCCTTCTGCTGCCACCACCTCCACCACCATAGCCTTCTCTTCCACCAAAGTTTCCGCCACGGCCAAAGTTACCTCCACCACCTCCAAAGTTTCCTCCACGACCCATAAAGTTGCCAGATCCTCCTCCACGACCTCTTTGTGATCCAGCAGATTGCATCTCTTGTTTAGAAAGGGCCTTTTTCACTTCACAATTATGCCCATTAATAGTGTGGTATTTCTGAACAACAATTTTATCAACTGTATCATGATCATCAAAAAAGCAAATCCTCTTTTTTTCCCACTCTGCCTGTCTTCCATAACTTCTATGGTTTCAATCTCGCCGTACTTTTCAAAGTAGTCTCTCAAATTATATTCTTCTGTATCTTCTTTAATACCACCAACAAAAATTTTCTTCACTGTTAGATGGGCACCAGGCTTTACCGAATCCTCTCTAGAAACAGCTCTCTTTGGTTCCACTACACGCCCATCAACCTTGTGTGGTCGAGCACACATTGCTGCATCCACTTCTTCAACACAAGAGTAAGTCACAAAACCAAAGCCCCTGGGACGTTTTGTTTGGGGGTCTCTCATCACCACACAATGTGTAAGTGTGCCCCATTTCTCAAAATGTTCTCTTAAGCTATCATCTGTAGTTTCAAAGCTCAGACCACCAATAAACAGCTTTCTCAACTGCTCTGGTTCCTTGGGATCATGACCCTCCTCCCCCCGGCGGCGGCAGCGACGGCCGGAGTCCGGCTGGGGGCGACCGGGCGGCGGTTTTACCTCCATTTTGAGACCGGACTCGCCTCTTCCAACTCGAGTTCAATATGGGACCCAACACAATTGATTTTATACTGGATATTTATCCTGTAAACTTGCTGAAATTGTTTATTAATTCTAATAGGCTTTCTGTGAATTCCTTAAGGTTCTCTCTATATAAGATAGTTTCATCTGTGAATACAGACGGTTTAACGTCTTCCTTCCCAATCTGGATGCTTTTAATTTATTTTTTCTTGTCTAATTGTCCTGGCTAGAATCTCCAACACAATTTTGAATAGAAATGTGTGGAGGTATATCCTTGTGTTATTTGTGATCTTAAGGGGAAAGCTGTGAAGCATTCACCATTAAGTCTGACGTCAGTTGTGGATTTATTTGTAGCTTCTCTATAACTGTATATGTCAATCAAGTCAAACTTTTAAATTATATTATTTAAAGCTCCTATAGCCTTAATGATTTTAGTTTACTGGCTCTGTACAATGAAAGAGGTATGCTGAAATCTCCAACAATTATTCTTGGCTCATTTATTATTCCTTGTTGGTCTATTAGCATGCTTTAGATTTTGGGGGCTATATTATTAGACACATACAAATTTTGATTGTTATATCCTGTTGAATATTTTCTGAATTCGAATCATTCTTCTTTTTCTCTATCCTTTTTCTTTAAAACTTTCAATACACATATTTTAGGCATGCCTTTTTTAAACAACAGTGAGTTTTTGTGTGTATGTATGTGTTGTTTATATTTAGTCTGACTACCTTAGTCTTCAACTTTGAATATTTGGTCTAATGTTGCTTATTTTAAGTAGTGATATATTTATATTTAAATATGCTATTTCCTGTTTTCTTTCTCCCCTCATTTTCCTTCATCTTTACAGTTTTTCCTCTTTGGGGGAATTAATCAAACTTTTTTTTATATTCCATGTTCATTGGTAATTTTTCATTATTTTATTATTCTTTTAATTTTTAACCTAAATATTACAAACATATCCTTGACTTATTTGATTCTAATCTAAGCTAGATCTTTTAATACTCTCTGAGCAATGCAAGGATTTATAATATTTTAACTCCATTTACCCATACTCTGCTTTTGGTCTATTGTTGTTATATATTTTAATTCTCTATTTTAAACCCATAGACTAACAGTTTCATTACTTTGAATAGTCAATTTATATACATGTTTAGCTATTTTGGTAACTCTTTATGCCTACTTACATTACCATGATTTCAACTCAGATAATTGTTCTTCTTTTTTCTTCCTTCTTCCTATAGTATTTCTTTAATTAATCTAGTTGGGTTCTCTTTGCTTGAAAGTGATATATTTCCTCTGTAGTTTTGAAGGATATTGTCCCTGAATTCTAAGTTGGTAGTTTCTTTATTTCAACATTTTAAACACATTATTCTATTTTCTGTGTTCCAGTGTATTTGATTAGTCATATTGTTGTTCCTCTAGAGGTAATATGTCATTTTTCTCTGCTTTTCAAATTTTAATTTTTATTTTGTTTTCATACTTTTAATGATTTTATGCCTATATGCAATTACACAGTTTGGACTCATGGAGTTTCTTGATAATGTGGTTTGATAAATTTATAGAATTACATCTCTTCAAATATTACAATATTAATCTACTCCATCTCTCCAGTCTTGCCAAAAATATAAATTATACATATGATAGACCTTTACACATGTCTCATATTTCTTATATTCTTTTCTCACTTCTTGTATTTTCTTCCTGTATTTTATTCTGTATATTTTCCACCAACAAGCTTACTGTTCACTATGCAATTCTTTTGTTGTGCTAATGTACTGTTGACTATATTCAGCCCCTGTAAGATTTCACATTATCTCAGAATAATATTATTTTCCTCTAGAGAAGATTTAATTTTGTTTCAATAAAAGATAGTGTTAGGAGGATCAGATTGTTCTAACTGAAAATGTTCTTGTTCCATTTTGCTTTTATTTTTGGATATAAGCATTCTGAATAATTAATCAAAATTTCATGGTTAGTCTTTAATTCTGTGTTTCATGCTTTTAGCAGTTGCTTTCTCTTTGGTTCCCCAGAATCATTATTCATGTGTTTTTACATTGCCTCAAGGGAGGATGATTTGAATGGATTTCTCTTTTCTCTGGTCCTTTGAAATCTGACTCTTAAATTCCTTCAAAAAAGTATTTTTGTACTGCAATAACTTCTGTACTTATTCACACTGGGAGATTTAGTATGAGATCACCTAATTATTTATTTCTAGAGTATCCTCTTCATAAATTTTATTCTAATGATATACTTCAATTACTGGAGGAATTTTCAAGAGGTGTTGTATGACAATAGTCTTCAAATCTGATTATAGGATTCAGGAACAAATAGGACCTAGCATCGTAGATCTCAGTGTCATCAACATGTGTAAGCTTTTTGAAAACTTGGAACATCAAGAAAATAAGAATTTAAGAAAGAAAAGGAAAGCAGTAAAGGGGAAAAAGAAATCGTCACTAAAATAGGGTGATAATTGCACGTGAACAATTTCACAGAGAAAGATTCAAGAAGAAGGTAGCCAATTCAATCAAACTCTAGAAATAAGGTAATGGAAGAGTCAGAAAGGATCATTTGATTTTATCTTTATGGGGACAGTTTTGACAACGAGTGAGTAGTTTTAGCAAGAAGATAGGAGTAATGCTTAGATTATGAGAGATTAAAGAAAAAGAAAGAGTGGGAGAATTATATTTTTTAAAAAATTAGCAAAGAAATGAAAGAGAGAAAGATCAGGAACTTAAGGAGTACTAAAACTTGGGAAATGTTTTTAGAGAAATTTTAAGGATATATGAGCATAGAGATAGAAAGACTTTAAGGATCAAGTAAAAGGGAGGTTAAAGATGCAAGTAAGGGCAAAAGTATCTATGATAAGACTATCTAAAATATGAAATTGAGAGTAATTTGAATGGGAAAGCTTATAAAAGGAGATTATGGAATACTTCATTTTCAGAGAGAAAGGGAAAGAAATAAACACATTTTATTGCATTTAAGGAGTAGTTGAGGTTGTATGCTGAGGGTAGGGATGAGAGTCAAGATTTGAAACGAATTGGATTCAAGATGGAGTGACTATGAGGGCTGTTGTAATTGTGGGGTTCAAAGGAGAGCGATGTTAAACTATTAAATACACACCTGGATAATCTTAGCAGTTTTAGTAATAAATTCATCAGCAACAGAGACCTGAAAGTCCAAAAACTAAAGATACAGGTAAGAAGAAGATAATATGAAACAAGAAGTGTTTCAAATGAGAAAGAATTATCAAGCAAGAATGGAAAAAAAAACCCCAACATGGAGCAAGTTGTTTTGCTGATGTCTTTGCTGTGAGATATGAGGTGGTTTATCAGAGAGATATTTGATTAGGGGTTGTGATTTTTAGTTAGGGGGCATTGTAGAAAAATATAAGGATATACTGGAATTTGGGCTTCTCTCAGGTGGCGATATGGCAAAGAACCCACATGCCAATGCAGGAGATGTAAGAGCCTCAGGTTCAATCCCTGGGTTGGGAAGATCCCCAGAGGAGGGCATGACAACCCACTCCAATATTCTTGCCTGGAGAATCCCATGGACAGGCTGGCTATGTCCATGAGACAGGCTGGATGATCCTGGCAGGCTACAGTCCATAGTGTTGCAAAGAGTTGGACATGACTGAAATGACAGCATGCACAGATATTGGAATTTCATGCAAGGAGGCACAGGAAAAAGGAATGGTAGAGAATCCTCCAAATGGTGAGTGTACTTGAGATGAAGAGATGGAATAGAAGTGAAGTGAAAGTTGCTCAGTCATGTCCGACTCTTTGAGACTCCATGGACTATACAGTCCATGTAATTCTCCAGACAAGAATACTGGAGTGAGTAGCTATTCCCTTCTCTAGGGGATCTTCCCAACCCAGAGATCAAACCCAGGTCTCCTGCATTGCAGGTGGATTGTTTTACTCTCTGAGCTAGCAAGGAAACCTGAAGAGATGGAATAGATAGAAATAAAGGTAGATGAATAAGTCCTATTGGTGGATTAAACATGAGGAATGGGAGGCTGGGTCATAGGCCACAGTAATATGATAGGGGCCAGGCAGTAATGAGGAGGTTAGAATTTTATTATTTGGAATTTTCAAGGATCCATAGGTAGGAGCGTCACAGAAAAGAAGACAATTCAGAGGTAAATGGACCTGGGGGTTTACATACCATTTTAACACAGTGTGAAGAAGGGAGTTTGGGCTTCTGGGGTATGGGAGGGAATAGATTATGGGCACTAAGACATGTATAGTAAATAAGTAAGATCTGTTGTGCAGATTCAAGTCATCTTATGTGATAAGAATTATTTCTAGGCAAGTCAGGAGAGGAGGACAACTTAAAGAAAATCCTTTAAAAATATAAATTGCCTTTCCAAAACAGAAATTTATGGCCTGGTTTTAGAGCTTTTCCTGCATCTGCTGTTCCTCAATTGCTTTTGGCTCAAAATATTTCAAAATAAATAAGTGGCATATTTTAGGGTGGCATATTCTGGTCTTCTTCAAAACAATTTGCCAACCCTCTCTTGTTAGGTCTTTTAGTATATTCTCATAGTTGTTTTGATTGCCATCAACTAACTTCTGGATTTAAACTCTTCAGGAATTTTTATTGCTCTGGAATTCACACTAGTTCAAGGTTAGCTCTTTTCAAGTTCCAAGGAATTATGAATTTTATGGGAGACATGTTTTCAAAGTCACATCTGACCAATATTTCTTGTTTTAAGTCCAGTCTTCTCTCTTAGGACTTTAGTTTTGTTCATCTCACACCAAGCTGATTTATAGTTGATGCCAAAAGCTCTACCTCTCTGCACTGCTGCTGAATCAAGTCTCAGAGTTTTGGGTAAAGTAGAAGAAAATAGCTTTATTGCTTTACCAAGAAAAAGGTTTTACAGTGGGCTCTTGACTTCAAAACTGTGTGTCCCTGTTGCAGAAACCAGTACTCGAGAAACCAAGCACCACATTGAGAGAGTTGGAGAACTCAGGTTTATTATGCTGGTGGGCCCAGAGGAGTTAACACTCCAAGCTCTGAGCCCTGAACAAAGGGGTTACAGAGTTTTTTATACATGGACAAGCATGATTAAGCAGGTTTGTGTGCTTGCGGGGGCTAGGGCGATTGCAAAGAGCAGGACAAGGGTGAGTGAGATAAACTCCAGTTCGTAGTCTTGTGAGTCCCCACTTTCTGAGACATATGTGATCTAGACTTTGCAAGGAGCAAGCTGGGTTATAGAGGCAGAAGGAGCAGGAGGTTATGTAAAAGTTTAACTTTTCCTCTTCATCCCAACCTGGGAGGATTTGATGAGAAATTTTATAGCTTCCCTGGTGGCTCAGACAGTAAAGAGTCTGCCAGCAATTCAGGAGACCCAGGTTCAATCCCTGTCTGGGAAATATCCCCTGGAGAAGGGAATGGCTACCCTCTCCAGTATTCTTGCCTGAAGAATTCCATGGACAGAAGAGCCTAGTGGGCTATAGTCCATATGGTTGCAAACACTTTTACAGCAATTGTTCAAGGACAGGGCTGCTGATAAGGATTAGGGTGTGTGCAGGGCCTGCTTAGCTCCTTTAATCTGGTCACAGGTAGTCTCTTAATGAGCTTCTTTGGTTTCTTTAATCTGGCCCCAAGCAGTCTTCTCTGGAAGGCAGAATGCTAACTCTATCTGTTGGGGAGTTTATTTCTGTGGAGTTTCAAGACTGTTATATGTGAACCAGGGCTCTGCCCCAGGGCTGCACTATTGTTTCTTGGCTGCTCCTCTCTTGTCTCTCAGTCCCCTCCCTTTCCTGATTTTCAACTGTTCAAATCTTCCCTTTGGGACTCAGGGAAGAGCCTGGAGGCTGGAGTCTATCCCCTACAAATGAGAAATGGGAAACACAAAAAGGCTTCTGTGCCCAGGAGCCCCACAGAACCTTCCTCAGTTTCATGGCACCCATGTGCATTTTTAGGGAACAATTTCCAAAGTATTTGTTTTATGTCTACTCTTTTCATCTGTTGTGTTCTTCTTCAAATAGATGTAAGAACTCTACTTCTTTTGCTAAATATATTGTTCAGTGTGTTCACTAAAAAAAATGTACAACTTGAGAGTTGCAAGTAAAGTTTTATTTGGGGCAAAATGAGGACGCAACCCAGGAAGCTGCATCTCAGATGCAGAGTGCTCCAAAGCAGTAGTGGGGGAAGGTCAATATGTAAGGTTTTGATGAAGGGAGAGTTTAATACCATGAAGCACTCATTTCACAAAAGGTTTTTTGTTAGTCATGAGGATCTGATGTCAGTATGAAGGATTTAGTGCTTCTCTAGATATGAGGAGAGGCAAGGGTTGAGATCATAAAATTTGTTCCTAAAAACTATCTGAAGATGTCCCACCAGATTCCCTGGATCACAGAGTGTCTCTCTCCACCCTGAAGTCCCCCAGGGATTGTTGAAGGTCAACAGCTATAACAGCACGGGGGTTCAGTCTCCATGGCAGACAGCAAATGCCTTTGTTGTTCACTGGTTGGCAATGCCTTTGGCAAGTGCCAGTTTGTAGTTGACAAGTGCTTGGTATTTGATGCATCAATCTTGGACACAATTTATTAGTTTGATCCCCAGTTCCCTGTTTGGTTTCCCAGCTTTTTTTGGTTCTTTTCTGTAGAGTAAAAATACCAGTCATGCTGAGACTTTTCTGATTTAGACTAAAAGCCATAACATAGGCATTTGGAAACCTATGACTGCTTGGGGGGCCATATGGAAACTTAAAAGAGTTCCTGTTGCTGTTGCCAAGTCCCTGATTGTTATGAAAACACAACTCCATTGTTTCCAAAGCCCTTGGAAGAGGAGAGCTAATTTTTCCTTCTTGTTTTGCTAAAGCAGCAGAAACTGTAAATAACAATCCTCTAGATAATACCAATAGGCAAATATTTTTAGGTTTGTTATCCAACGTGCTGAAAATTCTACCTCCTTATGGGATAATCGAACTGAAAGAGGTTCAGAATTTCTGTTGCTAATAGTGGTATCCAGTCAGAGAAGGAATTATATGGAGAAGAAAAATAGTATCTTTACTCCCAAGCATGAAGTAAATATGTTAACATTTATCATATTTTGAATCTAGAAAAACATTTTATTCCAGATAGTTCTCCTTTTCTGACAAAAGATTTGGAAATATTTGAAATATTTAAATTAAATATTTAAATAATAGTATTTATTATTATTGTTATTATAGGGCAACCACTTTATCAGTTCAGTTCAGTTCAGTCGCTCAGTCGTGTCCGACTCTTTGCGACCCCATGAATCACAGCACACCAGGCCTCCCTGTCCATCATCAACTCCTGGAGTCTACCCAAATCCATGTCCATCAAGTTGGTGATGCCATCCAGCCATCTCATCCTCTGTCTTCCCCTTATCCTCCTGCCTCCAATCCTTCCCAGCATTAGGGTCTTTTCCAATGAGTCAACTCTTGGCATGAGGTGGCCAAAGCATTGGAGTTTCAGCTTCAACATCAGTCCTTTCAATGAACACCCAGGACTGATCTCCCTTAGGATGGACTATTATTGTCTTACATAATTTAAAAGTTTTTTGGTGAGTTGGAAGTTCTTAGATTTGTTAAACATCAAAAACAATTCCTGAGTCTTCCTCTTAATTTTAGGTATGAAGTGTACTGCACCTAATAGACTTTCAGTTGGAAAATAATTTTCTGACATTGACACATGTGAAACAAGTATGTTTTTTGTCACTTGGCATGATTACTGTGAATTCATTGTGTTACTATATGTTACTATATGTGCAAGATATCTCTATCTCTATCTATAAACTATATATAATTTTTTCCTAGTAAACTACATACCTTTCAGGTATTTGTACCACTCTGCATTCTCTCCCCTGTGGAGAGACTTGTAAATCAACAGGCTCTCAGAGTCAGCCATTTTTGTCCTCTAAGAAACTTCTGCATTCAAGAAGTCTGCTGAGTGCTCTGTCATATAAAAGAACAGAGTTCACTACCTTCTTTTCTCAAATGATTGCTCCATTTGTTGGGGTCTGATTTATATTCAGCTGCATAAGTATAGTAGTATTAAAAAATGTGTAAGTAGGTGCTGAGAATCACTGATAATTAGTTTTGATTTGGGGAAATCATAGAAGTAGTGACATATGAAAAAGATATCAATAGAGAAGAAAGATTCCTGGTTTGGGACTGGGCATGGAATTTCAAGCAGAGGAAAAAGTATGAGCAGGGTCTATGAGCTATCTAAATTGTCTAACTTGCTATCTAGTTATAACTTTTGTGGATATTTCAGGCTATATTACATTGAGTTGGATGTTAATAGAAGTACTGTAAAAGAGCACAGCAGCTGTATTTTATATTGGTGGGTTTGGAGGAAAGAAAGCATTAGTTCTAATGTCAGTTCTCAGTCAAGTATCTCATGAGATGTGTTTCAAATATTTAGCATGGAAGTACTCACATATATATGTGCATGCATACACACATACTAATGATGCCTTTGATCCTGGTGAAAGAAAGCTTCATGTCTCAAGTCTGAACGAATTCAGAAACCAGACAGGGTGGTCAAGAAAGTAAAGTGGGGATTTATTTAAACAAAAGTATGTTCTCAAAGGGGACTTCCATGGTGGCTCAGAGGGTAAAGCGTCTGCCTGCAATGCAGGAGACCTGGGTTCAATCCCCAGGTTGAGAAGATCCCTTGGAGAAGGGAATGGCAACCCACTCCAGTACTCTTGCCTGAAAAATTCCATGGACAGAGGAGCCTGGTAGGCTATAGTCCATGGAATTGCAAAGAGTCACACCTGACTGAGCACCTTCACTTCTTCTATGCCCTTAAAGGGAGGGCAGGCAAACAGGTTATGTGGGGCATGCAAATAAAGGGGTTGGATATTCACCAAAGGAGGAGTTTGGGGGATCTTATTGCCTGATTTTCATCCCAGCTCCACCTTCCACAGAGGAAGAGGGATTTTTGATCTTATTTAGCCTTGATTAGAAGTGTCATGGTGTCAGTGAAGATGGGTACTTCTTATTTGCAAAGCTAATTTTATTGTAATGAGGACATAATGAGCCAAAGGTTACATTCAGAAGCTGGAGATTCTTGCCTTTTCCTACTTTTTTGTCTGCTTTCAGGACACTTATCACCTCAAAATGTGTGCTTTCCTGTCAGTCTGGAGGTTCCTGCTTTTTTGGCTGTCAATGGACCCACACTGTTTACAAGATGTGTGGTTTCCTGCCACCAGGCCCATGTCCCCTTTCTCTTCTCATAGATGCCTGGTGTAACACTTTTGTCCCTTTGCATGTCCATCCTGCCCTCTGCCAAAGTATGCCTGCCTTTGTAATCAAGGAAGCTGATGAAACAATCTCCCATTATATCATTAGGTGTAATACCACGACTAATCACTTAAACAGCTCTCATTGTGTACACCACATGCATTATCAGATTACAGTGATGTTAACCAATTTTCAGTGATATAGTAGCCTACTCTAGATTTTCTGGATGCCAGAGATTCCTCATTAGCTGATTTTGCCATCCTTTCCTAGCTACTTCTGGTTTATTGACTATGCCAAAGCCTTGGACTGTGTGGATCACAACAAACTGTGGAAAATTCTTCATGAGATGAGAATACCAGACCACCTGATCTGCCTCCTGAGAAATCTGTATGCAGGTCAAGAAGCAACAGTTAGAACTGGACATGGAACAATGGACTGGTTCAAAATTGGGAAAAGAGTATGTCAAGGCTGTATATTGTCACCCTGCTTATTTAACTTATATGCACACTACATCGTGCAAGATGCTGGGCTGGATGAAGCACAAGCTGGAGTCAAGATTGCTGGGACAAATATCAATAACCTTAGATATGCAGATGACACTACCGTTATGGCAGAAAGTGAAGAAGAACTAAAGAGCCTCTTGATGAAAGTGAAAGAAGAGAGTGAAAAAGTTGGCTTAAAGCTCAACATTCAGAAAACTAAGATCATGGCATCCAGTCCCATACCTTCATGGCAAATAGATGGGGAAACAACTGAAACAGTGAGATACTTTATTTTTGGGGACTCCAAAATCACTGCAGATGATGACTGCAGCCATGAAATTAAAAAACGCTTGCTCCTTCGAAGAAGAGCTATGACCAACCTAGAGAGCATATTAAAAAGCAGAGACGTTACTTTGCCAATAAAGGTCTGTCTAGTCAAAGCTATGGTTTTTCCAGTAGTCATGTATGGATGCAAAAGTTGGGCTATAAAGAAAACTGATCACAGAAGAATTGATGCTATTGAACTGTGGTGTTGGAGAAGACTCTTGAGAGTCCCTTGGACTGCAAGGAGATCCAACCAGCCAATCCTAAATGAAATCAGTCCTGAATATTTACTGGAAAGGCTGAAGCTGAAGCTGAAACTCCAATACTTTGGCCACTTGATATGAAGAATTGTCTTGCTGGAAAAGACCCTGATGCTGGGAAAGATTGAAGGTGGGAGGAGAAGGGGACGACAGAGGATAAAGTGGTTGGATGGCATCACTGACTCAATGGACATGAGTTTGAGTAAACTCTGGGAGTGGGTGATAGATGGGGAGGCCTGACGTGTTGCAGTCCATGAGGTCACAAAGAGTTGAACATGGCTGAGCATCGGAACTTAACTGAACTGAAATAAGCCCCTGGAAGGGGCCTGGCCAACCAAGCCCCAGGCTTAACTACATTCCAAGTTTTGCACAAGAAAATAAACATCATTAATATAAAACCAAGCTTGCAATTTGATCACAGACTGATGATGATATCAGTTTGCCCCTGTTCTGGGATTATAAGTGGGAACCCAGAACTGCAATCTTTGAAGTCTTACCCATGGTGCAGACACACTGCTTGGGACCCTTTCCCAATTGGGACTCCAGATATACTGTGACATGGGACATCAGGATGTTGGTCAAAACCCAATTTAGTGATGTATCCTCTGCTGTTTCTACTTCTCTTTCATTTTAATGTTAGTATATTGAGAGTAAGCTAGATAATCCTCTAATAAATATCTGTATTATTTATTTGTATATAATGAGTGGCTTATCTTGTTAACAAATCCTTTGAACTTGAGACGAAAGTGAAAACTTTCAGCAAAACAGGAGGTAGAGGTACTATGAGGGCACATATGGAGATTTCACCTATTAAGGAAAATAAAAATTCTTCCCTGGAAGTAACACTTGAGCTCGCATCTGAAGTAGATGTTAAAAAGGGATGGGAATGCCTCTTAGGTTGAGGGACCAGCAGTCACAAAAACCCAGTGGGAGAGCCTGTGTCCACTTATTGTTGTTGTACTAAGTCGTCTCAGTTGTGCCTGAGTGTGTTGAGTGGGAAGAAAGAAAAAACAGTGAGACTGGAAAGCAGAGGTTTGAACCTTTTCCCTGATTTCTTTATCTGCTCATGTCTGTAACTGACCCAATACAATAAGTATATCTCAAGTAACTGATAGAATAGTGAGGATAATCTTGTTTAAATGCCTTCTCATTACATAACTTCCCTTGTGGCTCAGCTGGTAAAGAATCCACCTGCAATGCAGGAGACCTGGGTTAAATCCCTGGATTGGGAAGATCCCCTGGAGAAAGGAAATGATACCCACTCCAGCATTCTGGCTTGAAGAACTCTGACTGTACAGTCCATGGGGTGGCAAAGAGTAGGTCAAGACTGAGCCAATTTCACTTCCACTTTCATTACATAACAAAAGGATAGCTGAGAGAAACAATGTTTCGGGGGAATCCCTTGACAGATGCAAAAATTACACGTTCCTTTGGTGCTTTGTTTTTCTTTTAACTGAAGTATAGTTAATTTACAATGTTTTGTTAGTTTCAGGTATACAGAAAAGTCAGTTCCATATATATTCTTTAAATTCTTTTCCATATAGATTATTACCTCTCAGGGGTTGTTTTTAAAGTTAAATTTATTTTGCAAAAAAATTTTGACTGCATTGGATCTTAGTTGTGGCACAGAAGATTTTTCTTGCTGCTCATGGGCTCTTCATTGTGCCGCGTTGGCTTCTCTCAAGTTGCGGCTCACTGGCTCAGTAGTTGGGCACAAAGGTTTGTTGCCCTGTGGCATGTGGGATCTTAGTTCCCTGATGAGGGGTTGAACTGAGTGCATGGATGTGCTCCTCATAAGTGGAACCCAGGCTTTCCTGTTAGTCCCAGAAGCCCTCCAATCAGGTAAAGGGGCTTGTCTTCACTGTGTAGAGCCCCAGAGCTGGGGAGCCCAGTAAGGGGCTTAAACTGATTATTCCCCAAAGCAAACCTCCACCCATATCATCTTTTTCCTCCGAGTCTCCTCTCAGGGGCACACATCCCAACCTGATTGCTTCTCTTTATTTCCTTCCCTATTCTGTGAGTAGTTTTCCTACAGCCTTGGTTGAACTTGAGTCCTTCTGCCAATTTACAGTTAGTTTTCAGTGAAGATTGTTCCATGCAAAAATGTATTTTTGATGTGCTCATGGGGGAAGGTGAGTTCCTTGTCTTCCTACTCTATCATCTTGATTGATCTTTCCTTAGTCTCTGTGATTTGGTTTTTATAAGTCTTATGTCCTCTTAGTTTCTCTCTTCCTCCGTTATGGATTTCACCTCTGTTAAATTGATATTTTCTAACATATCATTTTGATTCCTTTATTGGTTTTTCTTCTGAATGTTTTTGATTATTTTCATAGTTGTTGCTCTGGATATTATCAATAACATCTTAATTGAAAACAATCCAGTTTTGATTAATACCAGCTTGATTTCAGCAATATGCAAAAATTTTGTTCCTATATAGCTTCCTTCCCTCTCCTTCCTTTTTGCTACTATTGCCATATGCATTACATGTTTATACATTATAAGCCATAAACACAGTTTTGTTATTGTTTCATTTATATATATATATATATATATATTTCCTTGTATTTACTTATTTGGCTGCACTGCTCAGCATGCAGGATCTTAGTTCCTTGACCAGGAATTGAACCCGTATCCCCTGCAATGAAAGCATGAAGTCTTAACTGCTGGACTGTCTGGGAAATCCTTATATCTACAAATTTTTAAAAGTTATTCATTTAATAATTCTAGCAGTGTTCTAAGCATAAGACCAGAAACTATAAAACTCCTAGAGGATAACATAGGCAAAACACTCTCTGACATAAACCAAAGCGGGATACTCCATGACCCACCTCCCAGAATATTGGAAATAAAAACACGAATAAACAAATAGGACCTAATTAAAATTAAAGCTTCTGCACAACAAAGGAAACTATAAGCAAGGTGAAAAGACAGCCTTCAGAATGGGAGAAAATAATAGCCAATGAAGCAACAGACAAACAATTAAACTCAAAAATATACAAGCAACTCCAGCAGCTCCATTCTAGAAAAATAAACAACCCAATCAAAAAGTGGGCCAAAGAACTTAGCAGACATTTCTCCAAAGAAGACATAAAACTGGCTAACAAACACATGAAAAGATGCTCAACATCACTCATTATCAGAGAAAATGCAAATCAAAACCACAATGAAGTACCACTTTACGCCAGTCAGAATGGCTGTAATCCAAAAATCTACAAGCAATAAATGCTGGAGAGGATGTGGAGAAAAGGGAACTCTCTTACACTGTTGGTGGGAATGCAAGCTAGTACAGCCACTATGGAAAACAGTGTGGAGGTTCCTTAAAAAGCTGCAAATAGACCTGCCATATGACCCAGCAATCCCACTGCTGGGCATATACACCGAGGAAACCAGAATTGAAAGAGCCATGTGTACCCCAATGTTCATCGCTGCATTGTTTACAATAGCCAGGACATGGAAGCAACCTAGATGCCCATCAACTGATGAATGGATAAGAAAGCTGTGGTACATATACACAATGGAATATTACTCAGCATTAAAAAAAAATTCATTTGAATCAGTTCTACTCAGATGGACGAAACTGGAGCCCATTATCCAGAGTGAAGTAAGCCAGAAGCAAAAACAACAATACAGTATATTAACACATATATATGGAATTTAGAAAGACGGTAACGAGAACCCAGCATGCGAGACAGCAAAAGGAACGCAGATGTATAGAATAGTCTCGTGGACTCTGTGGATGAGGGTAAAGGTGGGATGATATGGGAGAATGGCATTGAAACATGTTAATTATCATATGTCTAATCAATCGCCAGCCCAGGATTGATGCTCAGGCCTGGTGCATCGAGATTTCCCGGGGGGAGGGAGGAGGGAGGGAGGAGGGAGGTGGGTTCTGAAGGGGGAGCATATGTAAACCCATGGTGATATCATGGCATTGTATGGCAAAACTAATAAAAAATAATAATTCTAGCAGTGTTCATTTTTCTTTGTGTGGATCCAAACTATTGAATGTAGTGTTTTCTTTTTTCTTCAACCTGTAGAATTCTTTTTTGTATTTCTAATAAGACAGGTGCATTGGTGACAAATTTCCTGGCTTTGCTTATCTGGGGATGCTTTATTTATCTTTCATTTTTCCAAGATAGTTTTGCTAGATATGTTAAGTCTTATTTGACAGTCTTTTATTTTAGCATCTTGAATATTTCATCCCACTGTGTTTTGACCTCCTTGGTTTCTGACAAAAAAAATTGTTAATTTCATAGAGGGAACTTGTATGTCAAGAGTTTTTCTCTGGTTGTTTTTAAAATTTTCTTATTTTCTTTGACTTTTGACAGTTAGACCAAAATGCTATGATTGCAATTTTTTTTAGTTTATCCTATTGGGAGTTGGTTGAGCTTATTGGAAAAACATCTATTTCTGCTTTATTGACTATGCCAAAGCCTTTGACTATGTGGATCACTATAAACTGTGGAAAATTCTTAAAGACATGGGAATACCAGACCACCTGACCTGTCTTTTGAGAAGCCTATATGCAGGTCAGGAAGCAAAAGTTAGAAATGGACATGGAACAACAGACTGATTCCAAATAGGAAAAGCAGTGTGTCAAGGCTGTATATTATCACCCTGCTTATTTAACTTATATGCAGAGTACATCATGAGAAATGCCGGGCTGGAAGAAGCACAAGCTGGAATCAAGACTGCCAGGTGAAATATCAATAACCTCAGATATACAGACCACACCACTCTTACAGCAGAAAGTGAAGAGGAACTAAAATGCCTCTTGATGAAAGTGAAAGAGGAGAGTGAAAAAATTGGCTGAAAGCTTAACATTCAGAAAACACCAGAAACATCAGAAAACATTCAGAAACCATTCAGAAAACATCTGGTCCCATCACTTCATGGGAAATAGATGGGGAAACAGTGGAAACAATGTTAGACTTCATTCTGGGGGGCTCCAAAATCACTGCAGATGGTGACTGCAGCCATGAAATTAAAAGACGCTTACTCTTTCGAAGGAAAGTTATGACCAACCTAGATAGCATATTGAAAAGCAGAGACATTACTTTGCCATTGAAGGTCCATCTAGTCAAGGCTATGGTTTTTCCAGTAGTCATGTATGGATGTGACACTTGGATGGTGAAGAAAGCTGAGAGCCGAAGAATTGATGCTTTTGAACTGTGGTGTTGCAGAAGACTCTTGAGCGTCCCTTGGACTGCAAGGAGAACCAACCAGTCCATCCTAAAGGAGATCAGTCCTGGGTGTTCATTGGAAGGACTGATGTTGAAGCTGAAAACTCTAATAGTTTGGCCACCTCATGAGAAGAGCTGACTCATTTGAAAAGACCCTGATGCTCGGAAAGATTGAGGGCAGGAGGAGAAGGGGACGACGGAGGATGAGATGGCTGGATGGCATCACTGACTTGATGGACATGAGTTTGGGTAACCTCTGGGAGTTGATGATGGACAGTGAGGCCTGGTGTGCTGCAATTCATGGGGTTGTAAATAGTCGGACATGACTGAGTGACTGAAACTGAACTGAACTGAGCTTATTAGATATGCATATTAACATTTTCAATAAATTTGGTAAGTTTCCAGCTAACAATTCTTCTAATTATTTTGTCCTGCCTTTTTCCTCTACTCATATTGGTGCCTACTCATCATGGACATATCAGTAAGCTTAGTAATGTCTCACAGATTTTTAAAACTATATTCTGTTTGTTTGTTTGTTTTTAAATCTGTTTTTCTTTCTATTCCTTATACTAGGTAATCATAATTAACCTGTTTTCAAGTGCATTTGTCTACTGCCAGCTCAAATCTGTTGTTGAGCCCCTTTAGTGATTTTCTTATATTTAATACTTTAAATCTCCAGAATTTTTATTTTTTTCCTTTTTCTTATTTCTCTTACTTTGCTGATATTCTTTGTTTGGTGAGACACAGTTGCCATATTTTCATTCTTTACACTTAGTTTCCTTTACTTCTTTGAACATATTTAGATTAGCTTATTTAAAATATTTGTCTAAGTCAAAATTTGCCCCCCCAAAACATAGATATTTTCTAATATTTCTGTTTTCCTGAGTGTAGGTCATAATTTCCTAGTATTTTGCACATCTTATAATTTTTCTTTAAACTGGACATTTTAGAAAATATACTGTGTTAACTCTGAAATCAGAACCCTCCATCAATTTGCATCCCCATGGATTGCAGCACACCAGGCTTCCATGTCCTTCGTTATGTCCCGGAGCTTGCTCAAATTCATGTCCATTGAGTTGGTGATGCCATCCAACCATCTCATCCTCTTTCATCCTGTTTTCCTTTTCTCAGTCTTTCCAGCATCAGGACCTTTTCCAAGAATTAGCTCTTCTCATCAGGTGGCCAAACTTTGGAGCTTCAGCATCAGTCCTTCCAATGAATATTCAGGACTGATTTCCTCTAGGATTGACTGGTTTGATCTCCTTCCTGTCCAAGGGACTCTCAAAAGTCTTCCCCAGCACCACAGTTCAAAAGCATCAAGCTCTCAGACTTCTTTCTGGTCCAGCTGTCACATCTATACATGACTACTGAAAAAACCCATGGTTTTGACTATAGACAAAGTGATACCTCTGCTTTTTAATAAGCTATCTAGGTTTGTCATAGTTTTTCTTCCAAGGAAAAAGCATCTTTTAATTTCATGGTTGCAGTCACAGTCTCCAGTGATTTTAGAGCCCAAGAAAACAAAATCTGTCACTTTTTCCACTTTCCCCCCATCTATTTTCCATAAAGTGGTGGGTCTGGATGCCATGACCTTACTTTTTTAATGTTGAGTTTTAAGCTGGCTTTTTCACTCTCCTCTTTCACCCTCATCAAGAAGCTCTCTAGTTCTTCTGCAGTTTCTGCCATTAGTTGTGATACTAATAATTCCAGCTGATTCCTATTGTTTTCAGTTACACCCTGAAAGCTTGTTTTGCATAGCTGAGTTCTGAGTCAGATCAGGTAGTAACAATACCCTTGAATAGGAGCTTTTATAGAGAGCAGTGAATATGGTCAAATATAGAATGTGCTCTGGGGATGGACTTTTTAACAGTGCTGCAAAAGAGGTCACTTGTTTTGCTTAGCTGTAAGACTGTCAGCCTTTCTTGACTATCATGCCAATGAGCTGAGGAGGGAGCATGGGAGATTCAAATTAACATGCCATAGACCCCACCTTTCTCCAAGCACTCAGTTTTTCTTGAATAAATTCTTTTCAGTTTGTTCTTTGCCTTTGGTTATTTTTCAGAGTTCATAAAGAGTTGCTTTGGATTCCTTTGTCAGTATTTTCTTTGCTTTTATTGGGAGTAGATTCACTAATGTCTTCTCTCTGCCACTTTGGAAGTTGGCTCAATTTCTCATACATTTTTAAATAAGTGGAAATTTGTATTACTTTCCCAGAGGGCAGATTATGAATGTGAATATAAATGATAAGATACATTTATGCCTCTTTTCCTAGTTTATTATTTCTTGAGCATCAGATCATAAGGAACAATTAGAATTCAACAAAATGGATATATACAGTTTTATTCATAATCGAGAAAAATGGATACATATATATCCAGTCATATAACTTTGATTAAATAAATTTTAACATAATTTTCAATTACTACATAGTATTTCATATGTAAATGTATCATAAAAGAATATAAAGCATGGGGAAATATCCATAGCATACTAATAAATGTATGAGTATGAGCCCAATGTATGAGCCCAATTTTGTAATATCATATATTAGAAGTTATAAGTTGTATGTGAGATTATAAATATAAAATATATGTTTTTAGAATATTTTCACTGATTTTCAATTTATTGTGTTTTTCTACATATTTTGTATATCCTTCTAAGACATCTTCAATCCTTTTTAAAGCAACAGAGCAATGGAAGCATGAATATATCTGTATACACACACAGATACACGTACACATATTTTAAAGACACAGTATAATTCAGAATTTTTGAGATTTTAAAATATCTATAAGACCACCTCTTCTTTATGCACTGCATCCACTTTCTACAATTCATTGGAAGTTTTATCCTATCATGTTTCTCTATAGGTACAATTTTTCCCTTTAGTCCCATCACAGCCATTGTTTTAACCTCTGTTTTATACAGTTTGTATCTGGTCCACAAAGGCAACATAATCTCCTAAAATACACACTAGAATTGACCTCAGAATTTTAGGGTTTATGTCTAGGCTGTGAAAATTTCATGCCACGTAGCCTCAGGTAAGTCACTTAACAAAATCTGAATCATTTCTTTTGTGAAGTAGAATGATAACTACCTCCAACTTAACTAGCTTTTTAACATAGTTTTTATAATCAGTTGAAATTAAGTTTGGAAAGTTTGTATTACATCTATATATGGGCAAAGATGTCTAGGCTAACAAAGTCTGAATTTGTTAAGATAATCCTGAGAAGAATGTGCAAGTATGGGAGCTAGTTGCCTAGTCAATAGCTATTCTTTCCTTCTTTCATACAAACCAAATGACAATTTTATTTAGGCTGCTTAATGGGCCCAGCCTATATTACAAAATATATTTGCCAGACTTCATTGCAGTTAGGGGGTGCAATGTGACATGGCTCTGGCCAAAGTGATGTAAGCAGAAGTCACTGCTTTTTTTAAAACTGTTCTCTTCTTTCCTAGAGTGTTTTCAGTGCTGGGAGGGGACATGAGGGAAAAACAGATTTGGAACCTCAACTTTTACATCCTTCAGCTCCCTAAGCAATGTCAGCCATCACTTAACTTAGGAAGTTCATAAAAAGAGAGAAATAAACCATGTCTTGTTTAATCATTGCTATTTGGATTTTGTTAGAGTCAGCAGAACTCAATCCCAATGTAAAAGATGGGGAAAGTACTTTTAGGCTCTGGATTCTGATGAGACCTGAGTTCAAGTTTAGAGTTGTAAGGTGGGGTCTTGAATCTTGGTTCATTCATGCATTCACAGCCTCAGCTCCCTTACTTGTAAGCTGGGGAAAACATTACCCAGGACACCTGACTTGCAGTGAGGATTAAATGAGTGAACAGATGTAATAGTGTAAAAAAGAAAAATCTAGCACAATGCCTAGCGTAACATAAATGCCCTGTTAACTCCCTTATTTTACACTTTCCCCCAGCCCCTTGCAGCTGCCAAGTTTATTCTTGAAGACTAGAGCATATCAGATGCCCTGTGGGTCTCAGTAACTCTGATCAGGCCTTCTTTCAGTCTGTTTCCAACCACCTAGTATTGGGTCAGTTCTTTGCTGCTCTGTCATTTCATGAAACCATGCTACACAGTGTGATAGAGCAAAGGGAAAAAGGAAAATGAGAAAGTGTTACAGGTTGGTTCCCTGGGAAGGCAACTGTGAGATAGAATTCAGCACGCAGGATGCTTATTCAGAAGTGCCTTTAGATTCAGTCCTTGTGGAATGGAGAGGAAGAAAACAAGATCGGGAAAGGGAGAAGTCCAGCTGTGATGTAGGCCCAGTGACAGCTTCTGTTGGCCCTACAGAGTGCTGGAGTGAGCCCAAATCAGGCTGAGATGTCCAGGCATTCATACTACCATGTGGATCAGACACTGTGTGTAGACTACCCAGGGAAGGAGCACCACCTTGGCAAGGATGCACTCTGTTGCTGGGGCAGACCATGAGGAGGCTGACAGCTGGAGGCCATCTATCCACAGCAGTCCCAACAGCTGCAGCAACATATCCTTCATTGAAGAGGGATCTGGTTAGAGGCTCATCTCAGTATCCTTGATAGATGAGAAGAAGAAACTCAGTTCACAGGAAATCACAGTGCTGAAACTGAAGGGTAAACTAGCAAAATATTTTCTGATGCATCACAAGCAATAGCAGTTTTAGTTCCGGGTTACAGAAATTTTTGATACTGTTGTTTGAAATGAAATGACAGAAATTAAGCTTACTTTAAACCACTCCTTTCATCATCTTCAAAAACTTACAGTCTTGGTCTTGCTTCCTTGAAACATAACTGGATTGTGCTCATGGCACTGGAGATAAAAGATCTGAGATACCATAGGTGAAAGTTTTCAGTGTTTTGAAATGAAAAACTGTGTTATTAGTGAAACCAAAGTAAGTATTACTTTTATTGGTCCAAGATTACTCCACATATAATTAATACTTATGGCATTTAATCACTGAAAAAAAGCAATTTACATACATTACCTCACCTAATCCATACAACTATGTTAGAAGGCTGAAGTTGTCACCATCATTTTCTTCATTTCTTTTGGCTTTGTAGAGTTCTTTACCAAATTCCACAGTTGCTTAGGGGAAACATAAAAGTAAACAAGCAAACACACTATTGAAAAAAGAGAGGGAGGTTGTGTTTCACAATTTATATAGCTGATTTCATGTTTTTTAAAAATGCTATTTCTAACATTTTCAATCTTCTCTGGGATATTGATGAGAACGTAGAAGAAAGGTTAGGGAGAGGTCATTGTCCTTACCTTACTTACAACATATATTATCTCAAAAGAAAGAGAGAGAAAAAATTTTCAGGTGAGGAAATTTATACTCAGACACATCAAGTAACTTTCACAAGGTTACGTGATGGAATATTGACTAGAACTTAAATTTTCGGCTACACTGAGTGTCTTGCAGGATCTTAGTTCACCAACCAGGAATCGAACCCAGGCCCCAGATACTGAAAGCTCCATGTCCCAACTACTGGGTTGTCAGGGAATTCCTGAGAACCTGAACGCTTTTGTTCAACAGTTTTTCGGTTGTGCTGCCTACCTCCTGATGGTTCCTCCTTATGTCCTTTCCTGCTCTTTTCTGTCTTACTTAGTATCTGTATTCAAATATCACTGGGTACCTCACACCATCATTAACACCCTCTTCAGTAGATAATCCAGCAAATCTATTCCAGAATTCTAAAATATAAAATGTTTATTCTCTTGAAATCAAACAGCACACATTTACCTGCTTCTGACTGTAGATGTTGGGTTGTGAATGTAAAGACAAAAATGAGACACATTCAATGATGAGCTAAGCTTTGCTTGTTGAAATCAGGCTTTGAGTTGTTGCCAAAAATCTTGCTTGTCAAGAGCACTTCCCTCTGATTATCTCTCTCTAAGTTTCTCCATTTCTCTCTCTCACCGTTTTTAACTATCCACCCCTGTCTCTTGCCCTGTCTCTCTGTCACTCAGTGTGTATCTGTTTTGCATTTTCTTCCCTTTGACTGTTTCTTTTATCTCTTCTGCTTTCCTCTCCTCACTTCCTTTTGCCCCACCTCTCCTTCCCATGCCTTCCTCTCTGCTTTTCTCTTTCTCTTTTATCTCTTTGTGTGGCCTCTTCCTCCCTGTCTCTGTCTCAGCCTCTATCTGAGTGTCTGTCTGTGCTTCTTGTATCTCTGTCTCTTGCTCTTTTTTCCCTCAGGAATACATAGAAGTTCACTAAAAACTATTTTGCTTCTGGAGAGATCTTCAGGTCTTCTAAATTAAGCTATTTTACTAAAAAAAATTCTCATAATTATCATAAGCAAAAGACAACTGATTAAACAGGAGATGAATATTTAATGGTAAATCCCCGAATACTTAGTTTTGCAGAGCCCATTATGTTTTTGGAAACTTTAAAGTTCATTAGTTAATTCCTCTTGCATTTCTGTCAGATGATCCTCTGCTTTAACCCTCCCCAGAGAAGACAGAAGTATAACTGAGGTCTCTTAATCCTCCCCTCTGCTCTGGGGTGGCTCTGCCAACTTTCTTCATCTCCAGGCTTTAGAGCAGAGGTCAGCAAACTATAGCCAATGGGCCAAATCCTGCCTGCTGCTTGTTTTTCTATGAGATAAGAACTAAGAACGCTGTTTACATTTTTAGAGGGTTTTAAGGAAAGAACAAATGTAGTATGTGGCAGAGACCATATGGGACATGCAAAGCCTAAAGTTTTCATTCTCTATCTCCTTACAGAATAAGAAGCTAACTCTTTAGAGAATTTGCATGGTAACAGCCACACTAGTGATGTCTTCAGGACATTAGAAACACTGAGTGCTTTTCCCACACTCTCTGAGGTCAGCTTCCCAAGAAACAGAGCCAAAGGCAAGGATTCCTATGAAAGTGTTCAGTGAGGGAGTGTCCTTGATGAAACCTACAATGAAGTAAGGCAATCAAGACAAGGTGGAAGAGGCCAGCCAAAGACGTGCATTCACTGGAAGTCTGGGCTCAGCCTGATTTAATAGAAAACAGCTCTGTAGTGTGAAGAATATCACAGAATTGTCCTTATCTCTTTTCCAGCTACATAATGTGTGCGTGCTTGCTCAGTCATGTCTGACTCCTTGTGACCCCATGGACTATTGGACCTGCTAGGATCCTCTGTCCATGGAATTCTCCAGGCAATAATACTGGAGTGGTTAGCCATTCCCTTCTCCAAGATCTTCCTGACTCAGGTTTTGAACCCAGTTCTTCTGCACTGCAGGCAGATTCTTTACCATCTGAGCCACCAGAGAAGCTCCAAGCATAATGGAGTGGGTAGCCATTCTCTTCTCCAGGGGATCTTCCTGACCCAGGGATAGAAACTGGGTGTCCTGCATTGCAGGCAGATTCTTTACTGTCTGAACCACCAGGGAAACCCTGGCATTATATATATATATATATATATAATTAAACATTTATATCTTTATTAAGCTAAAATTGGCTTATACTGATGTATCCCACTCTAAGCCATTACCTCATGCATCATTTAAGCTTCCTTCCCTGTAATATCCTACTACAACAGTGAGATCTGGCTTCTACTATATTCCATCCATTTAATTAATAGTTCAATTCCAGCATGTATGGATACTGTTTTCAGAATGGGTAACTCATACCCTATGGGAAAAATTTTTATCAACAGAGCACAGTAGTTAAACATAGGTCCCTTTGCTTTTAGTCTTATAAACTCCACTTGATTCCAAAGTAACTTCAGTTCAGTTCAGTTCCGTCACTCAGGCATGTCCGACTCTTTGCAACCCCATGGATGGCAGCACGCCAGGCTTCCATGTCCATCACCAACACTCAAACTCACGTGCATCGCATCTGTGATGCCATTCAACCATTTCATCCTCTATCGTCCCCTTCTCCTCCCACCTTCAATCTTTCTCAGCATCAGGGTCTTTTCCAGCAAGACAGTTCTTCATATCAGATGGCCAATATATTGGAGTTTCAGCTTCAGAATCAGTCTTTCCAATGAATATTCAGTACTGATTTTCTTTAGGATGAACTAGATGGATCTTCTTGCAGTCCAAGGGACTCTCAAGAGTCTTCTCCAACATCACAGTTCAAAAGCATCAATTCTCTGGCTCTCAGTTTTCATTATAGTCCAACTCTCACATCCATACATGATTACTGGAAAAACCATAGCTTTGACTAGACTGACCTTTGTTGGCAAAGTAATGTCTCTGTTTTTTAATATGCTGTCTAGGTTGGTCATTACTTTTCTTCCAAGGAGCAAGTGTCTTTTAATTTCATGGCTGCAGTCATCATCTGCAGTGATTTTGGAACCCCCCAAAATAAAGTCTCTCACTGTTTCAATTGTTTCCCCATCTATTTCCCATGAAGTGATGGGACCAGATGCCATGATCTTAGTTTTCTGAATGTTGAGCTTTAAGGCAACTTTTTCACTCTCCTCTTTCATTTTTATCAAGAGGTTCTTTAGTTCTTTGCTTTCTTCCATAAGTGTGATGTCATCTGCATATCTGAGATTACTGATATTTGTCCCGGCAATCTTGTTTCCAGCTTGTGCTTCATCAAGCCAGGCATTTTGCACGATGTACTCTGCATATAAGTTAAATAAGCACGGTGACAATATACAACCTTGATGTACTCCTTTCCCCACTTTGAACCACTCTGTTGTTCCATGGTTAGTTCTAACTGTTGCTTCTTGACCTACATACAGATTTCTCAGAAGGCAGGTCAGGTGGTCTGGTATTTCCATCTCTTGAAGAATTTTCGTTTGTTGTGATCCACACAGTCCAAGGCTTTGGCATAGTCAATAAAGCATAAGTAGATGTTTTTCTGGAACTCTCTTGCTTTTTCGATGATCCAGCAGATGTTTATTTGATTTGATTTGATTTCTGGTTCCTCTGCCTTTTCTGAATCCAGCTTGAACATCTGGAAGTTCACAGCTCAAGTACTGTTGAAGCCTGGCTTGGAGAATTTTGAGCATTACTTTGCTAGCGTGTAAGATGAGTGCAATTGTGCAGTAGTTTGAACATTCTTTGGCATTGCTTTTCTTTGGGATTGGAATGAAAACTGACCTTTTCCAGTCCTGGGGCCACTGCTGAGTTTTCCAGATTTGCTGGCATATTGAGTTCAACACTTTCACAGCATCATCTTTCAGGATTTGAAACAGCTCAACTGGAATTCCAACACCTCCACTAGCTTTGTTCATAGTGATGCTTCCTAAGGCCCACTTGACTCCACATTCCAGGATGTCTGGCTCTAGGTGAGTGATCACACCATCATGGTTATCTGGGTCATGAACATCTTTTTTGTATTGTTTTCTGTATTCTTGACACCTTTTCTTCTGCTTCTCTTAGGTCAATACCATTTCTGTCCTTTAATGTGCCCATCTTTGCATGAAATATTCCCTTGGTATATCTAATTTTCTTGAAGAGATCTCTAGTCTTCCCCATTCTGTTGTTTTCCTCTATTTCTTCGCATTGATCACTGAGGAAGGCTTTCTTATCTCTCTTTGCTATTCTTCGGAACTCTGCATTCAAATGGGTATTTCTTTCCTTTCCCCCTTTTCCTTTAGCTTCTCTTCTTTTCTCAGCTATTTATAAGGCCTCGGTAGACAACCATTGTTCCTTTTTGCATTTTTTTCTCTTAGGGATGGTCTTGATCCTTGCCTCCTGTACAATGTCACGAACCTCCATTCACAGTTTATCAGGCACTCTGTCTATCAGATCTAATCCCTTGAATCTATTTGTCACTTCCCCTGTATGATTGTAAAGAATTTAATTTACATCATACTTGAATGGTCTAGTGACTTTCTCTACTTTCTTCAATGTATGTCTGAATTTGGCAATAAGGAGTTATGATCTGAGCAAGTCTGCTCCCAGTCTTGTTTTTGCTGACTGTCTAGAGCTTCTCCATCTTTGGCTGCAAAGAGTATAATCAATACTGAAATGTATTGACCATCTGGTGATGTCCACATGTAGAGTCTTTTCTTGTGTTATTGGAAGAGGGTGTTTGCTATGACCAGTGTGTTCTCTTGGCAAAACTCTGTTAGCCTTTGACCAAAGTAAGTTAGGTCAGCACCTTTTACCCACTAGCTTCAGTGAGGCTACTTCAAACTTTTGTAATACATGTAGATTCTTTGGTTACATTCTACATTCTATTCTGGGGCCTCTCAACCTCCTAAATAATTTTAAAACTTGCACATGGTAAGGCATAGTCTTTGTTCTATAACATTGTACGGATTTTGACAAATGCTTAATGTCTTGCTTTCATCATCACAGCATCATATATTCTGGAATAGACAAAACTATAGAGATAGTAAAACCATTAAGAGTTTCCAGGGACTTAGGAGGATTGAATAGGTGAAGCACAATGTTTTCTTTTAGAATGAGTGAGGAAGTGTTATTTCTGTTTCTATTTTCTGGAAGAGATTATGGAAAATTGTTATCATTTCTTCTTTAAATATTTGGTACATTTTACCAGTGAAATCACCAGAGCCTGGTGCTTTTTTGGGGAAATTTATTGTTAGTTCACTTTCACTAATAAATATAAGGCTATTTCTCCTTTGTGAGTTTTGGTAGTTTATAAATAATTGGTCCATTTCTTCTAGTTGTCAAACTTATGGGCTTAGATATGTTCTTAGTATTTTTTTATTATCCTTTTAATGTCCATGTGATTCATAGTGATGAACTCTCTTACACTTCTGATATTGGTAATTTCAGTTTTCTCTTTTTTCTTGGTTAATCTGTCTATGCTCCAGGAGTTGGTGATGGACAGGAAGGCCTGGCATGCTGCATTCCATGGGGTCACAAAGAATAGGACATGACTGCGTGACTGAACTGAACTGAACTGAATCTGTCTATGGATTTATCAATTTTATTGATTTTCTTATTTTTCTGTTGTTTCCTTGTTTTCAGTTTCACAGATTTCTACTCTCACTTTTTTGTTGTTGAAATATAGTTAATTTACATTATTGTATTAGTTTCAAGTACATAGTGAAGTGATTCCATGATATATATATATATATATATATATATGTATATAATTTACCATCATAGGTTATTACAAGATATTGAATATTGTTCCCTATGTTATATAGTAAATCCTTGCTGATTATATATTTTATACATAATAGTATGTATCTGTTAATCCCATACTTATAAATTATACCCCCACCTGCCTTTCCCCTTTGGTAACCATAAGCTTGTTTTCTATGTCTGTGAATATGTTTCTGCTTTGTAGATAGGTTCATTTGTATCATATTTTACATTACACAAAAAAAGTGATACCATATAATCTTTGTCTGACTTCACTTAGTATGAAAATCTCTAGGTTCATCCATGTTGCTGCAAATGGCAATACTTCATTTTTCTATGACTAATCTATTCTAATTTTTAACATTTTTCCTACTACTTACTTTAGGCTTAAATTGCTCTTCTTTCTTGTGTTTCATAGGGGTTAAGCTTATCTTATTGATATTAGATCTTTCTTCTTTACCTAATACATGTATTGAATGCTAAAATTTTCCCTCCGTTTTCACTGCATCTTACAAGTTTTGAGGTTATATTTTTATTTATTTAAAAGTAATTTTTATATTAAGTTCTTGAGACTTCTTCTTTGACCAATCTGTTATTATACATGTGTTGCTTAGTCTTCAAATATTTGGGGGATTTTCAGCTGTCTTCTGTTGTTGATTTTTTTTAAAAAATTCTGTTGTGCTTGGAGAACATAAGTTTGTAGGATGTCTCCTCTTTTAAATTTGTTAAGGTATATCTTATGATCCAGAATGTGACCTCTCTTGAGGAATATTCCATGGAAGTTTGAACATATGTTTGAAAAGTTTGAGAAGAATGTATGAATATACTTATGTTGGATGGAGTGTTCTGATATTGTTGTTTAATTATATATCCTAATTGATTTTCTTACTATTTCACCTATCAATTACTGACAGATTATATTGAAGTCTCCAACTATTATACCGAACTTGTCTATTTCTTCTTTCACTTTAATCGGTTTTGGCCTCATGTTATTTTGGTGCTCTGTTGTTAAGATCACACATGTTTAGGATGGTTATGTCTTTTGAAGTATTGATTCCTTTGTTATCATGCAGTGCCTCTCTTTACCCCTGATAAATTTCCTTGCTCTGAAGTCTATTTTATCTCAAATTAACATAGCTACCCCAGGTTTTTTTTTTTTTATAAGTGTTAGCATAATGTATTTTCTTTCTTTACTTTTAAATATCATTCTTAATGGGCTTCCCTGGTGGCTCAGACTACCTGCAAAGACTACCTCAGATGACAAAGAATCCACCTGCAATGCAGGAGACCCAAGGTTGATCCCTGGGTTGGGAAGATCCACTGGAGAAGGGAACGGCAACCCACTCCAGTGTCTTGCCTAGAGAATCCCCATGGACAGAGGCACCTGTCTACATGGTTACAGTCCATGGGGTTGCAAAGAGTTGGACACAACTGAATGGTTAAGCAGTAACTTTTATACTGCCCACAAGCTCTTGTGAGTTCCTATTACGTATATATTGATCTCCCAGGCTCTTCAATGATTCAAGGAAGTCTCTGATAGCAAAAGGAAGTGTAAGATGCATGCTGTGTTGGTTATCTTTTGTCTTCCTCTCCAGATTCACTCTCAACCTTCTCTACCTTGTTCTGTGCTCTTAGAGCCTGTATGGAATGTACCACAGGACTTCATTGCCCTCTGGTTTCCAACTGGATCTGACAAATGGAGAGACTCAGTGACAGATTAAAGGAGAAAAATTAGAAGGATGCCTTCTCCCTGGCGTCTTCTTTTTAAGGTCATCTTGAGTTGGCTGTGTCCCTTGCCCCAAAGTCATTGTTCTTCTTAAGATTCTTTGGTGCAATTTTCTCTCCTTCCAGGTTCCAAAAAACTCTTTTTTTCTTTACCTCTTCATCCCTTCAGGCCTAGGGGTAGAAATACCTAAAACTATCTGTAACAGGGCAAAGAGGTTCCTCCATCCTCTCCAAACCTTTGTTTTCCTACCCTTTGTAAATCATACCTCCTCAAATTATCTTAATTGGAATGTGCCATCTGTTTTCAGTTGGGACCTTGACTCATGCACTTACTTTTTCTTTTTATATGCATATGCCACTTCTAACTAATTAGTTTGATAGAAGCATCTTGAAGCAGAAACTTACCCTGGATTCTTAAAAACAAACATCTTTTATCCAACATAGTTTCTCTTCTGAATGCTTGTTTATGCAACTATTGAAGCTCAAGCACCACAGCTAGAGTCTGTGCACCACAAAGAAAGATCCTGTGTGATGCAATGTAGATCTTGCGTGCCTCAACCAAGACCCATCACAGTCAAATAAACAAATATTAAAAAACAAACAAACCTGAGACAGCCTGCACTAGGTATTAAAAGGTACAACTTTCCATGCTAAGGATCTCATAAGTTATTCTGTAGACAACAGGGAGCTATTGAAGGGGAGTGAGAATGGCCAGATGTACATTTTAGAAAGTTGGTCTCATGGTATCCAGGAGAGTGAATTAGAGAAAAGTGAGACTCATAGTGAGGCCAGTTTTAGCAGCTATTACCATAGCTCAGGTGAGCTGGGAGCATACCCTGAGGTAAAAAATAACAGGGAATAGTAATAGTAATAATAATAATAATAATAACAAGAGAGAGAGATGGAGACTGATTTGACAATTTGACCGTGTCAGTTGAGTCATCAGGGAAGCCGGAAGGTGTTACTTCAGGAAGGAACTCTAATTTCTGAATGGCATTTGAATATCAGGAGCAGTATAGGCTAATTTTCAATTGTCTATAATAGCATGGAAGTAAATACTCTGCCCTAATGGAGACTAAACAGTGACGTGTTAGTGTTTATTATTGTCTTAAAATGGGAAGAAACTTCATGGAAATAATATGTATGTAGGCTGTTACATTGTGACTTTGCCTATTTCCACTTTCCATCACGTGTGACTGCAAATTTGTCTCTACCAAAGAATAGCCTTTTTTTTCTTGTTACTGGTAACTTATTTTTTTTCTCTTCATAAAACCAAAGAGTTAATGTAGCCTGGAGAAAAGAAATTGAAAGCAATGATACTTCCTGTGAAAAAGTACTACATTTAAAAGCCTAGAATTTTAAATAACACTATGTTGTAAATTTTGATATCCATTTGAAGAGTTTTTTTTATCCTGTTGATAATTTATTCATGCAGATCCTGGTGATGTTAATGATAATCACTGTGTACTTTTCAGGAAGAGAATACAATTTTCCCTAAAAATAACTCTAGAAAATATCTCTGATCAGTCCTTCAGAAATCCTACATAGAAAAAAAAAAGCATTGTGTCCCTTATTTCTTGTTTTGCTCTTTCTGTCATCAAAAATAAATACTGACAAAGGGTAAGTATCTTAACCTAAGAAAAAAGGTGAAACCTGAAATACACAAAAGGGCAAAGAATGTAGCATTAAATTTACAAAAAAAAGATATACAAATGGTAAATGAGCATATGAAAATGTTCAACTGGAGAAATAATAAAAGAAATGCAAATTATACCGACAATGAAATTGTTTCATCCATAAATTTGCAAATTATAAAATATTAACTAAAGTTGAATGAATTAAGTTGCCTCATATATGGCTGATATAAATCAGCATAAGTTGTCACAAGTTTACTTGAAGGCAATATAGAAATTTGTATTAAGATACTTAAAAATATATTTGAGCCACAATTTCACTTCTAAAAATGAATCCTAGGGAAATGAAGACAAATTTCCACTAGGGTTTAGCACAGTGTTATTGATAGCAAAAGTTTTAAACTCTGTGTGTGTGTGTGTGTGTGTGTGTGTGTAGGTGTGGAATTAAATAAGCCCCAATATAAACTTAAAAAAAAATCTACTTATCTAAAACCTATCATGGTATGTATACGGAATCAGAGCTGGTCCCCTTAGGAAATAGAGATGGTACTTTTAAAATAAGACAATTCAAGAAGGGTTTATTTTCATGTAGTAGCACAGGGCTCATGGCAGCCAAAACATCATGATTCTAGGCTTGAAAGTGAAAGTGAAACGTGAAGTGAAAGTCACTCAGTAGTGTCATACTGAGTGCAATAGGTCAGAGAAGGAGAAATATCATGTGATATCTCCTCTATGTGGAATCAGAAAAGAAATGCTACAAATGAACTTACAAAACAAAAACAGACTCTCAGAGAACAAACTTAGGGTTGCCAGAGGGAAGGATGGGGGAAGTATGGACAGATATACACTGCTCTATTTAAAATGCATAACCAACGAGGACCTATTGTATAGTACAGGGCACTCTGCTCAATGTTTTGTGGCAGTCTGGGTGGGAGAGGAGTGTGGGGGAAAACAGATATATGTATATATATGGCTGAGTCCCTTTGCTCTTCACATGAAACTATCATAACACAGTTAATAGGCTATACTCCAATCAATACAAAATAAAAAGTTAAAAAAATGCAAATACCATAGAATTATTGTTAGTATCTATTACCAGCTTAAGCATGCCTTATATTCTGCCATTGATTCTTTCACACTTTCATAGTTTCACTTGGGTCTTTTTCAGTTGAACATGTTTATATTCATAAAATGCATAATTTTCATTTCACATGATTATAATCCTCCCTATGTAGTCAAAACCATCAAAAAGAATTTAAACTAAAGCTGTACTTGAACTCATCCTCTATCTTGTTTTTATGTTGTAAAAATAAAGTCATATGGTATAAAAAAAAAAGAAGTCTGATTAAAATAACCCTGGAGAAGGAAATGGTAACCTGCTTCAGTTATTTTTGCCTGGAAAATTCCAGGGACAGAGGAGCTTGATGGGCTACAGTCCATGGGATGGCAGAGTTGGACACGACTGAGCATGCATGCATGCATTAGAATAATCAGTCATGGAAATATCCAAGAAATTGGAACCAAAAGGTAAAATGATTTACAATAAGGATAAAAGTGTCTTTTGTACAACAGGCAAGTAAAAGTTTCAGAAAGTAACTTTCTTCCCAGAATTATTTTTTGTGTTCTTTAAGAAATAATGTGAGAACATTGTCCAGAATTGATGGACTTGAGTCTCCAAACTGCAAGGGCCTTACAAAAATAAATTAACGAAAAAAGTCTATCCCAATGTACTTTATTTGGAAACTCAGAAATCCAAAGATAAAGAGAAGATCCTGCTCTGTTATTCCAGAACAAATGATTAAATCACTTACAAGCTATGTGAAATAAGAGTACCAGTTGCAACATTAGAAGTTGGAAAATGATGCAACTGTATCTAAAACAGACATATCAAAAACAAGCAATTTAAACATACGTATATATAACATATACACATATATGTAAAATATATGTATGTATACATAAACATATGTACATATATAACATGTAACACATGCACAAAAATATATATGGATGTTAACATAAGAATAAGTAGCTAAAAGACCTCTGGGGTATAAAGTAGAGAGATTAGGTGACTTCTGTTTATTTGTTTTTCTTATAAGCCTAGTATATCTATTTAGTTTTTAAAACTATTAGAAGGAATGAATAACAATCATTTTAAAAAATTAGATTTGTGTATAGATTTACTTGTATGATTTTTTTAGATTTCAAATATAAGTGATATGTATAGCACAGGAGATTATACCCAATATCTTGTAATAATCTATCATGGAATATGATCTGCCAAAAAAAACCCACAACAAATCATCATGGTGTAGACCTGAAGCTAATACAATATTGTAAATCAACTCTACTTCAATTAAAAAATAAATTCAGAAATGGAGGTTGATTTGGGTAATCTTTGAGATTACTGCCAATTTACTTTTCAAAGAGTTGGAGTTTGTTAGCTGTCTTTCCATCTTTCCACTGGCATAGTACAACATGTCCCTTTGCATAGGGGTTGTGCAGTTTTGGCATTAAGTACTACAGAAACAAGGCTGTGCCTTTTCAGTGCATCAAATAAAGAGCCACATGATACTCTATAAGTCATTGTTAGTTATGCTAACTTTTATCACTTGGTTAAGGTGGTGTTTGTCTCTATAAAAATTTCTGTTGGTGAGTGGGGAGATCCTAAGATGGTGGAGGAATAGGACACGGAGACCACTTTCTCCCCCACAAATACCACAAAACAACTTCTGAATGCTGGCAGAGGACACCAGGCACCCAGAAAGGGAGCCCATTGTCTTCGAAAGGAGGTAGGACAAAATATAAAAGACAAAAAAGTTGGGGGTGGATACCCATCCTGGGGAGGGAGTCTGAAAAGAGAAGTTTCGAAACACCGCGAAACTCTCTCACAATTGGGTCTGTGGGGAGTTTTGGAATCTCAGAGGGCAACATAACTGGGAGGAAAAAAAATAAACAAAACCCACAGATTATGTGCCTAATGGCAACTCCCAGCATAGAAGTAGCCCAGATGCTAGCGTCCACCACCAGCAAGCGGGGGCTGAACAGGGAGGCGTGGGCTGCATTGTTTAGGGTAAGGACCCAGCCTAAATACCCCGAGGGCAATCTGAGGGAGCTAATGTGAGACAGCAACCCAAACCATGGGATAGCCAGAGAGGGGAAGGGAAAAAAAAGAAGAAAGAGAGAGAGAGAACTTTCCTAAGGCACTGCTGGCCACTCAAAGAACAAAGGACTAAGTGAATACCAGAGGAGAGTTAGCCAGCTGTGGGCTGGCCCATCCACTGCCAGAGGCAGAGAAGTAGGCAGGCAGCAGCCAGAGCTGGAGTGGGGCACTTGGCCCTAGAGATAGCATTCCCTACCAAACCGTGAGCAGGCTTCCAGTTGCTAACCAAGTCTTCCTGGGATCCTGAACGATTGATATCTGCCAGGAGGGTTGCAGCTGGAGATCAGCTCTCCAGAGGAGACACATGGCACACCTGAGACAGAGCTCCCGCTGTGCACCCAGGAAACCTAGTGGCTGGGACCAGAGAGGTGATAAGATGCACTGCACCTTATTGAGGAGGGTGTGCTCACCAAGCACCTGGTCCCCTGAGCTGCTCGGACCTGGGAAAGGCACAAAATGCAGGCCCAACCAAGTCTGTGCCTTTGTGGAGTACCTGAGAACCTGAACCTGAGCAGCAGAGATCTGGGAACTGCACATAACCCAGGGCCTGCATTAGACAGTATCCTAGCAGAGCAAACTGGAGCCTGAGCAGTGTAGACTGAGAAAGCACACACACTGTCAGCGAGGGAAAACCCAGTGTGGCCCAGACACTGCAAGCACTCCCCACACATGCCAGTGATATTTGTTTGCAGTGTTCAATAATAGTGGGAGACTTTAATACCCTACTCACACCTATGGATAGATCAACTAAACAGAAAATTAGCAAGGAACACAAACTTTAAATGACACAATGGACCAGATAGACCTAATTGATATCTATAGGATATTCCACCCCAAAACAATGAATTTCACCTTTTTCTTAAATGCACACGGAACCTTCTCTAGTATAGATCACATCCTGAGCCATAAATCTAGCTTTGGTAAATTCAAAAAAAATGAAATCATCTCAAGCATCTTTCTGATCACAATGTGGTAAGATTAGATGTCAGCTACAGGAAAAAAATATGAAAAATAAAAGCATATGGAGGCTGAATAACACACTTCTGAACAACCAATCAGAAGAATCACAGAAGAAATCAACAAAGAAACCAAAATATGCATAGAAACGAATGAAAATGAAAACACAACAACCCCAAACCAATGGGATTCAGTAAAAGCAGTGCTAAGCGGAAGTTTCATAGCAATACAAGCCTACCTCAAGAAACAGGAGAGACATCAAGTAAATAACCTAACTCTACACCTAAAACAAGTAAAAAAGGAAGAAATGAAGAACCCCAGGGTTTGTAGAAGGAAAGAAATCATAAAAATTAGGGCAGAAATAAAAGGGCAAAAGAAACAAAAGAGACCATAGCAAAAATCAACAAAGCTAAAAGCTGGTTCTTTTAGAAGATAAATAAAATAGACAAAGCATTAGCCAGACTCATCAAGAAACAAAGGGAGAAGAATGAGATCAACAAAATTAGAAATGAAAATGGAGAAATCACAACAGACAACATAGAAATACCAAGGATCATAAGAGACTACTATCAGCAACTATATGCCAAGAAAATGAACAACTTGGAAGAAATGGACAGATTCTTAGAAGAGTATAATTTTCAAAAACTGAATCAGGAAGAAATAGAAAATTTTAACACATCCATCACAAGCACAGAAATTGAAACTGTAATCAGAAATCTTCCAACAAACAAAAACCCAGGACCAGATGGCTTCACAGCTGAATTCTACCAAAAATTTAGAGAAGAGCTAACACCTATCCTACTCAAACTCTTCCAGAAAATTGGAGAGGAATGTAAACTTCCAAACTCATTCTATGAGGCCACCATCACCATAATAGCAAAACCAGACAAAGATGCCACATAAAAAAAGAAAACTACAGGCCAATATCACTGATGAACTTAGATGCAAAAATCCTTAAAAAATTCTAGCAAACAAAATCCAACAACATATTAAAAAAGATCATACATCATGACCAAGTGGGCTTTATCCAAGGGATGCAAGGATTCTTCAATATCCTCAAATCAATCAATGTAATACACCACATTAACAAATTGGAAAATAAAAATCATATGATTATCTCAATAGATGCAGAGAACGCCTTTGACAAAATTCAACATCCATTTATGATAAAAACCCTCCAGAAAGCAGGAATAGAAGGGATAAACCTCAGCATAATAAAAGCTATATATGACAAACCCAAAGCAAACCTTATCTTCAGTGGTGAAAAGCTGAAAACATTTCCCCTAAAGTCATGAACAAGACCAAGGGTGCCCACTCTCACCACTACTATTCAACATAGTTTTGGAAGTTTTGGCCACAGCAATCAGAGCAGGAAAAGGAAATAAAAAGAATCCAGATTGTAAAAGAAGTAAAACTCTCACTGTTTGCAGATGACATGATCCTCTACATAGAAAACCCTAAAGACTCCACCAGAAAATTACTACAGCTAATCAATAAATATAGTAAAGTTGTAGGATATAAAATCAACACAAAAAATCCCTTGCATTCCTATACACTAACAATGAGAAAACAGAAAGAGAAATTAAGGAAACAATTCCATTCAGCATTGCAACGAAGAGAATAAAATACTTAGGAATATATCTACTTAAGGAAACAAAAGATTTATATATAGAAAACTATAAAACACTGCTGAAAGATATCAAAGAGGACACAAATAGATGGAGAAATATACCATGTTCATGGATCAGAAGAATCAATGTAGTGAAAATGAGTATATTACCCAAAGCAATCTATAGATTGAATGTAATCCCTATCAAGCTAGCAATGGTATTTTTCAGAGAATTAAAACAAATAATTTCACAATTTGTATGAAATTACAAAAAATCTCAAATATCCAAAGCAATCTTGAGAAAGAAGAATGGAACAGGAGGAATCAACCTGCCTGACTTCAGGTTATACTACATGGCAACAGTCTTCAAGACAGTATGGTACTGGCACAAAGGCAGAAACATAGATCAATGGAACAAAAGAGAAAGGCCAGAGATAAATCCACGCACCTATGGACACCTTATCTTCAACAAATGAGGCAAGAAAGACAATCTCTTTAACAGTGGTGCTGGGAAAACTGGTCAACCCCTTGTAAAACAGTGAAACTAAAACACTTTCTAACACCGTACCAAAAATAAACTCAAAATGGATTAAAGATCTAATTGTAAGACCAGAAACTATAAAACTCTTAGAGGAAAACATAGGCAAAACAGTCTCTGACATAAATCACAGCAGGATCCTCTATGACCCACTTTGAGAGTAATGGAAATAAAAGCAAAAATTAAAAAATGGGACCTAATTAAACTTAAAAGCTTTTGCACAATGAAGGAAACTATAAGCAAGGTGAAAAGACAGCCTTCAGAATGGGAGAAAATAATAGCGAATGAAGCAACTGACAAAGAATTAATCTCCAAAATATACAAGTAGCTCCTGTAGCTCAATTCCAGAAAAAGAAGTGACCCAATCAAAAAATGGACCAAAGAACTAAACAGACATTTCTCCAAAGAAGACATATAGATGGCTAACAAACACATGAAAAGATGCTCAACATCACTCATTATCAGAGAAATGCAAATCAAAACCACAATGAGGTACCATCTCACGCCAGCCAGAATGACTGCTATCCAAACGTCTATAAACAATAAATGCTGGTGAGGGTGTGGAGAAAAAGGAACCCTTTTACACTGTTGGTGGGAATGCAACAGTACAGCCACTATGGAGAACAGTGTGGAGATTCCTTAAAACACTGGATATAGAACTGCCATATGACCCAGCAATCCCACTGCTGGGCATACACACCGAGGAAACCAGAATTGAAAGAGACAGGTGTACCCCAATGTTCATCGCAGCACTATTTACAGTAGCCAGGACATGGAAGTAACTTGGATGTCCATCAGGAGATGAATGGATAAGAAAGCTGTGGTACATATACACAATGGAATATTACTCAGCTATTAAAAAGAATACATTTGAGTCAGTACTAATGAGGTGGATGAAACTGGAGCCTATTATTCAGAGCGAAGCAAGTCAGAAAAAAAAACCATCAATACAGTATACTAACGCATATATATGGAATTTAGAAAGATGGTAACGATGACCCTATATGAGAGATACCAAAAGAGACACAGATGTAAAGAACAGACTGTTGGACTCTGTGGGCGAAGGTGAGGGTGGGATGATTTGAGAGACTAGCTTTGAAACATGTGTATTATCATATATGAAATAGATTGCCAATCCAGGTTCAATGCTTGAGGCAGGGTGCTCAGGGCTGGTGCACTGGGGTGACCCTGAGGGATGGGATGGGGAGAGAGGTAGGAGGGAGGGTCAGGATGGGGAACACATGTACATCCATGGCTGATTCATGTCAATTTATGGCAAAAACCACCACAATATTGTAAAGTAATTAGCCTCCAATTAAAAAAAATTCGGTTTGTAATTGATAATTTGTGGACAGGTATTTTGGGACTATGTAAATATCCTGTTCCATATCAACTACAGGAACTACAAAAACGTTAATATTAAGTATAATTCTGCAAGTAGAATTAAAATAAAAATATTCTCCATTTGTTGATTACTGAGTTCCAAGCATTTTGCATAATTGGTAACTTTATCACAATACTTATGCATGTTATTTAAGATTTAGAAACAGATTTAAATTAGTTAATGGAAGAGAAGGGCTTTGAAATAGATTATCGTGACTACAAAATCCAGAGCATTGTCTCTCACATAGACTGCTTCTTGACCTTAAAATATAAACAGATCCTGAGGTATTTAGACTTTACACCTACCAGAGAATGAGGAGAATGCACCTTTAGTGGATAGTTTCAGGCTCCACAGTCTTCCATGTGACACTGAAAATACCCAAGTGAAGAAAGAGAGAAAAGAGGGAACACACTCATGAAATAAATTAAACTACACATACACACTCACAAACATATTGTAGAAGTATTTAAATGAAGACAATGTCAAAACAGAGAATAATTACTAGTATGAACTACCTACAGCAAATGCAGAAAGAAGTTTTATATCACAAATGATATCTCTTCCCATTTGCTATAGGGTATTACTTTGGGGAAATTAAGGATAAGACTGGAATTTATTGTGATTTTGTAACTTTTAAATTTTGCTGTAATTTCAAATGTAAATTTACAAAAATAGTACAAAGAACTCCTCCTATATGTCCTTTACCTAGATTTACTAAATATTTACATTCTGACCTATTCTCCTACACGTACTCTCTCTCTGACATTTTTCCTGAAAGATTAGAGAGTAAGCTGCCGACATCATTCCTCTCTATGCCTAAATACTTCAGTATGTAAACAGTTTGGTTTTTTGACACTAAAGATGAAGACTTTTTCTTATATTGCAATAGTACATTGAACAAAATCAGTAAATTTACATTAGCAATTTGCGATTATTTAATCCAAAATTTGCATTAAACTTTGGTCAGATTTTCCAAGAATATTCTTTTTGGGATATGTATTTGTTTTATCCTAGTCTAAGGCCCAGTCATGCATCACATTTGGAATTTAATGCCTTCAGTCTCTACTATGGAATAGTTCTGTCTTTTATTTTCTTCATGACCTCAATATTTTTGAAGAGAAAAACCTATTATTTCATAGAATGCCCTTCAATTAGGACTCCCTGATGTTTCCTTGAGATTAGATTTAGGTTATGCAATTTTGTCATTAAGTAGTACAGAAACCAGGTTATGTCTTCACTGCATCAAATAAAGAACCGCATGATACCTTTTAAATCATTATTAGTTATGCTAACTTTTATCACTTAGTTAAGGTAGTATTCACTAGGTTTTTCACTATAAAAATTTCCATTTGTAATTGAAAATTTATGGGAAGATACTTTGGAACTATGTAAATATCTTGTTCCATATCAAGCTTTCACCCACTTGTTTACCCACTAGTCTTAGAAACTATTGATGATTCTAGTATGGATCGATTATTACTATGATGATTGTTCAATAGTGATTTTCCAACTTCGTTGCTTTAGTTGACATAATGTAATAAATACCTTTCTTTTCTTCTCCTTTATTATTTACATATTTATGGTGGATTACTATCTTATTCATTGTGTCACAATATGTTACTATCATTATTTACTAATTTTTATGTTTAAATTCCCCCAGAATTGGACAGTGGGAACTCCTTCACGTTTTTTCATGTTCTGAAATCAGCCATTTTGCCATGGGGCCCTGGTTCTTTCAGTGGAGAATAGTGATTAGAAACCAAGATCTCAGTGATAAGTATGTTCTTTGATACTGGACTGTCGTTGCTTCTAGGCGTTTTCAGTGAACAGAGGTAGGATACATATGTTTGTATGCAAGTACACATACAAATGGGGCTTCTCTGGTGGCTCAGTGATAAAGAATCTGCCTGTAATGCAGGAGCTGCAGAACACACAGGTTTGATCCCTGAGTTGGGAAGATCCCCCGGAGGAAGGCACGGCAACCCACTCCAGTATTCTTGCCTTCAGAATCCCATAGACAGATGAGCTGGTGGGCTACAGTCTATAGAATCACAAAGAGTCAGTCACAACTGAAATGACTTAGCATGAACACATACATATATATGCCTACATATACATCTCTTGGTATACTTGTATGTGCACACACATACACAACCATGGGCAGATAACTTCCACTTCCTGTTTAACACAACACTTTTTCTCAAGACTTCACATTCCCATTTTTGAATCTCCCTTCTCTACTATGAGAATCCTGGCTCTTATTCTGGCCAATATATTCACTCATTTATACAGTTTAGAATGTACAGTTTTCTTATCATCTTCACTGATATTCCCACCATCTCAGAGAAGGGGAATTAGGGAAATGATGGCCCTCCAATGCCTGCAGCTTTTATTTGGCTTACATATTGCAGTCTGGGTCTTTGGGCTTCCAGGTCCCTTCTTTGAAGAACATGAGACAAATTCCAGGAGCTGCCAAAACATAATTCAGTGACTCATACAAACCTCTCCTGATAAGTGATGATAGTGAAAAACCACTGTCTTAAAGCAAAATCTAGGCATTAAGTTGAAAATTAGTAACCTATAACAGTGGAAATATCCTTGTCTTCCTTCTTTGGGTTTATTAATCCTAGGTTAGAACATCTTTAGAGCTTCCCAGGTGGCGCTAGCGGTAAAGAACCCTCCTGCCAATGCAGGAGACATAAGAGATGCAGGTTTGATTCCTGGGTCAGGAAGATCCCCTGCAGGAGGGCATGGCAACGCACTCCAGCATTCTTGCCTGGAAAATTCCATGGGCATAGGAGCCTGGTGGGCTACAGTTCATGAGGCTGCAAAGAGTGGGACATGACTGAAGCAACTGAGCACACGTGCACACAGATTATCTTTAATGGATAGCTGATGATAAAGCAAGGAGCACCTAAAGCTATAAAATAAAAGTAGCTCATTAGTTTGGAGTCCTAATTATACTGAATGGAGAATAACTAAAGATATTATTTGATATTAAAACAAACAGGTTATGAAGTAGTTTGCAACATTTCCTCAAATTTTAAAGAAAAGAAAACAAAACAAAATCTTGAGACACTTATGAAATTTGGGACTTGCAGTTGACACAAGCTGAATGCTCTGATGGGTTACAGAAGGCTGAGTACAAGACCAAATAAACATTGATTAAATCTTTTCTCATACTCTTACCAGCTTTATGAATTTGGACAATTTTCTTAACCACTCTGAGCCTCTGCTCTAAAATAGGGGAAAATAGCAATCATCTCATGGGATTGGTGAGGGATTAAATGATATAATAAATGTGATGTTCCTGGTGCATAGGGAATATTCAGTACATGTTAGATTTTCCCCCCTTCTTATCTTCACACTTTCCCTTCACCATTCTCCTTCAATGTGCTCCAGAAATGCAGATTCACCTGGAGGTCTCTTCTGGCTTCCCAGAAGTCTCAAGTTGGAACAATTCAATTGTTTCCATCACCCTTTAAACTCATCCTTCAGAAGGATCTTTGTTCAGAGTATATGCTTTAAAAGTAATTTTAAATAAATTTCCACCTGTTCTTTGTAACAAAGGACATATGTTGCCTATGGAAGAAATTATCCTCATTTGAAAGATGAGGAAATTGTAACTTAGAGAAATCAGTGACTTTCTCAGGGTTTCACAGTAAACAAGGAGCTGAGACTAAGACTACTGAAACAGAAGCCACAGAACCTTAAGCTCTACATCACATTTGGCAGATTTCCTCCTCACTTTCCTCTTTCTAATTTTCCTCCTCAGTATTCTTAATGCATTCTACTCCTGGCTGACAATTTAATCCCTACTTGGCCAAATCACTGTATCCCCACTACTGAACCATGAAAACAGCTCTTTCTGAGCACAGCTGAATTATCATTTTTTCAAAATGATTGTAGATGGAAACATCCAGTTCCTCCCAGTAAACCCAGGTTTACTATCCACTGGTTTGTTCTCTTGCCTCAAGGCTCTAATAATGCAGTTGCAGAATAACTCAACTTTGGAACATTTCCAAAAATTAAGTTATTTTCTCATATCCTTGGTTACCATGGTAAGCTAAGAATATTTAAAATCTATAGACAATATGGAAAATTATTATTAAAATGAATAACATTTTTCTTCTCCTTTGTTTCTTAATCTTCTTAATTTAAGTAAAGCTTTACTTAGCTGTAAAAATGAATGAAATTGGGTTATTTGTAAAGACATGGATGCACCTAGAGTCTGTCACAGAGCGAAGAGAAAAACAAATATCATATATTAATATATATATGTGAAATCTAGAAAAATGATACATATGAACCTACCTGCAGGGCAGGAATAGAGATGCAGATGTAGAGATTGGATATGTGGACACAGTGGGGGACAGGGAAGGTGGGACGGATTAAGAAATTAGGATTTACATATATACACTCTGCTGTGCTGAGTCGCTCAGTCATGTCTGACTCTTGTGACCCCATGGATTGTGTTCCACCAGGATCCTCTGTTCATGGGGATTTTTCCAGGCAAGAATACTGGAGTGGGTTGCCATGTCCTCCTTCAAGGGATCTTTTCAACCCAGGGATCGAACCCAGGTCTCCTTCATTGCAGGCAAATTCTTTACCGTCTGAGCCACCAGGGAACCCCAAGAATACTGGAGTGGGTAGCCTATCCCTTCTCCAGGGGATCTTCCCTATCCACGAATTGAACCAGGGTTTCCTGCATTGCAGGCAGATTCATTTCCAGCCAAGCTACCAGGGAAGCCCACATACATACACTACTGTGTGTAAAATGGATAGCTGCTGGGAACCTGCTCTATATCACAGGGAGGTCAGCTCTGTGCTCTGTGATGGCTAGAGAGGTAATATAGGGGGTGAGATGGGAGGGAGGGCCAAGAGGGATGGAATGCATGTAAACATACAGCTGATTCATGTTGTTGTACAACAGAAATTAACAGAAGATTGTAAAGCAATTATATTTCAATTTTAAAAAAAGATTATTAGAGTCACAACTTTCTTCTTTCTTTCACACCCTCTGAAGCTGATGATGAATAGGAAACATTCTGAGGTCAGAAAGCGGGAGGGTAAAAGAAAATCAAGTGGTCTGGTCAATCTACTGACTAGTCAGTGAGTTCTTGCATTATTAGGAGTTGGCTATACAATTCTCCTTGAAATGGGATTTCTTTGCACAGAGGTTCAATTCAGAATCCTCTCTTTAAATTGCTGGTTTCATGACTCATCAGTATATCTGATATCCAGAAAATTTTATGTGCATTCCAAATTTAGGAAGGGAAAGAAAAACATCAAATAAAGAAAATCCAATACCCACATCTTCTTGACAGTCAAGTAGAAAAAGAGCATAGACTCTAAAGTAGTCCATAGGACATTCTCAGTTATTTAAAAAGTCTATTTCCTGTTTTAGAGGCTTTAAAGATAAATCAGGGAGTGAATCTTAGCATTTCATCTTTGTTCTTGCTTATTGTCATAGCCTATGCATAGTGTCTAAATGTTGTACAACTCTTAGATTACCTGGGGGATTCACTTTAAAACATTAGAACAACTGTCTGTTTATTCTTTAAAAGGAACAAGATGTTGGTTATCTCCAGAAAATATGCAGTATGGATCTATCCTTTGAGATTAGACTTTTACAAAAAGTCCTAGTTATTGAACTATTTCAAAAGGCATAAATTACCTTAGCTTAATCTAGACCTTAAGAACAAAAAGCAGAAGAAACAGTAAAAGCTCTTGGAAAACACTTTAAAATAAAATGTTGTGCCTGCATGTGTAAAAGTTCAAAATTTCTCACAGGAGAAATGATTGTGCATGCGTGCTCATTAGCATCCAACTCATTTTCCACCATACTATGGACGGTCACCCTCCAGGCTCATGGGATTTTCCAGGCAAGAATACTGGAGTGAGTTGCCATTTCCTCCTCCAGGGGTCTTCACAACCCAGGGATCAAACCCACATCTCCTACATCTACCACACTGGCAGACAGATTCTTTACCACTGAGCCCCCTGGGAAGCCCAGAGAAATTATTAGAAATCACAACATTCTATTTAGTTTAATTGTCAATGCCCAGGTAACTATTTTGAGAATGGCAGTGCTGGAAGTGTTATAAGTAAAATATGACTTTAAGCACTGCCCACAGATTTTCTTCTCATCATATAACCAGCTCTTTTCTCCTCATCTCCTGTGTTTTCTCTAAACATGCTATTTATTCCCATGACAGTCATTTTTTGGCAGTTTAAATAAAGGAACTAATTAGATGCAATAGACTGCTGAGAGGTTCCTGCTTGTTTGTTTTGTTTTATTTTTCAGTCATTTATTTAAAAAATCATCATATTGTATCTGCTACTTATGGTAAACACTAGAAAGGCTATAAAATTGAGTATGGCATAGACTTGTCTTGCAGAAATTCACATTCATCCACTGGTCATCTTTTAAAAATTACTTGTAAAATTATTATCTTATGGTCTATAATGATATCGACATCAAATGAGTCATTTTTAGTTTGGATCTTTTTCTCTTCTGACTGTGTTCACAAGTTCATCTAGCATTACAACCTCCTTCCCCACAAATGATTGATTGGACCTTAAAAAGACACACAAAAATGAGTATTGAATTATTTCTTGCTATGCTCGTTTTTTATTAGATTTATCTGTATGTTTAAATAAATTTTAACAGTTGAGTCATAAAGTGAGTAAGCTTTCTGATTCTTCTCTTCTGACTTTATTGATTGAACAAATATTTCTAAGCACCTACTGCATAAGAGGTGCTGTCACATGTCACTTTGTGATCTAAAGAACAGACTCATATTCTCTTGAGCATCAGAAGAGAATTACATAAACAGAGAGGAACTTTCCAGCTGATATTTTATAACTGTCATTGTATTCACTGGCTAAAAACAGGTTTGAGTGTCATGCTTTCTTTTTCAAAAAACTTTGGCAGGATGAGGAGGCTATTTAAAAGATACACAAATAAGACACTACATTGTTTGTGAGAAAATAAATTGGCACTATCACTGAAGTATTGTTTGCCTGTATCTAGTAAATCTAAATATACATATACCTTATAAGCCAGCAATTCAACTCCTAGCTCTATACCCAACAGATGAGGAGAAGGATTTAGCATGCATGCATGCATAGTCACTCAGTCATATCTGATGCTCTGCCACCCCATTGAGTGTAGCCCACCAGGCTCCTCTGTCCATGGAATTTTTCAGGCAAGAATACTGGAGTGTGTTGTCATTTCCTCCTCCAGGGGATCTTCCCAATCCAGGGATTGAACCAGCATCTCTTAGGTCTTCTGCATTGGCAGGCAGATTCTTTACCACTAGTGCCACCCAGAAGCCCAGATGCCCAACAGAGATGCACATCTGTGTTTACCAAAGATCAATTTCAGGATTCAATGCTATTAAGAATGGCCAAACAATGGAAATTGCACATATTCCCATCAGTAGTGTAATGAATAAATAAATTGTAGCATAGTCAGTCAATTGAATTGAATTCCATGCAGTTATGAGAGTGAAAATTTTACAACTTCATGTAACCACATGGATGCATTTCACAAGCATGATGTTACATGAAAGAAACCAGATGTAAAATGTATGCTGTATGATTGCATTTGTATAAGATCCCCAGACATTCATAATTAATCTTTTTATTAGAAGTCAGCATAGTTGTTTCCCTTAGGTAGGAGAGTGAATGGAAGAGATCATGAGTGAGGAGCTTCTGGTGTACTGGTAAGTTCTGCTTCTTGATCTGGGTGCTAATTACATGGGTAAACGTAGTTTGAGAAATTCATTGAGTAGTGTATTTCTGTGTGCTTTTCTATATGCAAATTGTACATTGCTAAACTGTTAAGACACTAAAATAATCACCAGCAGGCTATGCTGAGATCGTTGTTCACTTAATTTGCCCTACTTTTTATTATCATTACTGTTATTTTTGCTTCGTTTATTGTTGGTTAATTTCTTTCTAGAACAAGGTGGGGATGATACTTTGTACTGCATTCATTTTGTGGTTATGACACCATTAGATCCTGTGGTTTATCTTGCACTGTGTTCTTACATTCTTTCATCAAGATTTTTCAGTTATTTTTCTAGAATGCCAAGATTTCGCATAAGCAATCTTATTATCCATCAGTGGTGTGCAAAACTGTCAAAGAGAAGCAGAATTAGCTGTGAGTCTGTTACTTTGACAAATGCCACCGCAGTCCAACTCCCTGCTAATCATGGTTATGGATACTACATCAAGAAATAGTCCTTGGAAAATTAATTAAATCCTGTTATACAGACTAAAATGAATGCAAAGGGCAGGGAGAAAAAGCTAACATAAAGAGAATGGCAAACAGCAGCTTATTGAATTGAAGAGATATCTTGACGTGTAAACAGAGATAATTAAATGCGCAGAAGACACTAAATTTGGAGGTGTTGCCTTGACCAACAAAGGCTGACAAATCATTCTGTTGGACTTGGGAAGGTTAAAGTCAGGGCAGGAAATAAAATTAAATTCAACCAGGGGAAAGAGAAGCTGCTATGTTCAGGTAAAGTAATCTGAAGCACAAATATTTCTGAGAAAGAGAAGTTGGAAAGGCCAGGATCCTGAGGGAGCCAGGGAAGAAGAAAAGCAGAAAACAATTGGTGCCAGGAACTAACAAGACTGGAGAGAAAGGCCAGTGGCCATTCTCAACTCTGAGGATCCATTTGTTCTCATTTCTCTCTGAGCCACCTTGGAGCTTCTTTTAGGTCAATAGAAAGTTTGGTAAGGCCACAAAAATGTAGAAATAGGAAATGCCAGTAGAAATCACATGGAGTAACATTGGGAGAAGAAATCTCTGAGTCTCGCACTTTTACTTAGGCAGCAAACCAAAGTTCTCCTTTGGAAAAGTTACATGCACTTGCAGACACTTGTGTGTGCATTCGGGTATGCTATGTGTGCATGTTTGTGTGTTTATTTCTGTTGTACCATTATGCTTAGAATGCAATTGACAATTCCACTTCAAAGATGGCTAAGGAGCCCCAAACTGTGGTTTGGTCCTGACCCGCATTGACTTCTAGCTCATCAAGTATAAAAGCAAGTCTCTGGGATTTTGAATTTAGCCCCTTTTTTATCCTCTATCTTTTGGTTACTACATTTACTGAAACTGGATAATATAAGCTATTCCTGGATGTATGTTGTATATCCTATAAATAATTCATAGGATACATTACATGCTCTATTTTGTGTTGAAAAACATGTCATTTGCTGATGGAAACTCCAGTACTAGCTAGATGTCAATAAAATGAAGGCATGCGGATTTGAAAAAAAAAAAGTACCCAGAATTACCATGATTCTGACAAATTAAAAAGTTACTAGAGATGTGGCTTTGAGATTTTTAAGATATTTGCAAAACAGTGTCATAAATTATGAAAAATGTAGACACAAATATTTTGAGAATGGAAAATATTAGCTTAAACCAGGCTAATTAGACTAGGGAAAGCAGAATAAGGATAGACAACTTCAAGAGAAGGGAGATCCTGCCTAAAGTGGGAGTATAGAATGAAAATGATTGAGGAATTCAAAGCAATGGTAACAATGGAGGTAAAACCCATATTCTTGCCCTTGCATAAACTCAGGGGCACTATTGCCACAGAGTACAATGTTATACTCCAAGGGGCACCATTCACATGATATTCTTTTTTTCCCCCCAAACATTAAACTTTTTATTTTGTATTGGGGTGTAGCCGATTAACAATATTGTGGTAGTTTCAGGTGAACAGCAAAGGGATTCAGCCATACATATACAGGTGTCCATTCCCCCCAAGTCCCCACTTCCTGCCCCACATCCCCTCCTGCCCTAGTTGTACAACACCAAGAAGTCCCTAACACCTTATAGGAGAGGAAAACAGGGGCGTCAACATTCTGCGGGGCTCTTAAGCATGTAGTAGGAATTGGAAGAGAAGGAGACCTTAGATCTAATCCTGAGGGCAACAGAGGGCCACTGGAGGCCTGCTAGTTTCCATTTTACAAAGTTATTATGACAGAGGAGTTGAGAATGTACTAAATGTGATTGATCATTGAGCAGAAAGTATCATTCCTTCCAAAGCTATTATAACTGCTTTACTGAGAAAGGAAGAGAGCTGATCTTAGAGTGGTAGTAGGAATGGTAAAGGGTAGGGGGTGTTGAGAAAATACCTAAAAAGGAAAATTTACACATCTGTTGCCAGCAGGAAGTTTAAGTGGAAAATGGATAGAAAGGAAATTTCAGGAAGACTTCTAAGTCAAATGTCTTGGTCAAGGAAGACAGGAAGAATTTTTTTTTGCTTGTGGCTTGGAAAAGAGAATGACTAATTTAGGGCAAGCTGAGTCTTTGATGTCTGGTGAATGTAGAGCCTTCCAGTGAAGTTCTCTAGCAAGGGAATATAAACACGAACCAAGAGAAAAAGAGGGAGGCTTAGGTTGGAGAGTGAAATGTAGCAGTATTGATACTTAGTGCAATTTGAGACCATGGGCTTGAATAAGATCTCCAATTGTGAAAGAATAGCTTGAGTGGCTGAAGAAAATGAACACCAAAAATAGTTAAGGGAGCAAATAAGTCATAAATATCAACCATGATCTCAGGATGACTTACCAAAGTAAGGACTGTAGTATTTACTCATCTTTCTTTCCTTGTATAAATTCAAATGTTTTAGCTAAATTTGCCTTCTTTACTCATCTTCTCTGTTACGGAGTGTTTGTTGGTGGTTCACTTTAGAATTTAGTTTACAGTTTAAGAATACCAAAACATACACATCACTAGAGATCTGGATGAAGAGTTGGAAGTAATAACTGAAGTGGATGCATGTTTAGCTGGAAAAGAGAGGGAGATGTTATGTTAGATGAGGACTTTTTTTCCTTGGTAGTACAAAATATAGGCAAGAAAGGGAGGAAGCGAAGGAGGGAGGAAGGAGAGAAGGGAGGAAAAGAGAGTGGAAAATGTATATAAGGATAGAGATATTGGATAGTCAAAAGAGAGGACTAAAGCAGGCCACTGTAATTTTGATGGCCCCAGTTCTGAACTCCTTTCCTAAAGAGGATGAATCCAAAAGAGAGAAGTTGATAGGCACCCAACCCCCACTATTGAAACCTAGAAAGGGAAAGGCATTCCGTTTCCTGTCTATTCTGGGTCCATTACAGAAACCTAACCAATCAACTGTCCTTTCCTAAGTCTGTGAATCTTGAAGGGTGATACATTGATGCAGGTCATTTTTAAATTCTACTGGAAGGTTGGCCGAATAAGAATCCATGTGATATACGCAGAAATAAGCCACTTGGAGTCCTCATTCAAGGAAAGACTTGTTGCCCAGCTGTAGGGAGTGTAGTCAGCAGCTAGCTTCCAGCGATAGGCAATGTTAGGATCTATTGCAGCCAGAGAACCACCTCAGTGAGAGTCATACCCTTTCCTGGGTAGTCTGTGTCTGATGACTGAGCCCAGAAATTATAAAAAGACAGTCATTTCAGCCTAATACAGCATCATCGTCTGGACATTATCTGACCCTGAGCTCCATGACTGGTTGTCAGAAGCTTTGAATGGCTCCTATATCACAATTCCTACCCTGCCCAGTCCTGCTTTCTTTCCCTTCTCTTCACAGTTTTTAACTCCTGAAAAATATCTTTTACCCAAAACTCCATCTCAGTGAATTCCTCTGGTGAACCTGACTGGTGATGTTGCACCACTATAATGATGCTTGTCCAATATCACAGGCACCAGTAGTGAAACTCTGAGTACTGTACAACATGTCTATGGAAGCATCTTGAGTGTCTGTGTATTGGTTGAACCTAATTCTGCAATATTCTTATCAGTTATATAATCTCTTGGTATTACTGTTCAGCTGGGAAGCCATGTACAATTCTTTGTGACCCCATAGACTATAGCAAGCCAGGCTTCCCTGTCCTTCACCATTTCCTGGAATTTGCTTAAAATCATGTCTATTGAGTCAGTAATGCCATCCAACCATCTCATTCTCTGTCACCCCTTCTCCTCCTTCCTTAAATCTTTCCCAGCATCAGGGTCTTTTCCAATGACTTGACTATTCACATCAGGTGGCCAAAGTATTGGAGCTTCAACATCAGTCCTTCCAATGAATATTCAGGGTTGATTTCCTTTTGAATTCACTGGTTTGATCTCCTTGCTGTCCAAGGGACTCTCAAGAGTATTCTCCAGCACCACAGTCCAAAAACATCAATTCTTTGGCATTCAGCCTTCTTTATTAAGGTACAATTCTCACATCCATACATGACTACTAGAAAAACCATAGCTTTGACTATATAGACATTTGTCAGCAAAGTATGTCTCTGCTCTTTAATGTGCTGTCTACATTAGTAAAATCTCTTGGTATTCATTGAATAAATTCATTTTCTGCTAAAAATGGAAAAAATCAATCCATTTTTACTATTTTTAATAAAGAATATGGCTGTGACATGTATTGAAATTTGAGCATACCAGTCATCTTAAAAGTGGATTTGTTTGTGCTATGCCAACAAGCTTTGTTGTTAGGAAAGTGTCTTCAGATAAGTTATCTTAAATGAAAGGAAACAAGATAATTTGATTTGAAATAATTTGAGATGTGTCTTAGTAGTTCCTTTAAACAGATTCTGAGACAAAGACTTGGATGCAAGCAGTTGATTTAGGACTTGATCCCTAGAAATACAAAATCAGAGCACATTGTTGAGAGAATCATATTTGTGAGAACTTAGAGCTTCAGACTGGTGGGGGAGGCCTCTGAGAAACTATAAGGAACGGGTTTCAGAGCTGATGTTCCCAGAAGATGGGCAGGCCACTGTGTCCTTCATCATTTATCCATTGTTTTTGATCGGTCATCAGTAAATATTTGCTTCATATTGTATTCACCTAAAGAAATTAAAACTTCTTACAAAATACCATGCTATCTATTTACAAAGGAAAAATCATGTATGTTGTCATATGTTGGTATTTCCTGGAGGCATTATGAGTTATTCATCAAAACTGTTACTCTAGGCAGGGACTGGAATTTACAGCACAGGCTCAGAGCTGGTGGCAAGTATGATGATTAAGGGCAATGGCAAACTCTGTTTTCAACACATGGTTGGTTGCGGTGGGTATAAGGTGTTGGAACCTGAATAGAAGGCTGAGGTAAGAATGAGTGGTTCAACAAGTAGGGAGAAGAGCGTGTCAAAGAGTTTTGGCAGAGAGGCAAACTGACCATTAGAAATGGAGCCAGGGATTCCCTGGTGGTCTAGTGGTTAGGAATCCACATTGCAATGCAGGGGATACCAGTTTGATCCCTGGTCTGGGAAGATCCCACATGCTGCAAGGCAATTAAGCCCATATGCCACAACTACTGAGCCTGCATTCTGGAGCTTGTGAGCTGCAACTAATGAAGCCCGCATGCTCTAGAGTCCATGCTGCACAATGAGAGAAGCCACAACATGAGAAGCCCACACATCACAACTAGAGAAAGTGATCATGCAACAATGAAGACTAGCACATTCAAAGATAAATAAATAAATATTTTTTAAAAGGAAATAAATTGGAAGGCCAGAAGTTTCTGTGTTAAGATTCAATTTTCCTCTGCCTAGAAAAGGGGAACTGAAAGCATAAAGCAGGGTCTCAAGCTAAAAAGATTGCTGGAATTAAACCAGTGAAGAACCCTATTCTCTAAACTGGAAACCAGAGCAAAGAATGATAGCTCATGAACCAAGGGGACAATGAAGAATTCTGTGGTTGTTGAATAATTTTGCCTGATAGTGAACTCCATTTGACGTAGGACTGAAGCAACTCGACCACTTCCAAATTGATCTAAGTGGGCAGGTGAGTGTCAGCTAGTAGTGCGGGGTTGGGGGTGAGCAGTTGGGGATGGTGGGGAAAGGGTAGGGGGGTAGGAGTGGGGGTTGTCAAAACATAGAAGTCTAGCTGCTAAGTCACTTCAGTTATGTCTGACTCTGTGTGACCCCAAAGATGGCAGCCCACCAGGTTTCCCCGTCCCTGGGATCCTCCAGGCAAGAATATTGGAGTGGGTTGCCATTTCCTTCGAGCCTCATATTTGCCAGTTAAACAGATTCTTGATGTCTTTGAAGAATTGGATTTATTCAGTCATCTTCTTACTCCAATTAAGTCACTAGCATATATATTTCTAGAATGTCAGGATGAATAATTAATGCCCATAAACAAAACGCTCATACATTCATCAATTTCTACTTAAATGATGTGTTAAATTTTCAAGATATTTATTATTCTCCTTTTATAAAGTATTGTGCAGCATGCAGAAAAAGAAAAAAAAACAGATCCTGCCTTGTAGAAGCTTACAACATTATTAGATGTGCACAACTAGCATAGTGTATGTATCTCTAGCACATTGCTGTCCAGCACAGAACATATAATTGATACACATTTATTAAATTAAGAGCTTGTAGGGAAATCCAGTGTCTCTCTCACATAATTCGAGCCCTGTACATCTAACTTTAGCAATAAAGACCCTCCATTCAAAAAGGAAAAGATGAGTTCATTATCACTTTGTAGCATCAACATTTCCCTCTAATATTCACCTTCCCATGAAAATATGCTGACATCAGTTTGGTTCAGTCACTCAGTCATGTCCGACTCTGCCACCCCATGAATTGCAGCACATCAGGCCTGCCTGTCCATCACCAACTCCCAGAGTTTACCCAAACCCATGTCCATCGAGTCGGTGATACCATCCAGCCATCTCATCTTCTGTCGTGCCCTTCTCCTCCTGCCCTCAATCCTTCTCAGCATCAGGGTCTTTTCCAATGATTCAACTCTTCGCATGAGGTGGCCAAAGTATTGGAGTTTCAGCTTCAACATCAGTCCTTCCAATGAACACCCACGACTGATCTCCTTTAGGATGGACTGGTTGGATCTCCTTACAGTCCAAGGGACTCCCAAGACTCTTCTCCAACACCACAGTTCAAAAGCATCAATTCTTCAGTGCTCAGCTTTCTTCACCATCCAACTCTCACATCCATATATGACTACTGGAAAAACCATAGCCTTGACTAGATGGACCTTTGTTGGCAAAGTAATGTCTCTGCTTTTTAATATGCTGCCTAGGTTGGTCATAACTTTCCTTCCAAGGAGTAAGCATCTTTTAATTTCATGGCTGCAGTCACCATCTGCAGTGATTTTGGAGCCCAAAAAAATAAAGTCTGACACTGTTTCCACTGTTTCCCCATCTATTTCCCATGAAGTGATGGGACCAGATGCCATGATCTTAGTTTTCTGAATGTTGAGCTTTAAGCCAACTTTTTCACTCTCGTGTTTCACTTTCCTCAAGAGGCTTTTTAGTTCCTCTTCACTTTCTGGCATAAGGGTGGTATCATCTGCATATCTGAGGTTATTGATATTTCTCCCGGCAATCTTGATTACAGCTTGTGCTTCTTCCAGCCCAGTGTTTCTCACGATGTACTCTGCATATAAGTTAAATAAGCAGGGTGACAATATACAGCCTTGACATACTCTTCCCTATTTGGAACCAGTCTGTTGTTCCATGTCCAGTTCTAACTGTTGCTTCCTGACCTGCATACAGGTTTCTCAAGAGGCAGGTCAGATGGTCGGTATTCCCATCTCTTTAAAAATTTTCCACAGTTTATTGTGATCCACATAGTCAAAGGCTTTGGCATAGTCAATAAAGCAGAAATAGATGTTTTTCTGGAACTCTCTTGCTTTTTTGATGATCCAGCGGATGTTGGCAATTTGATCTCTGGTTCCTCTGTGGTGTTATTCTCCCCAAAGTGAACTCATGCCTCTTCCCCAAATGGTGCAAATCACACTTGAGTTTGAGAGGAAACATTTAATTGCCCTTAGAACAAAGCCCAGCACATGGTAAATACTACATCAGCTCTTCATGCAGATGAACTTATTGAATCCTCACAAAAATCTGTAGTACCATAATTTTCAAGGAACTGAGGCACAGAATGAAGTGACTTGCACAAAGTTTACACAACTGTGAAGTGCCAAGCCAGGATCTCAGCCCAGGCAGTGTGATTTGGGGATCTGTCTTTGTAAGTACTACTGCATCCTGATTGAAAACTTTATTCAGATATATAGAGAGCAGAGTAACCCCTGGGAGAAACATACATTGAAAAAACTGCTTGTACAGTGAGGCTTATTTATCTTAATCATTATTTCCCCTATTTGAACAAGTTACTTGACGTGTCAGGTGCTATCTTTCTCCTTCTACTTTGGAGCATTCTCTTAAGCAACCTCCCCACCCCCCAAAAAAAAGGTCTGAAAAAGCAGTCAGTTCAGTTCAGTTGGTCAGTCATGTCCAACTCTTTGCAACCCCATGGACTGCAGCATGCCAGGCTTCCCTGTCCATCACCAACTCCCAGAGCTTTCTCAACCTTATGTCCATCGAGTCAGTGATGCCATCCAACCATCTTATCCTCTGTCGTCCCCTTCTCCTCCTGCCTTCAATCTTTCCCAGCATCAGGGTCTTTTCTAATGAGTCAGTTTTTTTTTTTTTTTGCATCAGGTGGCCAAATTATTGGAGCTTCAGCTTCAGCATCAAATCCTTCCAATGAATGTTCAGGATTGATTTCCTTTAGAATTGACTGATTTGATCTCCTTGCAAAGCACTTTTGCTCTCTTTCTAAGGTTATTCTTGCAATCTTCCTCACGTAACTGACACTGGTGATGTTCATGCTTTATAGGAGATTTTTCGTGCCATGCTTCCATCTTAATATGAATGAAAATAATTGGTGAATTGTATAAAACTGTTTAAAAAAACCCCAAATGTAATTATCTGTACTAGCAGACATAATAAAATAGTTTAAATATGTTGCTCTAACATCCTATCTTAGGTGAGAATGGCAAATATTTTAGCAGGAATGTTCACAGAGTCTGTAATTAGTGGTTCAGTCAGCTGGGGGTCACGCAAGGAAGCATTATGAAGAAAGGTGAATATGCAGAATAATTTACTGATGACACAGAAAAGATTGGTCCTATTTTTGCCATTCAAGACATGAGTCATTTTTATAGGTGGATCAGTTTATACTCTACTACTGATGAAAACTATTTGAAAGTATAAAAATAATGAGCACTCGGGCATTTACTCTTTTCTTTGTCAAGTTTTCATTACCTATAAACTAGTTTGAACATCATTCCTTACCAATTTTGATTTAGATTTTGTTTTCCTCCTAGTATAGATGATACTACATTAATTTGTATATTTTGACTAACACATTTTTAAAGGGAACAATTCAAATATATCACTTTATTTTTCCTTTGGAAGGAATGTAAGATTTGTCATATTTTAAGGTTTGTTGCATAATCACTGTGCAGTAAATACTGAACAGCTGGCAATGGTATTTTAGCGACTTCATAGATTTTATCTAAAGATGAGTATTTACACAAAAAGACCAACTATTTTCTTTGATCTTTCTGAAGATTAGCAGTCACATCTATTCACTTTCAGTACCTGACCACCAATTGGAATATATGAAAAGAAGTAAACTGAGGGTTTTTTTTTGGCTATTGTTGTTTCTTTGTTTTCTCCTGGAGCAGGCATCTAGTTTTATTCTGTGCTGATTTTTTTTTTTCAAAAGTAGAATATGCTTTTCTCAGTTCAAATATGAGATATTTGTGTACCAGATATATGGAACTAGCAACACGTTCATTTGCATTTCAACTCAGGTATGACAGACATCCAAGCAATTTAAGACTGCTACACATAAGTTGTGTCCACTCTGGTGGACTAGTTCCTACATTTCTGAATACCCTTCTTACTGGAGAATAAAAATGAATTTTAAAATCTCATTGCATTTTACTGAACACTGTGCAAATGTTTATGAATATTCACTACAAATTAGAGATTATTGGAGCCTTAAGATATGAATAAATATGGAAATGGAAGTTCTTTTGCATCCCCTGGATACTAAAAAAAGCTATGTTTTTGTGTCTACAAAGGTAATGTTGGGAAAATTTCTCTACCAGATGGAGTAAATTTGGGATTCCATGGAAATGCCAAAAAAAAAATGAACAGTCCAAAAATGCTGTCATATCAGGCATAAGTGAAGAAGCTGGGGAGGTTTACCTGGAAAGACCGAAGTCGAATGTGAAAGTATTCTTCAGATGTATGAAGGACTAGTGTTGAAGAGAAAGGAGACTTTCTCTGTGTACTCTCAGAAGACAGGAGCAATGGGGGACTGTATTTCAGCTATTCCAAACCTTGTTAGCTAGGAGCTATGCACTAAGGAGCCCTTCAAAAGATGGTGTGTTCTCCAGACACACAGGACAAACATATGGGCACCAAGGGGAGAAGGGGAGGTGGGATGATTTGGGAGACTGTGATTGACATATATACACTATTATGTATAAAATAGACAACTAATGAGGGCCTACTGTATAGCACCTGGAATTCTAGTCAGTGCTGTGTGGTGGCCTACATGAGAAGGAAATCCAAAAAAGAGGGGATATATATATCCATATAGCTGATTCACTTCACTGTACAGCAGAAACTAACATATTGTAAAGCAACTATTAATGCACTGCAACAACAACAAAAAGATGGTGTGCTCTTCATGTCAAGAAGTGTTAGGTAGAAAAGAAATAGCTGTTTATCTGTTTTAAAAAGTTTTTCAGACAAAATCCTTTTGATAGGTGGGAGGTTGGATTGGATCATTTCTAGAAAATCGTTACTACTTTATATTTTTCTTTTGTTTATTTTCATTCTAACCTCATCATCATTCTCACATTGAACAGCATAAATGCTGGTGGAAATAGTCTTTATGATCCAGTGTGGTAATGTTCCTTCACTCTTTTAAACAGAGTGATTTGTTAGTATCTAGTAATTACCTCTATTATCTAGTTTCTACCTACCATTTTCATACATTGAATCATTAGTTTTTTATACTTCTTACTTCTGCATAACAGAATATGTTTTCAAAATTAATTATTAAAATTAACAATATTCTTATCTACAAAAAATAAACAAAATATATAAGGAAAGATTCACTGTATAACAACAAAGCAATTATATTACCCAAGAAAAAGCAAACCAAAGAAATGCATGTGATTTATATAAAGAAAATTTAGAAATTCTACAGAAGTATTTAAATGAATATTTGTGCAAATGGAAAGGCATTTTCAACTAGAAATAAAATTAAACTATAAATCCAACATGATCCTAATTATAACTTCAATATTATAAAACATAACTCATAATAGTCTGGAAATATAAACATGAGATAACAGTTAAGAAAATAGGAATAAAAAGAGAGAATAAGATGCACTAGATATTAAAACATAATATTAAGGCTATGTAATTAAAACTCTCAACTCAGAAGAACAGAAAAAAGAAACTAGAAATAGACTTAAATACATATGAGTGTTAATGGCTGATAACGGCTCTTCAAATGTATGGGAGAAACAGTATATTATTCAATAAATGACAGTGACAGTATATTTGGCTATACATACCCCAAACCATAAAATTAGATCCCTATGTCATGTCAGAAAAATATTAATTTCTATCTATCACATTTTGTATGCATCAAATTAAAAAAAACTAGGGGAAAATAGAAATAATCTGAAGAATATTTTTCTAAGCATGATCAATACACACACACACACACACACAGAAGATGAAGTAAAAGACTGATAAACTTGATGACATAAAAAGTAATACTTTGGAGTGAAAATCAAATAAAAATAAAGGCAAGCAATTGTCTTTGAATCCTCAATGATGTAAATGTTTCAGTGGCTTCATAGAGTTATCTGTGCAGATATGACAGAAATGTACCGCTCAATCATTGGTTGATTTTTAATCTAATTTATTTTAAGATTATCTTTCTTTTTATTTATTTATTTATTTTTTTTATTATTGTTTTTGCCATACATTGTTATGATATCACCATGGGTTTACATATGCTTCCCCTCCGGGTCCCCCCTCCCTCCTCCCTCCCCCCCGGGAAATCTCACTGCACCAGTCCCGAGCATCAATCCTGGGCTGGCGATTGATTAGACACATGACAATTAACATGCTTCATTGCCCTTCTCCCATCTCATCCCACCCTTACCCTCATCCACAAAGTCCACAAGTCTATTCTATACATCTGCGTTCCTTTTGTTGTCTCCCATGTTGGGTTCTCATTACTGTCTTTCTAAATTCCATATATATGTGTTAATATACTGTATTGTTGTTTTTGCTTCTGGCTTACTTCACTCTGGATAATGGGCTCCAATTTCGTCCATCTGAGTAGAATTGCTTCAAATGAATTTTTTTTTAATGCTGAGTAATATTCCATTGTGTATATATACCACAGCTTTCTTATCCATTCGTCAGTTGATGGGCATCTAGGTTGCTTCCATGTCCTGGCTATTGTAAACAATGCAGCGATGAACATTGGGGTGCACGTGGCTCTTTCAATTCTGGTTTCCTCGGTGTATATGCCCAGCAGTGGGATTTCCGGGTCATATGGCAGGTCTATTTGCAGCTTTTTAAGGAACCTCCACACTGTTTTCCATAGTGGCTGTACTAGTTTGCATTCCCACCAACAGTGTAAGAGGGTTCCCTTTTCTCCACATCCTCTCCAGCATTTATTGCTTGTAGACTTTTGGATGGCAAGATTATCTTTCTGTATGACTCTTTACTAGCATTTTAGATTGTTTTATCACAAGAAATTTCTTCTCTTTTTTTTTGTCATGCCACACAGCTTGTGGGATCTTAATTCCTGACTAGGGACTGAATCCCCTTGGGTCTTTGGCAGTGAGAGTGCAGAGTCCTAACCACTAGACCACCAGGGAATTCCCTGTCACAAAAAATTCTTAAAATTGAATAAAATAAAGGCAAATAAAAACTGGAGAAGAGTGGTAGTACATATATATTTGCTAAGGGAACTACCTACTTCATTAACATATAAGAAGTCCTAACAATAGGAAAATTATGAATTGTTCTATTGAGAAATGAGCAAAGAATATAAAGAAGCATATGATGGTGAAAGAAATACAAATGACAAACATACGGAAAGATATTTAATCTCATTCATAAAACTGAAAGAACAAGAAAAAAAACAATTTTTTTAATTTATCAGTTTGCCAACTTTGGATTTTTCTTAACCTTTTAAAATGTTGGGACATATTCATTCTTAATCATTTGCTCATGGAGCTTACATTTGTGTAACTTCTTGTGGTGCAATTTAACAATGTTTATCGATATTGAACATGCATTTATCCTTTGATTCAACAGTTCCAGCACCCTAGCAGCAGCTTTGCTTTACATAAAATCTCAGAAATATTCTAAACACATTCACTGAAGCTTCATTCCTTTTATTTATTTATTTTCAGTTCTAAAAGAAAAAAATCTGGAAATAACCTTAATGACCCAACACATGTTGGAATATTTTACAGCATTATAGAATGAAGTCAGTGTGTATGTACTGATATGGAATGATCTCTTTTCATGATGGAGTTTTCCATTCATTCCTGTTTTCTTTCCAGAAGAGTTTATTAAAGATCAACTGTAATCTACCAGCAATCTGTTCTAACACTAATCATACAGTGGTGAATGCGCTGGCTTAACCCCAGCCCTCATGCTCCTCACATCTAGTTAGAAAGATACAGATTAAACAGGAACACCAGTAAAATCACTTGAGTTATTATTGTGTGTGTGTGTGTGTGTGTGTGTGTGTGTGTGTGTGCATGTGCGAGTGCACACACGCACCCTTGGTTGTGTTGAACTCTTTGCGACCCCATGGACTATAGCCCACCCGGCTCCTCTGTGCATGGGAATTCTCCAGGCAAGAATACTGGAGTGCAGTGCCATGCCCTCCTCCAGGGTATCTTCCCAACATCTCCTGTATCTCCTCCAGGGATTGAACTCTCATCTCCTGCATCTCTTTCATTGGAGGTGGATTCTTTTCCACTGTGCCACCAGGAAAATCTTTTGAGATAGTATTAAGTGTTAGTTGCTTAGTCATGTCTGACTCTTTGGGACCCCATGGACTGTAGCCCACCAGGCTCCTCTGTCCATGGAATTCTCCAGGAAGAATATTGGAGGGGTTTCTTATTTCCTTCTCTATGGTAACTTCCTGACCCAGGGATCGACTCTAGGTCACCTGCATTATAGGCAGATTCTTTACCATCTGAGCCACCAGGGAAGCCCAGTATTAAGTTCCTTAAAAAACTTAAGACAAAGTAGTTGAGTAGACAGTGATGTGGTAGGGCTGGAGGGGATATATTTCAATTTTCATTTTTAGAAATGTGCTTTGTGTTATTTGGATTTTTTTGCTATCATTAGAAAATTTTCCCTTTGCTTATGAAAAAAGACTAAAAATATGTTTTGAATGATGATAGATGTTTTTTCCCCTATGATTGAGATAAAAATCAAAGTAAAACTGTGTCTACGTTATATCATCTAACTCTGGACATAAATATGGTGTTTTAACTTTTGTTTTCTGTTTCTTATTGTTTTCTAAGAAATTTACTATTAACTTTGGCAGTTTTCATGTACCTTGTGGGAATCTGAGGAAGTGTAGTTGAGAGGATCCCTTTAGTGACTTAAATTATGACAGTCAGTTCTTAACCCTCCTGATAGTGTTTAGAAAAGCTCCTTGAATCTTTAAAGTACCCCTTAGAAAAAGAATGCCTTTCATCATTTAAAAAATATTGTACAATATAACAGAGAAAACTGCATAAAACCTAAAAATATGACTTAACAACTTGCTGTAAAACAAACACTGTGTGAACACTCCACTGGTCAAGAAATAGAAACCTGGCGGAAGCTTTCTGTGTGCTGCTTCCAAATCGTGATCTATTCGTTCATACCCACCCCAGCCTTACACACAGGTGGACTAATAGCCTGTTTCTTTTAGAGTTTCTTTATTCCTTCTCTTTAGAGTTTTATCATCCATACACACACACACACACACACACACACACACACACACACACACACACACACACACATTATTTGTACATGAATGTTCATGGAAACTTTATTATTTGTAGTAGTCAAAACCTGGAGACAACTCAAACATCCATCAGCAGGTGGACTGGTAAACAAATTTTTGTCCATTTATACCATAGGATACTACACAATAATAAAAAGGAATGAACTAGCAATACACACATAAAAACAAAAGTATACGTATCATTTTTTTAATTTACAGCAGTTTTATTTTTAATTGCCAAAACTTGGAAGCAACCAACACATCCCTCAACAGGTGAATGGATAAACAAACTGTGGTACATCCATACAATGGAATATTATTCAGTGATAAAAGGAAATGAGCTATCATGTACATTAAGACAAGGAGGAAATTTAAATGCATTATGAAGTGAAATATGCCAATCTGAAAAGGCTACATGCTATATGATTTCCATGATAAAAACATTTTGGCAAAGGCAAAATTATGGAGACATTAAAAATGTCAGTGGTTGCTAGGGGTTCAGGGGTGGGAGGGAGGGAAGGAGGGAGGGATGAGCAGGTGGAGAACAGGATAATTTCAGGAGTGAAACTGTTCTGATATTGTAATGGTGAACACATGTTGCATCATTTTACCTTCCTCAAACCCACGGAATATACAACACAAAGAGTGAGCCTAGATGCAAACTATGAACTACAATTAGTAATGTATCAATACTGGCTCATCAACTGCACCAGATATATCAAGATAATGCAAGATGTTAATAATAGGGAAACTGTGTGTTATGGGTTATATAGAAGCCCCCTGTACTTTTCACTTAACTTTTCGGTAATCTAAAACTTCCCTTAAAAACCAAAGGTAAGCATAAAAGTGTAGGATAGAGAAGAGAGTTAAAATACTTTCTATGTGCTGGACTTTTATTTGGAGTGGCTATGAGTGCGTGGTTGTTGTTATGTCTGACTCTTTTGCAACCCCATGGGCTGTAGCCCTCCTGGCTCCTATGCCCATGGGATTTCCCAGCAAGACTACTGGAGTGGGTTGCCATTCCCTTTTTTAGTATTCTTTAGTTTTGCCTATTTTTTTTTACTTTTATATTAGTAGATTTATACTGCATATATTAGTTCTTTTTTCCTTCTTGATTTTATCCTCAGTGTTAAAATATGTTCATTCACATAGCTGCATTTAGCCAGTGGTGCACTTGAGCTGATGTCTAGCAGCTCACAAGAGTTAACTGTATGCATCTCTCCTCAGTCCCATGCCCAATGACATTACACTGGTAATGTGAATTTAGCTGAGGTAAGAGCATTTGCATCACAAAAACTGGAAAATGCAACAAATCAGAGCTTCCTTTTTTTTCCCAGAGATCCCATTGTTCAGCATTAACCAGCACAGCAGTGCATTTAGCGGTAGCTACACCATTGCAATTGCTGCACCTTCTTTCATTACATAACTAAACCACAGCTTATCTACCCATTCTTGTGTTGATGGACAGTAGAGCTGTTTTGGCTTCCCTGGTAGCTCAGCTGGTAAAGAATCCACCTGCAATGCAGGAGACCTGGGCTTGATCCCTGGGTTGGGAAGATCTCCTGGAGAAGGGGAAGGCTACTCACTCCAGTATTCTGGCCTGGAGAATTCCATGGAGGTCACGAAGAGTCAGACATAACTGAGCAACTTTCACTTCAGAGCTGTTTTAAGTTTTCTTCAATTACGGACTGTTAACCTGTTACTTTTTTTGTACATGTGTCCTGATACACATAATAAGCACACATATATGTACATACATATACGTACATATGTAGGAGTGTAATTGTTGGCTCACAGTTCAGGCTTAGCTCAGTAGCTTCTTTGTATCTTGTTAGGATTTTTTTCAATGCTTAATGTTCTTCTTCTTTGTTGTCTGCTTGTTTGTTTGTTTACTTGCTTATATTTTGCCTACTTTTTTTGTTTTGCTTTATTTTTAGTGTTTTTCAGTAAGAAGGTTGGTCTAATTTATCAAAACTTTTTTGTATCAAAATCTTTTCTTTCACTGCTCCCTCAATAACACTTTGGAGCTATTCCTGATGTTGCTGCCTCCTCAATTGCACCATTAGATAAGCAGTTCAACTGCTGAGACAGGGCTATTTTATAGACAACTTTTAATGGATATAAAGAATTATCTGTTTGGTAAGGTAAATTGATGTCAGAAAAGAATAAATATCCAACAGCTTAGAAGAGAACAGAAGCCCCCTATGTGATATATTCATTGGTTTGAGCACAATATTCTGTTCACAGGGAACATAGACTCTGAAAGTAGAATCTGATTTCCTCCATGGTGGCCATAAGAATGTTCCGAGGGCAAGACTTCAGTGAACTTACGTGATTCCCTTCTCCTCTGTTTATTCAAGTTGTGTTTGTGCTTGGGGGAGTTATGGAGTTCAGGGAGAAAAGAGGATCAGAGAAAGGATGAAAACTGCCCCATTCCATCACTCTCTTTTAAAGCACATTCTATTCTTTTATGGATCACCACTGCATTAAGGGCTACGCAGGGAGCTTGCATTTGACCTTTTCTGACCATTTACAAATTTAATACTCCTAAGTCCTAAGTCCAAAATCACTGCAGATGGTGACTGCAGCCATGAAATTAAAAGACACTTGCTCATTGGAAGAAAAGTTATGACCAACCTAGGCAGCATATTAAAAAGCAGAGACATTACTTTGCCAACAAAGGTCCATCTAGTCAAAAGTATGTTTTTTTCTAGTAGTCATGTATGGATGAGAGTTGGATTACAAAGAAAGCTGAGCGCCAAAGAACTGATGCTTTTGAACTGTGGTGTTGGAGAACACTCTTGAGAGTCTCTTGGACTGCAAGGAGATCCAACCAGCCCATCCTAAAGGAAATCAGTCCTGAATTGGAAGGACTGATGTTGAAGCTGAAACTTCAATACTTTGGCCACCTGATGTGAAGAACTGACTCATTGTAAAAGACCCTGATGCTGGGAAAGATTGAAGGCGGGTGGAGAAAGGGATGACAGAGGATGAGACGATTGGATGGCATCCCTGACTCAATGGACATGGGTTTGAGTAAACTCCGGGAGTTGGTGAAGGACAGGGAGGCCTGGCATGCTGCAGTCCATGGGGTCACAAAGAGTTGGAAATGAATGAGTGAACTGAACTGATCTGAAGACCTATTTGCTCAGATTTTTGCTTTCTGCATGATGAAAAGATATAACTCCTATCAATATATTTTATTTCCCAAGACATGGGTATTTTAGTGATATTTCCATTCCATGTTTTAACTTTGATGATTATTCCCCATTCAGAGAGACTTTTGGGAGGATATTGGAGGACAGATAGTGTATGGGCTTCCCAGGGGTCACTTGTGGTAAAAAAAAAAAAACCCACCTGTCAATGCAGGAGATGCAGGTTCCATCCCTAGGTCAGGGAAGATCCCCTGGAGGAGGGCATGGCAACCCACTCCAGTATTCTTGCCTGGAGAATCCCATGGACAGAGGAGCCTGGTGGGCTACAGTCCATAGGGTCGTAAAGAGTCAGACACGACTGAAGCAGCTTGACATACACACAGAAAGGTAGCAAGAACAGGAATTCTGGAAAATTCTCACTCCAATTTTCCAGGTATACACAGCCCAACACTGAGGCTGGAGGAGGAAAAATAAGAATTTCCCCCTCCCCTAGCTCCCATGATAAATTTCACATCAAATAACAAGTAATCGCAATCCACTTTTCTCTGGAGGAGGGGCAAGACCGTGTAGAGAGAACCCATGTGATACATGTGTGCAGGGCCTTTTGAAAGATGAGAGTGAAGCAGATGAGCAGGGCAAAATATCTTTGTATCCAAGACCACACAAAGACCCCACATTAAGTAAAAATGATCGTAGTTCTCTCCTGGAGGAATTCAAATTCTGCAGTGCACTGGATACAACCATAATAAAATCTAAACTCTATTTAATTACTAACTAGATTTATTCAAACCTCTCCACACTAGCAGCCTGTGAAGAGAGGCTAGGAGAGAGATGTGCTTATTTCCAGTTATAAGTACCATTTACCTCAGTCTCCACACAATGTCCAGTATTCAAACAAAAATTAGGAAAGTTACATAAAAGACAGTAAAAGTGACTTATGAACAAGAAATAAAGCAGTAAAAGGAATCAGAACTAAAGATGATACCAATATTGAAATTTATAGGAAATTTTAAATAACTTTGATTAATAAGTTGAAATATCTAGTGCAAAAGGTAGATGACATGCATAAATAGATGGAGATTTTAATTAAAAGAATTTAAAACAACATATCAAAATTTGCGGTTTGTGGCTAAGGCCATGTAAGTGTCCATCTTAAGAAACTAGAAAAGCAAGAGCAAGTTAAGCAAGCAAAAGGAAGGAAATAACTATAAGAGTAGAAATTAATAAAATAGAATACAAAAAAGACAATAGAGATCATAACCTTTACAAATTGTGAATCACTATATTGTTCACCTGTAACATACAATATTTCATATCAACTATACCTCAGTAATAAAAAATTAAATAAAGACAATATAGAAATCAATGAAACTAAAAGTTTTTCTTTTTTTGGAAAATTTCAGCACAATAAACATTTAGACAGATGTATTGAGGTAAAAGAAGACTACACAAATTACTAAAATCAGGAAAGAAGGGGGCATCTGCAAAAAAAACCACCTAACATATAATTAGTAGTGATTGACAGAATAGTTTTATTTAATGATTCGAAAAGAGGCAAGAATATCTGCTTTCTCTCTAATTATTCAACATTGTGCTGGAGAAGCTAGCCAGTATAATAATAGAGGAACAGGAAAAAGAAATGAAATACACATAGGTTGGAAAGAAAGAAAAAAATCCTTTTTGTTCTTATGTGACACGCTCATCTACAATAAAATACCAAATAATCTACAAAATAACTCACTAGACTTAATGAGTTTAACAAGATCAAAGAATACAATGTCAATTCAAAAAATCAAATTATATACTAAGAATGGACAATCACAAAATGATATTTTACAATTAATTTATAATAACATTAAAAATAAATACTTAGGAATATTTTTAATAAAGTATGTTCAAGATTTGTATTATGATATCTAGAAAACTCTGAAATTAAAAAAAAATAAATAATAGAGAGATACACTACGTTTGTGAATTAGAGACTCAATATATATAATATAGGGCTTCCCAGGTGATGCAGTGGTAAAGAATCTGCCTGCCAATGCAGGACGCCCAAGAGATTCTGGTTCAATCCTTCAGTCAGGAAGATCCTCTGGAGCAGTAAATGGCAAACCATTCTGGTATTCTTGCCTGGAAAATCCCATGGACAGAGGAGCCTGATGGACTACAGTCCATGGGGTCACAGAGTCGGGCATGACTGAGTGACTGAGCATGCATACATACGTAATACATGAATTCTTCATGATTTTTTAATTGGAGTATAGCTAATTTACAATGTTGTGTTACTTTTTGCCATACAACAAAGTGAATCAGTTATACATACACATGTATCTACTCTTTTTTAGATTCTTTTCTCATATAGATCATCACAGAGTATTGAGTAGAGTTCCCTGTGTTGCACAGTAGGTTCTTATTAGTTGTCCATTTTATATAGAGTAGTTTGTATGTATATGTCAGTTCCAATCTTCCAATTTATCCCTCCCACTTTATCCCCTGGTTATCATAAGTTTGTTTTCCACATCATGACTCGACTTGTGTTTTGTAAATAAGTTTATTGGTACTCTTTTTTTTAGATTACATTTATATAAGTGATATCATATAACACTTGTCTTTCTGTGTCTGACTTACTTCACTCAATATGACAGTCTATAGGTTCATCCATGTTACTGCAAATGGCATTATTTTGTTCTTTATTATGACTGAGTAATATTCCATTGTGTATACATACTGCATCTTCTTTAACCATTCTGCCACTTATGGACATTTAGATTGCATCTGTTCCTGGCTATTATAAATAGTGCTTCAGTGAACATTGGTGTGCCGGTATCTTTTTAAGTGATGGTTTTCCTTGTGTAGTAGACAGATATATTGCTCACTTGTTGGAGAATAATTGAATTTAAACTCTGATAGCCATATAGAACATGGGATTGTGTGGGCCTGATGACTCATTGGTCTCCTTCTCTAGGCTGTTTTATCCTTGAAGGTTGGTGGTTAGTAAATTACTATTGAACAAATAAATGGGTGTGACTTTTCTATGTTCTAATACTTTTTTTCTGACATTTTCCAGAATAAACATAAAAGTAAATCTGGCATATTCTACTCTGAAGCAACAAGTGAGATGACATACCTGATCAATGGTAAATTAGAAACAATATAACCTGAAAAAACATTTTTTATTCAAGGAAGGAAAAATTACCTTTTTCTTCATGGATGTACTTCCGCACATTATTTTATTTGCATTGATTTTTTTTCTTTTATTATTTTTGTTTAAATCCCCAAAGTAAGAGTGTTATCTTTGATTAATCATTTTATTTCCAACATTAAAATTTTCATCTGCCTCCATTATTAGAATATATTAGTCACTTCATTTATGAAATACTATAGGAGGAAAGGATTTTATTTTCATAGCTTTATGTAGAGAATTTGTTCTAAAATATGCATAGTTGCTTGGCCCATGTATTATGTATGTGTTCTCTAACATTCTGTCATTTCCATATGCTGCAAAAGATGACAAACCTCTTCTAGGTTTAAAGGATGTATAGATATACTTGACCAGACAGAAAGTACTCTAGGGTCCCTGAAATCCTTTCTAGGATCTAAATTTGCATAGGCAGTAGTATTTAATTCAATTAAAGAAGAAAAAAGAGCAGATTTTTAAAACATCGATTACCTTTGTTAATACTTCCTTGAAATACACAGGGTTTAATTTGCTTTATTTACAATAGAATGATATCGTCTCCTTTCAGGAGGCCCATGAGGGTAAATGAGCATTGTTCTAAGATGCATGATACATTTCTAGTCATAGAAATTTCAACTATGATATTATTATTAGAAAGAAATCTTGAGGCCTCTAGTGTTTCTACTGGGAACACAGAGCCATCCTTCTAGGATAATGGTTATTAATAAGTACCACTGTGAATCAAGTCAGTTGATGAACTATGTGTGCAAAATGTACAGTCACTTTTAAACTTTCTGTTAAGAATATGGGACTGCAGAATGTATCTGGACTTCCCAGGAAGTCAATAACATAAAAGTCCAAATGCTTTTTCTATATGTAAAGATGATCTTTTCTTTTCATCATAAATATATTCTGAAAAAGTTAGTAGAAGGTTATCATTTGTGTTTGAGTTTGGGAACTAAATATGCTCATTCAAGTGTACTGGAGGAAGTTGAACAAATCTAGGAATAATGGGTCCAAATATGAGGTGATTAAAAAGATCAGTCTGGGACTTCCCTGGTGATCCAGAGATTAAGACTATGTGCTTCTAATGCAGGGGGCATGAGTTTGATCCCTGGTTGGGGAACTAAGATTCCACACTCCATGAGGCATAGCTAAAATAAATAAATAGATGAAGATAAGTACTCCATTATATTTTGTATGACTCCAAAACAAAGAGGTTTACAACATTATCTAAATATGCATATTTACATTTCTCCATGTATCTGGTCATGCAGTTACCCTTCATAGCTTTACCAGAAATATTAATCTCCATCTTTTTTTGCACATGTATATGTTACCCAAATTCCTTTATTTTTCTATACCATTAGACTATTGCTGACCACTTATTTATAGTGATTTTTACCCTTCTCTGATGTCTTATGACACTAACCTGAAATGTTCACTTACCTTAAACCACATGTCTTTTGTAATGTGCGTTCCAAACTAAATATTTATCTTTCCAATTAGATTATTTACTTCATCATTTCAGGAATCTAATATCTTTTCAAGTTCCTTAAGGCAGTGCTTTTCAAGTTGTGGATTGTGTCTCACTAGTGTATTACAAAGTTATCTTAGTTGGCTCACAACTAGCAATTATAAAAACAATGATGACTCTAGCATTGTGATTTTGAGACAGAATTTGAGAACAAACTAAAAAACACCAAATTCCACACTCAAAAATTTTCATAATCAATATTAAACCAATGTCAGAAAGTCATCAAAACTTCAGTATGTAAAGACAAATAGTCAAATAGATAGGTGGGTGAGAAAACAGAAATAATTTTAAAGAAAGGATACTTTTCTACAAATTACCATTTTTCCTAAAACTGTTCCATATAATTTTACTTAAACTGTCATCTGGTTTATAAGTGGTACTTAAACAGTAGTGAACTTTGACCCCTTGTGACTACTTTGAATCTCCTTTCATTTAATATTGTAATCAAAGCCCTGAAAAATGTTGCTTTTGTTTACTTTCCTGTGGAGAATTAAGTATTTCAAAAGTCCATCAGAGGAAATTTTATATCTTTAAGTGCATATACAAATAAAGCCAATATACATTTTTCTCTGATAGCTATCTCAGCCAGAAATATGAAATATGGTTGCCCCATCTGCAACTACAGTAGTTCCATTGCCAGGACTGAGACTTGTCCTTATTTAAAATTTCGATATTTTGTTCATCATGGATTTTTGTATTAATTTTCATTTTTAAAAATATTGCATTAACATTTTAATATGTCATTTATCATGATTAATGCATTTTTTGGTGCTTCCTTAAATTTTGTGCCCAAGGTGAGTGCCTCACTTGCCTTATTCTAGTCTTAGCCCTGAGTTGGGCCTCAGAGATCGTCACCACTTCCCTTGACACCACCCACGGTGTAGATATCACCCAGCACTCCAGATTGAGTGAATTCCTTTCAACTGCAGCAGAGAAGCTTGCAGAATTCCTGCATTTACTGAGCTGGGAAGGAGATACCAATGGGCTAAGAGAATGTCTATAGAAGCAGCCAGAAACAAGATCACCAAAGACTGCTATGGTGCTCACATGAAGTTCAGGAGTTTTTCAAGCACAAATGCCACTCAGATCATTATGTCTTTGGTTAATTTGCAGAGCACGGAAATAGTTGTTTTGTCAATTTTGTATAGCATTATAGTATAAAATAGCTATAAAGCTATTTGCTTTATAGCTACTTGGGGAGAGGATTTACTCATGTTCTCACTTGAACATACCAGAAATTCAGCCTTGGGTCAGCATTTTAATCATTTTTATGTCAACAATTAAAGGTTTTCAAGAAGTAAAGGAAAGTAATAATCAGTAAAAGCCAGTCAGATCTGCAGGCTATTTTCAATATTTTTAAAGCCTTAATTGAAATAGCATTCATTTCAATAAAGATGTCTAGAATAATTAAAAAGATGTCTTACCTTACTCCTGTTCTAATCACATCATTTCAGAGTGATTCACAGTTACTCAATGATGTTCATAAGCTGTGTTTGGCAACCATAGATGTTTCTGATCAATTAATAACAGAAAAGGAAAATTATGACTTAATAGATGCAGCTTGTTCTCTAGGCACTGACTTTCAAAACATGAAGTCCATGGGGGAAAGAAGTAATAAATAAGTGGTGTTTGGTGGTTGAAAAGTTGAATCAGTACTTTAAAGAAACTTTAGAACAGCTATTTCTCTTAAGCCCAAAGAGTCTTGGAAAATGGAAGAGAGGTAAATATACACTTCAAAGGCTTCCCAAGAATGGCTTTAGGATTAGGAAAAGAAATAAATACACTGTTAAAAAAGTATTGTTTCTGCTTCTTCTCCTTTGGTAATGGCAACAAAATCCACAACTCATAATATTTTATATAGGTTTGAAAAATCAGGCAGGCATGCATGCTTCAGGCATGTCCAACTCTTTGCTACCCTATGGACCATAGCCCTCCAGGCTTCTCTGTCCAAGGGATCCTCCAGGCAAGAATACTGGAGTTGGTTGCCATGCCCTTCTCTAGGAGATCTTCCTGACCCAGGGATCAAACCAGTGTCTCTTACATCTTCTACAATGGCACATGGGTCCTTTACCACTAGTGCCACCCATCTCTTCTCCAGTTGATAATGTCTGATAACCCAAACTTAGAGTTTTAATCTTACACTTGCTCTATGATTGTGGATATCTTTACAAATGAAAATAGTGCTGGCTAGGGTCTCAAACTCAGCCATGAATAGATACTAGAGAATGTGAATTAGATACTCAATTCTCTGAGTAAAAATTGGGGAGTGCACGAGAAGGTAGAAGAATAAGGCATAGCAATCAATACCTGATTGGCCCTCTGAAGAGGAATGTTCCTTGCTACAAAATTTTCCTAAGTACAAGACCTAGAAACCATGATAGCCTGTTCTAAGGACACTAGTTTTTGTGAACTGAGGCTCTGTTTCTCTGAGGATCATGAAGCTCCATGTACCATATATCTAAATATTTAAAAGTTACAAATCGAGCTAACAAACTGGTCAACCTAAAATACATTCAAACATACTATTCTCTTATGTTGGCAAACATATCTTCATACCTGTGACAACCTAGAGGGGTAGAATGGGATTGGAGGTGAGAGGGAGGTTCAAGAGAGAGCAGACATGTGTAAACCTATGGCTGATTCATGTTGATGCATGGCAGAAACCAACACAATATTATAAAGCAAAATTCTTCCAATTAAAAATACAAAAAGCTTATATATTTAAAAGTTAAGCTATTGAAATTAATTATTATTTTGCATGTCTAGTTGTTCTGTTGATGTGTTAGTGATGTTTAGGTAAGTAATAAAATAAGGCAAATGTAGTTTATTAATTATTACATGTTTATGTCATGAACATTTTTCTTGCTTTCATCTCAGTGAAGTTCTTAATAATATTATCATAGTCAATATTTTCACATAATTTGTGAAATTTATTTATACTCTTTAACCTGCTGATCAAAATCCAAATTATCTAGTAAGACTAAAAGCCGAGCACAAAAGTATAATTAATAAATGACAAATTGTAAGAAAAAAATTTAGATAGATCTTAAAAAGTATTTCAATTTTTAAAAATATAATGAAATCATGCAAAATATTTTTATGAAAATTAAAATTAATAGCAATTTTGGTGTTCAATGTTCATTTCATTGCCAGAACTGGCATTACTTGACTCATGTTATGTGTAGACCTATATGTAATCAAATTTAAGAGTAATATGAATAATTTAGTATTGCAAAATTTCCTTCAGAAATCATGTTGTAAACACCATACTAACTTGTAATTATTTCCAAATTAGAATGGGAGCAAGAAGAAAAGCAAGAAAATGCTATTTCCTCATTGTCTCAGCATTACTGAGAAATATTTCAATATGCAAAAATTTTCTGTGTTGTTGATATCTGTGAAGATTTGAAAAATGAGCCTTTTCTCTTACTTTAGTTCTTCTGCCATCCAAATTCTCTTAAAACTCAAAAGAAGTGTCTATTCCAAGTTGTCAATGGCATATAACAGAGATCTTCACAGCCTTGATCTGTGTTTGCCCTTAGTTCCGAGAACTTCATTTTTGTTGACTGCAAATGGCATCTGGTCTTTGCACAGTGGGTTGTGGATTGTGCGATATTAGCCCTAAGCACCAGAGCTGAGTGTAACAGGTTCCCATATGTTCTTTCACACAATTTTATGTGTGCATATTTGTGGCATTGGGTCCTCTAAAGCATGATCCCTAGGGCAGATGTCCCTCTTGCCCAGGTCTGGGAATGATACTAGCAAAGAAAAGCATTAAATGTTGAAACTACAAAGAGAAAAACCTTAAGATACTTTGTGAAACAAAAATCTCTTTAATGTATTGAAAATTGTTTGCTGGAGATGAGTGAGGTAAACACTTTAATCTACCTCCCTTTAAAAATATCTAGGTAATTTCACACTGCTTATTCATGATTTGTGTATATTCTTCACATTGCTTTTTCTCCAGTCAGTATTGCTTTTTAAATTTATCCCAGTGATGTACATGGATTAACCCAAATTCAGTCATCTTATTGATGTATAATATTCTATGGTGAATACACTATCATTTATTTATCCACTCCTCCATTGCTGGATATTAATGTTGTTTCCAATTTTTTGGCTATTAAAAATCAATGTAGACATAAATATTTCTGTATGCCTCCCTGTGCAAATGTGTGCATTTCTTTATGATATAATCCCCAAAGCATATTTAGATTAAAGGATTTTCATATTCTCTGGTTTCTAAATATTGCCAAATTGCACAAATTTGCATTCTATCATGAATATATGAGGATCTTCATTTCTCTGCAACCTAGACAAAACTAGGTAATGTAGAATCAATAATAGGTATAAACAAAAATATTTTATTTTAGTCAATATTTCTCTAATTACTAGTGAGACTGTTTTTTTTCCAAATGTTTATTTACCCTTTAATGAAATGTTTATTTATATTATTTTCCCTTTTTAGAGATATGTTTTAATGAAAATGAAGCTTTGATTAGCTGTTTACATCTTCTCCTAACCCTTAGGAGACATTGTTTCTTTTTAAAATTTTTAATTGTAAAATTTTGACAATATATTAATTTGATTTAAGATTATATAAAAAGTTACATATGAGAAACATCTCTCCTCATCTAGTCACATTAACCTTACTGCCATGCAAACTCCATTGATAATAATTTTTCAGTTTACCATTTTGGTGTTTATTCTTTACTTTTGCATTTCATATGTATTCTTTTTTTCTTATTAAGAAATAATAATGAAACTATTAATCTTGGAGAATAAACTGGGCTTCCCAGGTGACACTCATGGTAAAGAACTCATCTGCCAATGCAGGAGACTCAGGGGATACTGGTTCGATCCCTGGATTGGGAAAATCCCCTGGAGTAGGAAATGACAGCTCACTCCAGTATTCTTGCTTGTGAAATTCCATGGGCAGAGGAGACTGGTGGGCTACAGTCCATGGGACCGCAAAGAGTCAGACATGACTGAGCAACTGAGCATAGAAAATAAAATAAAAAGATTACCCAGATTAAGAAATGATCATTACCACGACTTTAGAAACCCTCTGTTTGTTCTTCTTATTGATTGATTGTATCTTCTTTCCCATCCCTAGAGGTAACCATGTTATGACTTTGCTTTTCTTTATACTTTACCCCTACCTATGGCTTTATTGTAGGTTTCATTTCTCTACATTTTTCATTCTCTACGTTTCATTGATAGTTTGGCCGGACATAGGATACTAGGTTGGAAATTATTTTCTTTCAACATTTTGAAATAATTTCCTTCTAGATTTCAGTGTTGCTAATGAAGCAGGTATTGCTAATGAAACATCTAGATTTTGATGCTACTAATGGGATATCTGTTATTAATATTACTTATTTTCATGATTCTCTGATATTATTTGTTCCCCTCACCTTTGGAAGCTTGAAGAATCATGTTTCCTTTCCCAACCTTCTTAAAATTCACAACAATGAATCTGTACCAAAGTATATTTCCACCTATTGTGGTGGACACTTGGTGTGCCCTTTTAATATTGAAATGTGTTTCCTTCACTTCTGATCCATTTTGTTGAATTATTTCATAGACAACTTCCTCCTTTGCACTTTCTCTTTACAGTCTTTCCATAAGCCTTATTGTTTAACTATTGAAATTCCAGACTATGCCCAGCTTTTTTCTCTTTGACTTCTAACTTCCATTTTTTTTCCTTCTGATTTCTGGGTGATTAGTTCAAGAGACTTGAGTTCCAGACCTAATATTCCAATTATTATCTTGGTCTCTAAGTTTCAGATTCATCATGTTGAGAAAGAATAAATGAACTATAAAATGTTTAACTTGCCTTCCAGCTCTCACTTCCTAGGAGTTTCACATTGAATCATCAGGTAGGGAGGTAACTTATCTATTCCCTATGTGAACAGATGAAGGAATTAAGTCTCAGAGAGTTTAAGATCAGAATTAGAACATATCCTTCTGACTTCTGGTCTAGTCTACCTTCTGTTAGACTATGTCACATGGCGCAACAATCATAATATTGCAGTCATGAACAGATACTAGTTTGACTAAAATAAGAGTTTGCTTTTAAAGTAGTTTTTCTGTACTGTACATGTATGCCAATAATCTATACCTAGTCTAATTTTATCTTTTTCTCTACCTATTCTAAATTTATCTTTCCAAGATGATAATTATTATTCAATAATATAGTAGCAGCAGTAGGTATAATAAACTGCTAACAAATGATAGATAATTCATTTTCACTAGCCAATTAAACTGACATTTTAAACACTCAATTTTCTCCTTGAATAAAATACATTTTAAACTTTAGAGGAACTGAGGCCCTCAAGTTTAGTTTTAATGATGTGGTCCAGAATCTAAACTACATCTATCTCTTAGTTGCATAATAGAGACCTTTGTTCAAATACTTCTAATTATGATTATTTTCCTGCATCTAAATACCTATCTTCACATCTTTCTCTTCTTTATCTCAATATTTAAATGATGACACATACAAGATAACACATAAATATATTTAAAGTTAAAATAGTAATAATAATACTAAAACTCCCACATACTGTCATCCACATTAAAATACAGAACATTATCATTACCCCAGAAGATTATCTATGGCCCTCCTTGATTTCATCCTTTTGCCTCACCCTCACATATATCTACAATCCTGACTTTATTAGTCAGTGTCAGCTGCCATAACAAAATACCAGTGACTGGGTTTCTTAAGCAAGAGAAATTTATTCTTTCATAGCTCTGTTGACTAGGATTTCAAGGTCAAGGTGGCAGCAGGTTTTTTTTTAATAGACCTGTCTCTTTGGTTTGCAGATAGTCACCTTCTCACCATGTGTTCATATGGTCATCTCTCCTTGCACACATATCTGATGGCTCTCTCGGTTTGTGTCCTAATCCCCTCTTCTAATAAGACCTTCTTATAAGGATTAGGTCCCACCTTAATGACCCTATTTTAATATAATTACCTCTTTAATTACACTATCTCAAAATGCAGTCATAATCTAAGGTACTGAGGCTTAGGGTTTCAACACATGAATTTTGAGGAGACATATTTCAGCTCATAAAACTGACCTTTGTGTCAATCATATCTGCCATGGTCTAAACGTTTGTGTCTCTCCAAGATTCATATATTTAAACTTAATCCCCAAGGTCATGGTATTAAGAGGTGGGATCTCTTGGAAATGATTAGATGCAAGGCCTCTGGAAAATGGATTAGTGCCCTTTTAAATGTGGCCAAATTGCCCTCTTCCACCATGTAAGAACACAGTGAAGAGGTTTTGCCTATAAATCTGGATTGCAGGCCTTCACTAGACACCAAATCTTCCAAAGCCATGATTTGAATTTCCAGCCTCTTAACACCATGAAGTAAATTCCAGTTGTTTATAAACCACCCAATTGGTATTTTAGCAGCCCATATAGATGGGCCACTTGGAGTCTTCAGTCCTTTGAGTCAATAGGCACAGATTAATCCTAATTAGTTACTCAGGGAAAATTTGACTACTATTCCACAGTGGAGGTAAGAAAGAATATATCTAGAATACAGAAGATTTCTTAGGGCATTTCTTAGTAATATCGCTCCCTGTGATTAAGTCAAAGGAAAATTACAACAACATGATCCAGGTAAGACTGCTAATGGCCCAGACCCTTCAGGAATGAAGGTTTGGTTCATCCCAACAAATAAAGAACCACAACCAGTTGAGGTGCTTGAGGGAGGAAAAGGGAATATGTAACAAGTAGTGGAAGAAGGCAGTTAAAAATACCAGCTATGACCATGTGATCAGTGACAGAAACAGGGGCTGTAATTGTCATGACTATTTCCTCATTATTTTGTAATGAATATGTTTGTGTGTATATATACATATTGTTGTTGTTTAGTGCTGAATTATGTCCGACTCTTTTGTGATCCCATGGACTATAGCCCACCAGGCTCCTCTGTCCAAGGGATTTCCCAGGCAAGAATCCTGGAGTGGGTAGCCATTCCCTTCTCCAGGGGATCTTCCCAACCAACGGATTGAACCTGCATTGCAGGTGGATTCTCTACTGTCTAAGCCACCAGGGCTTCCCTTTTTCAAGCATAGTTTAAAGAGATGTAGATAGATGTTAAATTGGCAAGAGGTGGGACTGTGATAGTCAGTTTTATGTGTCAACCTGAATGGGCTAAGGAATGTACAGATAACTGACAAAACATAATTTCTAAGTGAGTCTATGAGGCTGTTTCTGGAAGAGAATAGCGTTTGAGTTGATGAACTGAGCAAAGTAGATTCCCTTTCCCAGTGTGAGGGTGCATTATCCAATGAACAGAAGACCAGAATAGAGCAAAGAGGTAGAGGAAGGGTGAACCATTCTCTAGTTGAGCTGATACATCCATCTTCTCCTGTCCTCACACACAGGCACTTGTGGTTTTCAGACATTTGGACTTCAACTGGGACTTAGACCATAACACCTTTGGACTTAGATTGAGTCATTCCACCAGCTTTCTTCATTCACCAGCATGCAGATGGTAGATTGTGAATCTTAACAACCTCCATAACCTTGTAAACCAATTCCTATAATAAGTCCCTTCTTATACATAGCGACGTATCCTATTAATTCTGTTTCTCTGGAGAAAGTGAAAGTGTTAGTCTCTCAGTCGTGTCCAACTCATTGAGACTCCATGAACTATAGCCTGCCAAGCTCCTCTGTCCATGGGATCCTCCATGCAAGAATACTGGAGTGGGTATTCATTCCCTTCTCCAGGGGATCTTCCCGACCTAGGGATAAAACCTGGGTCTCCCAAGTTGCAGTAGATTCTTTACCATCTGAGCCACCAGGGAACTCTGATTAATACAATACCCTTGCTTTAGTCATTTCAGGTCGATGTAACAAAATGCCATACTGAGTGACTTATAAAGATAGAAATTTGTTTCTCACAGCTCCAGAGGCTATAAGTCAGAGATAAGGGTTCCAACACTTCAGTCACTCAGTCATGTCCGACTCTTTGTGACCCCATGGACTGCAGCACACCAGGCTCCCCTGTCTATCTCCAACTCCAAGAGCTTGCTCAAACTCATGTCCATCAAGTCAGTGAGGCCATCCAACCACCTCATCCTCTGTTATCCCCTTCTCCTCCTGCCTTCAATCTTTCCCAGCATCAGGGTCTTTTCCAAGGAGTCAGTTCTTTGCATCAGGTGGCCAAAGCACTGGAGTTTCAGTTTCAGCATCAGTCCTTCCAATGAATATTCAGGACTGATTTCCTTTAAGATTGACTGGTTTGATCTCCTCTCAGTCCAAGGGGTTCTCAGGAGTTTTCTCCAACACCACAGTTCGAAAGCATCAATTTTTCAGCAATCAGTTTTTTTTATAGTCCAACTCTCACATTCATAAATGACTACTGGAAAAGCTAGAGCTTTGACTAGACGGATCTTTGTTGGCAAAGTAATGTCTCTGCTTTTTAATATGCTGTCCAGGCTTTTCTCCCAAGGAGCAAGTGTCTTTTAATTTCATGGCTGCAGTTACCATCTGCAGTGATTTTGGAGGTCCCCAAAATAAAGTCTGACACTGTTTCCATTGTTTCCCCATCTATTTGCCATGAAGTGATGGGACTGGATGCCATGATCTTAGTTTTCTGAAGTTTTAAGCCAACGTTTTCACTCTCCTCTTTCACTTTCATCAAGAGGCTTTTTAGTTCTTCTTCACTTTCTGCCATAAGGGTGGTGTCATTTGCATATCTTAGGTTATTGATATTTGTCCCAACAATTTTGATTCCAGCTTGTGCTTTATCCAGCCCAGCATTTTGCATGATGATAGTAGTGTGCATACAAGTTAAATAAGCAGGGTGATGATATACAGCCTTGACATACACCTTTCCCAATTTTGAACAAGTCCATTGCTCCATGTCCAATTCTAACTGTTGCTTCTTGACCTGCATACAGATTTCTCAGGAGGCAGGTCAGGTGGTCTGATATTCCCACTCTTTAAGAATTTTCCATGCTCTTCTCGCTGGTAGACTGCTAATGCCCTGTATCCTCAATAGTGGAAAGCAGAGCAGAGGAAGTAAACTCTATTGTGACTCATTATTTATCTGATTCATTAATGGAAGCTCCACCTTTATGACCTCATCTCTCAAAGGCCCCGCTTCCTAATACCATCACTTTGAGGAGTTTTAACATATGAATTTTGAGGGATATACTCATTCTAAAAAATTACCTTATGTTGCATATATTTAAACATTACTTAGATTTGCAAGTTTTTGAACTTTGTATCAGTGAAACCAGTGCTCTATCCCACTGGATCTTATTTCTATCAGTTCTTTGAGATACATGATTGATCTCCACTGCAGTATATGATTTTATTGCACAATTTATCTATTTTATTGTTAATGACATTTGTTTCTAGTTTGTTGATATTATTAACATTGCTGTTATGAAAGTTCTTGTACATGCTTTCTGGGGTCTATTTGTAAGAATTTCTCTAAGCTTTTATGGGTTTCCCCTGTGGCTCAGCATTAGAGAATCCACCTGCAATGCAGGAGACACAGGAGATACAGGGTCGATCCCTGGATGGGGGAGTTTCCCTGGAGGAGAACATGGCAACCTACTCTGGTATTCTTGCCTGGAGAATTCCATGGAGAGAGGAGCCTGGTGGGGTATAGTCCATAGGGTCACAAAGAGTCAGGTATGACTGAAGCGACTGAATATGCTTGCAAGCTTTTGTATAGTAGAACTTCTGGGTCATGGGTTTTGTATACAGTCAATTTATGCAAGGTGCCTTTTGTTTCTTGTTGACATCTCCCCATTCTTTCTTTAGTAGAACTCTGATTTTCAGTTGGCCATATGACCATTCAAACTAGAGACTTTATTCTCATCTCCCTTGGTAAAGAGAAAGCATGACTATTAGTTGGGTCTTTTTGGAAGGCTGCTTAAAGAAAGCTGACTGCTTCAGTTTGCTTTGGAGTTTGGTTGCCCTTTGTACTTCCTGCTACTTGAAATGGAAGTTAGTGACTATCCAGCAGCCATCTTGACCTTTAAAGATGAAAATCATATCCTAGGAGCAGAAAGAAGAAATTGTGGTTTCTAGAGGACACTATAGACTTCCATCTCTGGCTTTCCAAACTTCACACTTCTTTACTGTGAGAAATCAAATCTTTGTGTGTTTAAGCCACTATTTTGCAATTTTGTAATTGCTTTACAGAATTTTGTATGATTTCTTGATACCTCTTAGAAAAGAATCTTTATTTCAAAATGTTGACTATTATCCCAAGGAATAAGAGATCTTTGATAGGAACACTTTATAGTCCCTAAATAACATAGCAGTGATTCTCCATCTAACAGGAAGTCTCTGCCGTTAATAAGTGTTTCCATGCAAAAACAGATTATAGAGGACCATAGATTTATTACCTGAGAAGTTGTGATTAATCTTAATACACACATTTCTCACCTACCAAAATGTTTCCCCCAGTCTCTGACTCTTCCCAGAATTAACCACTATTATTACTTTAAAAATTCTTTATGGCTTTACAAATATAATTCTTAAGCAATATAGTATTAAAGCTACTTGTATCGAGTCTATAAAATTGTAGCTTACTGTATTTTGTCTTTTGGGATCTCCTTTTCTGTCTCAAAATTAGTTTTCCAAGAATCATCTATGATTTAATGAGTCACTAAAAGCATGATTTAGGATATAATTAGCTGTCATAGTAGACAAACTCTCAAATCTAAGTATTGCAACTCATTTCTTTCCTACATAAAGTCTAAAATACAAAAGTTTTAATAGTGTATGGCTCTCATCCAGTTAATGAATCAGGAACTTAGAATTCCTCCATCTTATCCTCTGCTGTCTTCAACATATGGCTTCCTAAATTGCCATATTTATCTTCCCTCAAGCTAAAGAGAGAGGAAAAGAATGGAGGATTCATGGAGGATGTTTCTGAGTCAGTTCTGGAAGTGATACACATCACTTCTCATGTTCCATTTATGAAAACCCAGCCACATGCTATATCCATAGAGATGTGCTTCTCAGATTTCCCTTCAACATAGAAGCTGCTTAAAGGAATTCAGTGAGTTGACAGCCTGCAGCTGCAACACTTGTAAGATCTATCACAACATTCAAGGTGAGGCCAGCCAGGCAGTTTCCAACCAGTGACTGAGCACGGCAAATTTACAAGAACCTGAATATTTGTACCCAATGCAGAATGTATCAGTTGGCAAGATTTGTGTTGGGACTTCACATTGGACTGACCAAAACTTAATCAGAGCCATACTGCAGTCTGAAGTTTTCCTTAGCCACTCATTCTTCCTTCCTCTCTCCTTTCACATGGGTGAGACCTGTATCATGGTTTGAAGGGTCTCCTCTCCCGGTCTACTCTTCTTCTGTCTGCCCTTTGTTATTCATAGGACTCACTGTCAATGAAATTCTTACACTGCTAATTCCATCTTTATGGTGGATTCCCAGAGGATTCCAAATGACACATATGATCATACATAAATACATGGGAGGCTGAAAATATAATAGAGGCTAGTTCTATTCCCAGGAATATGAGGAAACAGGTGCAGTGGTGAGCTGATTAATATCTGCCATAATTTAGCACATTAATTTTTACTGATGCATGAAAGCTCTTCTGTGAATATTACCACAATCTATTTTACTAATTTTTCTGTCAGTGGACAATTGGGTTGTTCTGAGTTGGGGTAAGGTTGTTGGTTTTTTACCATTACAAGCATTGCAGCTATGAAGAAACTCACACATATCCTGTAACATAATTATGAGGGTTTCTCTCAGTTATATGTGCTTATGAGTGGTTGCTAAACTGTAAGATGTGCATGTGTTCAATTTTGTAAGATTATGTTGGATTATTTTCCATATAAGAGTTATCAATTCATACTCATGCCAGCTATGCCTGAAAGTTCCTTTTGACCCACATCCTCTCCACTTGTTTTGTTAAATTCTTAATTTTTGCCATTATTGTGAGGTATAAGAAATCATTGGAATTAAATAACAAGTTTCCTCTGTCCTCCATGGTTTCTAGGACCTGGTAAAGAAGTTTTATAAATATTTGTCCTAGTATAGCCAGCCCCTCTCTCTATTAGCTCATTCATACCATTCATACTACCCAGGTCTGACTGTGTTTATTTTTCCCATTCACTATTTTTTTGCTTCTACATCACATGTTCTTTGCTTTCTCTTTATCTTTCATGTTTTTTTAATTTTCTTTACTTTATTGTGTTGGTTTTGCCATACAATGACATGAAACCACCATGGGTCTGATTGCTGTAGCTAGGTCTTCCAAAATTATGCTTAACAAAAGTGGTGAGAATGGACATCCTTGTCTTGTTCCAGATCTTAGGCCAAATAGTTTCAACTTGTCACCATTGAGTATGATGTGAGCTGTAGGTTTGTCATGCATGCATATGTGCTAAATTACTTCAGTCATGTCCAACTCTCTGCAACCCTATGGACTGTAGCCCACCACATTCCTCTGTACATGGGATTCTCCAGACAAGAATACTGGAGTGGGTTGTCCAGACCTCATTCAGGGGATTTTCTTGACCTGATGATCAAACCTCCATCTCCTGCATCTCCTTCATTGCAGGCAAATTCTTTATCACTGAGCCACTGAGGAAGCCCCAGGTTTGTCATGCATGGCCTTTATTATGTTGAGGTATGTTCCCTCTAAATCCACTTTCTAGAATGTTTTTATCATAAATGGGTGCTGAATTTTGTCAAAAGATTTTTCTACATCTATTGAGACGGAGATATGGTTTTTATTCTTCAATTTGTTGATGTGGTGTATCACACTGATTGATTTGCAGATATTAGACAATCCTTTCATCCTTGGGATACATTCCACTTGTTCATGGTGTATAATCTTTTAAATGTATTGTTGGATCCAAATTGCCAGTATTTTGTTGATTTTTGTATCTATGTTCATCAGTGATATTGGCCTATAATTTTCTTTCTTTTTTCTTTGTATCTTTATCTGGTTTGGATCATGGTGACAGTAGTCTCATAGAATGCATTTGGAAGTATTCCTTCCTCTGAAATTTTTTGGAAGAGTATCAGAAGGATAGGTGTTAGCTCTTCTCTAAATGTTTGATAAAATCTGCTGGTGAAGCCATCAGGTTCTGGATTTTGTTGGGATTTTTTAAATCATAGTTTTAATCTCAGTGCTTGTGATTGGCCTGTTCAGATTTTCTTTTTTTTTCCTGGTTCAGTCTTGGCAGATTGTACTTTTCTAAGATTTTGTTCATTTCTTTCAGGTTGTCCATTTAATTGGCATACAGTTTTAAAAGTGTTGGTGAAGATATGGAGAAAATGGAACTCTTTTACACTGTTGGCGGAAGTATAAATTGGTACAGTCACTATGGAAATACTTAAGAAAGGTCCTCAAGAAATTAAAAATAGAACTACCATGTGATCCAGTAATTCTACTTTGGGGTATATATATTCAAAGGAAATGAAATCATTATCTCAAAGAGATATGTGTACTTCTATGTCCATTGCAGAATTATTGACAGTAGCCAAGATATGGAAACAACCTAAGTATTCAGTGATGGATGGATAAAGAAAATATGATTATATATATGTGTGTATATGTATGTATATACATATAATGGATTATTATTCAACCTTTAAAAAGAAGGAAATAAGATAATTTGCAACAATATGTTTAAGCCTAGAGGCATTATTATGCTAACTGAAATAAACCAGACAGAAAGGTGACATGGGGGAAATAGGGAGAGGCTAGTAAAAGGGTACAAACTTTTAGCTATGAGATGAATAACGGTGTGAGTCTAATGTACACCATATGATTAGCTAATATTGTATTTTATGATTAAAATTTGCCAAAATGATAGAACTTAAGTTTTCTCACCAAAAAAAAGAAAGAAAAAGGAGAGAAGGAATATGTGAGGTAGTAGATCTGCTAAGTAACTCGATGGAGGGAATCCTTTCAGGGTGTGTATGTTTACCAAATCTTCACTTTAGTTGTATACTTTAAATATTATGATTCTCCCAATTATACCTCATTAATTCTGAAAAAAATGAAATGGCAAAACAACCCCTAAACTTTTATGTCTCTCTCCCAATGATTTTAGACTCTTCACTGAACATTACAAATAATTTTGTAAGTTAAAGTGATGGTTCTATGCTAACTTGCCAGATTAAGAAATTTGATAAATCAATGGATCTCAGCTATAAAAATTATGAGTTCATTCATTCAATTAATAGTCTTTGAGCACCTTTTATATGCCAGGCAGTCTTTTAGGCAACTGGAGCACATTTTATTTGTTATAAAAATATTTTTTTCTAACAGTATGTGATTCTATTATTATATTTATTTATGACATATACATAATTAAAACACAAGCAATTGTATGAAAATGATTTTCATAACTCATGAACCATTCTGATAATGGGGAGGGAAGATGAGGGTAAAGAGTTGGAGATGCTTAAAAACCGTTTCTAGCAAGGGAGTCAAGCCCTTATTTGCTACATTTAGAAGAGAGAAAGGATGAAGGCATTTCCTTACTGATGTATGAGTATGACTGTGTGGCATGCATGTTCAGGCAGGAGGAGTAGAATGTGGGTACACAGGCACCATTGGTAGGCTGTCACATGGTTAGCTCAGTTGTGAAGATGATGAGGTTGGAGGAAATCTAGCCAGAAGGGGCCAGGGAAGGCATTAGGAATCCAAAGTCCAACTGATGAGAAATGGTTCCAATCCACAATTGCAACACCCAGTTCTAGAAGACAGTAAGTTTGCCAAGATTAAGAGTTAAAGATAGCCATTGAGGATACTTCCTTTAGGTTTACAGGGATCTCTGCTCCTTTTGTCCATCCTTAATATTCAAATGTGAGAGTAACACTGCCAGTTAATATGAAGTCAAAAAACACAAAGGACTCTGCCCGAGGAGCTAAGAAATAAACTTTCTGTGTTTTGTGCTTTAGAGCAAAGTGAAGCGATCTAAACTCAGTCATTTGAAGTCATTTTGTGTTTAAAGGAAATGAAGGATGAACGTGGGTAGAGAAAATGACTCTCCTGGTCCCAGGGAAGCCTTATATGAAAAGAGTGTTCTGGGGCACCCAGGAAATCTGGGGAATTGCTATAAAATGTAGCAAAAATACTGGACCTGTTGCAGCTTAATATCAGCTTCATTTCTGGAACCATAAATAGGGAAAGAAAGGTCACTCAAGATACTGTCAATAGCATCTTATTTTTAAAATGTAGGCTTGCATTGTAATGTTGATTACCATTTCATCAAGAGTTTAACCTCAGGTCTGATGAGGTAAAGCTACAAAATCCACTACTTGGGACGGGTGACTCATTCTCAGGGATGAAACAGAGCTCCTTCTTTTAATTAAATGACACATTACCTATGGGTGTGACTTGGTCTGCTCAGGCAGTCATAACAAAAGCCCATACAATGGGTGATTAAATAATACATTTTTAAAAAATCTTTTTCATCTCTGGAGGCTGGAAGGGCAAGATCAGGGGGCCAGCATGGTCATTTTCTCATGAGGGCCCTCTTTCTGAAATGGGGATGGCTACCATTTCTCTGTGCCCTTCAACCTGCAGAATCTGACACTGAGGAGTTGGTGCTGGCACAGAAATGGAATTGAATTGAATTGAACTGAATTGAAATGGATGATCCTCAGTTTGGGCTTCTCAGGTGGTGCTAGTGGTAAAGAACCCGCCTGCCAATGCAGGAGATGTAAGAGACATGGGTTTGATCCTGGGGTGGGAAGATCCCTTGGAGGAGGAAATGGCAACGCATTCCAGTATTCGTGCCTGGAGAATCCCCATGGACAGAGGAGCCTGGTGGGCTACAGCCCGTGGGGTTGCCAAGAGTTGGACACAACTGAAGTGACTTAATACGTACAACACATGCACAGTTTGGGTGCAGAGTTGGAGAACTGGTTTTTGATGTGGAGGAAAACTCCACATATTTTGTATCAGAAGTGTTGTGAGAAAGAACTGCTTGGTAGGCACTGGTCAGATCCAATGGGGCAACAATAAAGACATTATCCATTTCTGAGTCTATATCACCACCACCACTACCCTGGCCCAGACGCTGAGAACTTTAGGAAAAGGACTGTTGTGAATGCTGTGACGTGCTACCTAGATACCCCCTTCGGGACTGAAGTACTTATTCTCCCAGCTGCTGTGAGTGCTGGTGGCCCACAGCCTTCAGCCATCAATCCTCTTCCCCAGGATCACCACTGGCTGAAGAGAGATGCTTCACCCAAGATTACACCTCCCTTCTGGAGAACACTTGCATCTGATGGCTGGTTGATTTGAGGTTATAGAGGTTCAGCCCCTTCCCCACAACTGGGGATGACTCTATAGGGCCATTCCAGCTTCTGAGCCTTTGTCTGAGGCCTTTCTTGTTACCATGTCAGAGCCTAGCATTGCCTGCTACCCAATCTGGCTTCCTTCTTATCTTTAGCAGGCGCTAATCCCTAAATTGCTTCCCTGGTGGCTCAGATGGTAAAGAATCTGCCTGCAATATAGGAGACCCAGGTTAGCTTCCAGGCTGGGAAGATCCCCTGGGGAAGGGAATGGCTACTCACTGTAGTATTCTTGGCTGAAGAATTTCATGGACAGAGGAGTCTGGTGGTCCTGCGGTCATACAGGCCATGCAGTCGCAAAGAGTTGGACATGACTTTAGCGACTAACACAATCCCCAAATTAGCCCCTAATAAAATTCCTATATGCTAATCTTCATCTCAGGGCCTCCTTTTGGGGGGAACACAACTTACAATAGACACAAAGTCTTTCTTATCTTCTTACACTTAGTGCTTACACACATGTATGTACCCATTTATATCCTAGAAATCTCAATAAATATTTGGAAAATTAATAAACAATTTAAAAAGGTGGGAGTGAATACCAGGATGGTATTAGGGTGTTGGTGGTGGCCCCAGTGATGCAAAGGATGAGAAATAGCAAAGGACTGTCAAAAGGAGCTGCAAAACCAGAAGAGGAAACAAAACTTCTAGTCTTCTTTTGAGAAGTTCAGCCCAAGACTTAAGACAGTGAATACTTATTTGAGCTACTACAGCATCAGACCTTTGAGGGATGAAATCAAACTTATATAACCACCAAAAAGTCAACTATCTACATCATGGGGGCCTTTCATTACCTTTCCTTAAATGAAGTAGAATGTGGTTATCTCATTGAGTATGTGACCTCTTCTTCCTCAGCTCATCTCAGTTCAGTTCAGTCACTCAGTCATGTCTGACTCTTTGCAACCCCATGACTGCAGCAGGCCAGGCTTCCCTGTCCATCACCAATTCCCAGAGCTTTCTCAAACTCACATCCATTGAGTCATCCAACCATCTCATCCTCTGTTGTTCCCTTCTCCTCCTGCCTTCAATCTTTCCCAGCATCAGGGTCTTTTCCAATGAGTCAGTGGCCAAAGTATTGGAACTTCAGCATCAGTCCCTCCAATGAATATTCAGGGTTGATTTCCTTTGGGATTGACTAGTTTGATCTCCTTGCAGTCCAGGAACTCTGAAGAGTCTTCTCCAAGACCACAGTTCAAAAGCATCAATTCTTTGGCAGTCAGCTTTCTTTATGGTCCAACTCTTACATCTATACATGACTACTGGAAAAGCGTAGCTTTGACTATATGGACCTTTGTCGAATAGTCTCAATTCGTCTAGCAAATTCCAAATCCTGAGATCATGTCCCCTACATTGGAAGGCAAATTCTTAATCAATGGACCACTAGGGAAGTCCCTATAATCTAAATTCTTGTTTTCCTTCTCAATTCCAAATTTACTCAGCCTATATTTGGACAAAATAGGAATAACACAGCTAAATGAGTAAAGAAGCAAGAGAGAACTGGTGAAGTAGGATAAAATGACTGACTATACATACACACACACACACACACACACACTCACACACACACACACACACACACACACATATTCATAAGTGGTAGTCAGTGGATATCATTCAAACCTGACAAAATAAATAGTAAAGTCTAAGTAAAGAAAATAAGACTAACGGCAATATCAAAGAAAATAGTATAATGAAAACCAATAGAAAAAATAATTTTCTAAATATCAAAAGAACTTAATATAAGATAATACCACAAGACTATAAAATAGTAGAGTTGAGATCATATTTATTAGTCATATCAATAAGCAGAGTTGAGCTGAAGTCAAATTTCCAAAGAAAAGAATTTTCAAATTGGCTCTCAAAAAATATTTTTCTTGTCTTACCTATACACACATAATAAAACAAAGTGATTCATAAAGATTAAAACTAAATTAATATAAAAGATGATAAAAATATACAAACAAGCCAGAAAACATGTGTTGCAATGCTGATAGACAAACTATGCAAGGAGAAATAGACAACAACACAACAATAATAGACAAATTTAACACACCAATTTCAGCCCAAGACAAGTGAAGTGTACAAACATTCAGTTATGATGTAGAATACCCAGAAAACATCAGTAAGGTAGGTCATGTTGACTTATTTTGAACTTTTACCCAAACACTAGAAAATATGCTTCTTTTTCAAACACACATGGAAATTCTTAAAAATAAACCATAAATTATGTCACAAAACTCTCAATATGTTTCATAAAGTAGAAATAATATCACAACATTTTCACAGTACAAAATAAAATCAGATAACAAAAAAGCCCTTTTACTTGAGGATTTTCAAACTCTATAAAGCACTATTTTGTAAAAGGAGAAGTATAAATCAGGATGGGGAACACATGTGTGCCTGTGGTTGATTCATGTCGATGTTTGGCAAAAACCACTACAATATTGTAAAGTAATTATCCTCCAATTCAAATTAATTAATTAATTTTAAAAAATTGTAGAATTTCTCAAATGTAATAATAATGAAAACATTATGTATTAGAATATATTGGAAACCAAATAGTGACCAGTTAAAAAATTATAGCCTTAATATACTCAGAAACAAGATAAGTGGAATGTAATAGGAGGAAATATTCCATCAGCTCAACAATTAAAAATCCAGTAAAATTATGTGATTATGTTAAGCTACTTTTATTTTAAACTATCAGAAAATAAGAATAAGGAGGAATTAGAGAGAAAAAAATTATAGCTTTAAATACTGAACAATAAAAGTAAAAGAATGCATATGTGAGTAAATGAAATCACTCAGTAGTGTCTGACTCTTTGTGACCCCATGGACCGTAGCCTACCAGGCTCCTCGGTCCATGGAATTTTCCAGGCAAGAATAGTGGAATGGGTTGCCTTTTCCTTCTCCAGGGGATCTTCCCCACCTGGGGATTGAACCCAGGTCTCCCACATTGCAGGCAGACGCTTTACCATCTGAGCTACCAGGGAAGCTCATATAAATGAACTTAGATCTATAAAACCCACAGCATCATAATGCAAAAAGAAAGAAGACTGAAGGAATCAGTAAAGATAGAAGGAAGTATGCATGAGATAGAAAACAGAAAAACAGTAGAAATAATACATCAAAATGCTGTTCTGCCAAAGTCAACAAAATAGACAAACCACTAACTTAGTTAAAAAAATCCCAAATAAGCAAAATAAAAATTGACAAGGAGAAAACAAACATTGAGATAGAGGAATTTTTTAACCAGGAAAATGCTGGGTTTTTTTTTTTCTGCTACCAAAACCTGGGTGCTGCCTCTTGGATAGCTGCTCTTTATTAGACCTGACTGAAGTCACTTCTGCTGTCAGTACCAAAGTAACTTTTGCACCAGGAACTCAATTTTCCTGCTACTATCTCCCTTGACAGTCAGATGCTTCTGCTATGCCCCTCCCCTGGATTGTGGATTAAGTCTGGAAGCTGCTCACTCCAAACAGACTATAGCATGGACATGTCTAAGCTGCATGATTGTACCCTAGCTAAATGAAATCTGTGGATGTGAGGTGACTGGGTTCTAGGGTACTGAGATGAGACTCAAATTCTCTTGACATTTCAAAGGTGCTCAAAATGTTCTGGGCAAACATGTTAAATAACCACTTCAAATGTTCAATTTCATGTCTGCCTCATGCAGAATTGCAAAATCATTTGTATTAGTAAATAATCATAAGGTAACTAAATACCCATCACTAGAGAGATGGTTAAATTACAAAATATTCTTATTTTGGTATGCCATGTAAAAATGAAAAGATTGAGAGTATTCTGTATAGAATAATATCTAATAAGTCTTTGTGTTAGTCACTCAGTAGTGTCCGACTCTTTGTGACCCCTGGACTGCAGCCTGCTAGGCTACATGGAATTCTCCAGGCAAGAATACTGGCATGAGTTGTCATTCCCTTCTCCAGGGGATCTTCCCGACCCAGGGATTGAACCTGGGTCTCCTGCATTGCAGGCAGGTTCTTTACTGTCTGAACCACCAGGGAAACCCCAATAAGTCTTTAGATATACAAATTTAAGATATGGAAATACATGTACCTACATGCACACATTTATTTGTGAACATTAATAGCACAATCATATTCATATTCAAATATATATACACATATAGATGTAACATACACATACATATATGCACACATTTATATGCAAGTGCACACACATATATGTATAGCATATACACATATAATATGTGTGTATATGTGTGTGTGTGTATACATGTGTGTTTATCATTCTATATAAAAACGTAGAAAAAGGACTGGAAAGATGACATACATCCAAATGTTAAGTTTGATTACTTTAGGTGGAAGAGACTATGTTGAGTGTTAGGGGCAGAGTAAAGCAAATAGTCACATTTCATTCTCTACAACTCTCACTTACAAATCTATTGTCATAACATTACATTTGTGTTCAGTTAGTAAATTTTTTAAAAATTAAATTTATGGAGAAGATGGAGATTGAAAATATAAATGAACCTGTACGATCTACAAATTTGGCCCCAAGGTTCTTAATGGCCAAAGTAATGGTGACATCCTCAGATTCATAGATTGCCTTGTCTACAAGTTGGGGAGGGAATTCCAGTGACTCTGGGGCATCAACATTTTTTCTGGTATTAAGATATTGTTGTATAATATAAAATCATTATTTGATCTTTGTCCCATTTCCTGGTGTGAATCTTCTAAAACACTTGGAATTTCCTGAGTGATGAGTGTCTTCTGTGTGCTAATGAGGTGCTCAGGGCCCCTAGACAATTTCAGGGAGTCAGTCACCAGAAAGACCAAGCCATGATGAGAGGGTTGAATTTTCAGGCCCCTCATCTCCAACTTCTGGTAAAGAGGGAAGGCCAAGTGATTGAGCTTTATCACCAATGGCTAATGATTTGATCAATTATGCATATGTCATAAAGCCTCCATAAAAAACCCCAAATAACAGGGTCTGGGGAGTTTTCAGATTGGTGAACGTTTTGATGCGCTGGGAAGGCAGCTTGGCACAGAAGCTTTGCACCCTTCCTTTCCCTATACTTTACCCTACACAGTAAGTTCCCTATATACAAACCTTCAAGTTTTAAATTTTCAAAGATGCAAATATGCCTTCACACGTCCAATCACATTAGTTCACGTTAGTTCACGTATGTGTCTGGCATACACTATCGTATGTGTGTATACTTCTCAAGTGATTTTGTGCCTTTGTGTACTTTACTGCACAGTACTGTATAGAGTACAGTAGTACAGTATCTTTATCTCAAGCCCAGGGTGTCCAGAAGCAAGTGTAAAAGCAGCAGTGATGTAACATACTTCTGTACTTTTCAAAGTACTGTAATGTAAGATTAAAAATTTTTGTTCTTTATTTTTTGTTTTTCAATGTATTATTTGTGGAAAAAGTATTATAAAACTATTACAGTAAAATATTATATGGCTGATGGTGTTAGTTGGGAACCTAGGCTGACTCTGTTGGAATTACGAACAAATTGTACTTAACGAATGCACTCAGAACGGAGCTCATTTGTATGTGAGACATTTATGGTACATCTCTCCCATTTGGCTATTCTGAGGTGTATCCTTTATTTATAAACTTGTAATAGCAAATAAAACACTTTTCTGAGTTCTGTGAGTCATCCTGGCAAATTTTTGAACCTGGCCTTGGCTACCAAATTTATAGCCAATCAGTCAGAAGAATGGATGGCAACCTGGGACCTGCAAGTGGCTTCTGAAGTAGGGACCATCTTGCGGGACCGAGCCCTTAACTTGTGGAGTTGGTTCCAACTCTGGGCAATTAGTGTCAGAATCAAATTGAATTGTTGGATACTGAGTTGTTATCAGAGAATCAGAGAACTGGTGTTGTAAAAGACACCAGATATTTTGAGTTAGGAAAACAAAAACCTTTTCAGATATGATTAATATTTTCATATGTGTCTGTAAGTAAGAGTATTGAGCAATAGATGTGACAATTTTCCCAAAATCACATGTCTATTAAATGCAATAGTGGAAATGTTCCAACCTGAAGAAGCAATCTTACAAGGACCTAATTTCTCCAGTTAGTACCTTCCTCTCATGAAATAATATCATTGATCATCAGGAAAAGGAAGGCAGTTGTAAGAAGGACAGTCAGAACTACCTGGTCAACCTGGAATAGTGCTAAGAATAAATCCTGATTCAAATAGAATGTCATTGATAACTCCCACAGGGGAGCCTGGTGGTCACAATGAGTCTGACACAACCGAGCAACTAACACTTACTTATTTACTAGCTCCTTTCTAGGTCAGTTTTAATTATTTGAAATACATGTTTATGTTATTCTCATTGTTAGTAACTTCTACTAAGCAACCTCCAGATAGAGAACTAAGCAAGATATAGACACTGTTCATACTCTGTACCAGATTTCTTTGACCTACCTGAGTTCACCGAGAGCTGCAAGTAAACACAATTTTCAGTACCTGTTAGCTTCTTGACTTAAACATCTGTGTCCGTCTGCTTTCCTGGCTGAGGATTTTCTCCAGCATGGAAGCCTGGGCTGCCATAAACAGTCACAACATGGAGACAGAGGGGAGTTCATGCCAGCTGAGACAAAAATCAGTGAGGAATGGGATCTGAGGATAAATGCCCCAGCCCCTCACTTGCCCTACCACCATCATGAAGACGTCTGTTCCACATGGTTTTTCAGAGGTTTCCTGGCAAGGTTGTGGCTTCCCTGATATCTCAGTTGGTAAAGAATCTACCTGCAATGCAGGAGACCCTGGTTTGATTCCTGGGTCAGGGAGATCATCAGAGAAGGGAAAGTATATCCATTCCAGCATTCTGGCCTGGAGAATTCCAATGGACTGTATAGTCCATGGGGTCGCAAAGAGTTGGACACGACTAAGCAACTTTCACTTTCACTGGCAAGGTTTAGGTCCAGTTGCCCACAGTGTTGACTTACTTAGGAACACATACTTTAATAGCTATCCTCTTTTCTTTTGTCATTTCCTCAACTCTCCTTCTTATGTTCACCTCCCAAATCAGGTATCTGCACCCACATCCTCACTTCAGAGTCTGTTTTTAAAAGGGGTCAAAGCAAGATGAAGACTATTCAGGGCATGTGTCGATTTCCACATTCTTATTTGGAATAAGTTAAAATAAGATAAAATAACTTATGTCAAGTTCTTAGGCAGAAACTTAACTCTCTAAGGGTTGAGAAAATTTTTTAAAGATTTTTATAAGGTTATGAATCAATACTTGACAGGGTAGCAAATGCACAAAAATCCTATTTCTAGTAACCACTGTTAAAACCTGACCATGAAAGATCTATTTTCCCTCTTAACATTTTTCAAATCAAAGTTAAAGACTGAACCCTTTGGAGACATTTTCACTGAATGAATAAAGAACCCCTTTCTGTAATTTCCTTCAATTAGTCTTCCTTCTTGAAGATGTGATAATCTTGCAAAAACAAAAAAGAAAGCCAAGTGATTTATTTAAACACGCCTAACAGGTGATCACTGCCTTAGTTGTCTTTTCAGAAATGGTAGCAGCCCAGAGGATTTTCTGTGCTCTAAGCCTGAAATTAGTTCTGGAGAATAAAGAGAAATTTGCTGTTCTGAATTATGAGATTTTTGAAGCACAATGAGTAATGTGTGGGTACATGGTCGCTCTCCTAAGCTTGAGAGACAGCTGAGAAAAATATACACTGTTATTATAAAATTCGTGTTTACCGAGTTAAGGGGGGTTCAGAAGAAAATCAAATGAAAAGATAACAGCCAACATTTGCAAATGTTTCATAATAAATATGATAAAATTATGGAATCTCTCTCCTCCTTCTTCTGTAAATCTCCAGTCTACAAAGCCTGATACTTGCTTCCAAATGGAGAACTCATCTCGAAGGGTCAGAAATACTTTAGTTCACATATGGCCACAAGGTTTTAATTATGTCTGATTTGTTTTCACCCTCTCACTTGCTTTTCATTTTGAAAATGTCATTCATTAGAATGCTTTCCAATATGCTCCATTCAACACACAGGTTAGGTATTGGTGTTTGTGGACAGAATATCTATTTTGAAATAAATGCCAGGTTTGATTAAGATCTATTGCAATTGGTTTCTCATAGTTGTGTATGTCTTTCTGGAAAGGAAAGATTACATTCAGAAATCATGCAAACCTTATTTCAAAGACCCTTATCATTTCTTCTGAATGGGTCTAAAAGACCCATATCATTTAGGGAAGGGGCTTCCCTAAAACCAACTACTATCCTGAAACTACTGTGGTGTTGGGATAATCAAAGCATATGAAGATACTTTATTCTATCAGAATCTTAAATGTCTTAAAGACTACAAATCTGGATAATATCATTATATTCAGATCTGATAATGGTTCATTGTATTATTAGAGATAGAATTTCTTATTTTCTCTGTGTCTCTTGTCATAGCCATAAAAGGTAGATAAAACCTGTTTGCCTTTTCTGTTATACAAAGTCATTTTTAACATCAGCCATTGAAAGCATTTATTAAGTATCAGTTTATGAATGGAGCCAAGCTTGGCAGACAGAGGCAGATCATAACTTCTTCTGGAAAGTGGTTAATTTTCTTCAATACACCACTATGATAGACTGAATATCTTTATGACACTGATAATTGAATAATAAACATTTATCTGAATGAGGAAGCATAATGTTCAGGTATTTCCATTATGCAGAAAAAGTACCCCAATTCATATGGGAATTAGTGAGTGAAAAGTCGAGGTACATTTTATATTTGGACATGAATATTAGAAAACTTGTATACTTAAGCAATTAATCCATGAAGGATTTATTGAGTACCTGGGATTTTCAAAGCAGTGATGACACTTGGCAGTGATATGACGAGGCAAAAATGACACTTTTAACTGAAAGTGACAGTGACTGCTAGACTTCTTTAGCCCAATAAATTGGTCCTTCCTTAGGGTCCAGCGAGTGGCAGGTACACACAGAACAGTGCTTCTAAGTGATGAAGGGGCAAACTATTCCAAAGATACTCCTATTTCAATTCGGAAGTGGGTAGAAGACCAAGGTGAAAGAGAATCCTCTAATTCTGATGTTGTTTTCAACAAATTGTATGAACTTTGTAATACTCTTGAATCCTTGGCAATTCCTGCTCTGCGAATTTATAGAACAGTGTTGAAACATGTAAATTATCATATGTGAAATGAATCGCCAGCCCAGGTTTGATGCATGATACAGGGTGCTCAGGGCTGGTGCACTGGGATGACCCAAAGGGATGGAATCGGGAGGGAGGTGGGAAGGGGGTTCTGGAAGGGGAACACATGTATACCCATGGCAGATTCATATCAATGTATGGCAAAATCAACACAATAATGTAAAGAAAATAAATAAATAAATATATTGTTTAAAAACCGCAATCAAACCTATAACAAGAAAATGGTTTAAAAATAGGGAGGAAACAACCACACTGGTATTTTAATGAAATTAATCAAAATTTTAGACCCCCCAAAAATCTCCGTTTGTTTATGGATTCAAACTCTTTAGGAGAAAGAGCTATTTTTAAAAAATTAATATTTGACTACCTTAATGGCTTTAGGTCACTACTTGTAGTAATAAGATTTTTCCAAGATTTCTCTTAGTTACAAACCTACTGTGAAATTCAAAGGGCATAAAATTTCACTTAAAGAAGGCAAACTGTTTATGTGAGAGGGAAATGAAAAAGCCTTCCATGGAAACATGTAATTTTCAGATAAGAAGAAAAACTCATGAAAAATTGGGCTTGAAATATGTAAAGGAGTAGCATATAATTTTGTTTCTATGTCATGTGTGAAGAAAAGAACTAGAATCTTGAAAAGGCAACTGAAACTTCATCTCTAATTTCCCTGTTCTCAAACAACCTGGACAGGTAGAATAGACATAAAGACACAGTATATAGGTAACTAGTCACTAAATCGTCAAGTCTCTCAGACACTGCTTGCCTGCTAAGTCACTTCAGTCGAATCCAACTCTTTGCAACCCCATGGACTGTAGCCCACTAGGCTCCTCTGTTCATGGGATTCTTCAAGCAAGAATACTGGAGTGGGTTGCATTTCCTTCTCTAGGGGATCTTCCCACCCAGGGATCAAACTCGCATCTCTTAAGTCTCCTGAATGGCAGGCAGATTCTTTACCACTAGCGCCACCTGGGAAGCTGTTGTCACTACTCTGAGTCATCTAAAGAACTGAGTACAAATTTTTGGAAATGCCTATTGATAATCAAATGTTACATATCAATTTCTTTTCATTTCCCCTTACTTTGGTACACATTTCTTATAGATTGCTGTATGTACCATCACAATCAGAATAAATCACTCCCTAAAATTACCTCATCAGTTCAGTTCAGTCACTTAGCTGTGTCTGACTCTTGGCAAACCAATGGACTGCAGCACGTCAGGCTTACCTGTCCATCACCAACTCCCAGAGCTTGCTCAAACTCATATCCATTGACTCGGTGATGCCATCCAACCATTTCATCCTCTGTCATCCCCTTCTCCTCCTGCCTTCAATCTTTCTCAGCATCAGGGTCTTTTCTAAGGAGTTAGTTCTTCACATCAGGTAGCCTAAGTATTGGAGCTTCAGCTTGAGGGTCAGTCCTTCCAATGAATATTCAGGACTGATTTCCTTTAGGATTGACTAGTTTGATCCTGCCATGCAGGGGACTCTAGAGTCTTCTCTAACACCACAGTCCAAAAGCATCAATTATTCAACATTTGGCTTCCTTTATGGTCCAATTCTTACATACCTATATCACTAGAGGAAAAACCATACCTTCAATTATACAGACATTTGTCAGCAAAGTAATATTGCTCTGTAATATGCTGTTTATGTTTATCATAGCTTTTCTTCCAAGGAGCAAGCATCTTTTAATTTCATGGCTACAGTCACCATCCTTAGTAATTTTGGAGCCCAATAGCCTGTAGCTGTTTGTTTCCCTGTATGTTTGCCATGAAGTGATGGGACCAGATGCCATGATCTTAGTTTTTTGTAAGCCAACATTTTCACTTTCATCAAGAGGCTCTTAGTTCCTCTTTGCTTTCTGCCATAAGGGTGGTGTCATCTGCATATCTGAGGTTATTGATATTTCTCCTGGCAATCTTGATTCCAGCTTGTGCTTCATCCAGCCCAGCATTTTGCATGATGTACTCTGCATATAAGTTAAATATGTAGTGTAACAATATACAGCCTTGACATACTCCTTTCCCAATTTGGAACCAGTCCATTATTCCATGTTCAGTTCTAACTGTTGCTTCTTGACTTGCATACAGATTTCTCAGGAGGCAGGTCAGGTGGTCTGGTATTCCCATCTCTTGAAGAATTTTTCACAGTTTGTTGACTGAGCAATTAACACTTTTGGAGGCTTCCCTGGTGGCTCCAACAGCAGGGAATCAGCCTACAATGCAGGAGACCTGAGTTCAATCCCTGGATCAGGAAGATACTCTGGAGAAAGGAGTTCCTCCCCACCCCAGTATTCTTGTCTGGAGAATTCCATGGATAGAGGAGCCTGACCAGCTACAGTCCATGGGTCACAAAGAGTCAGACACGACTGAGAAAATGACCTCATGCTATCCCTTTATAGTCACACTTACTACCCTCTCACAGATTCTGGCATCCACTGATCTGTTTTGTCTCTCCAGAATATCTTAAAATTGGAATCATGCAGTATGTAACTTTTACAAACTTGCTTTATTCACTTAGCATAATGCCTTTGGGATTCATTGATGTTGTTCCATTTATCAGTAGCTATTTCCTTTTCATTGCTGAGTAGTATTCCTTTGCATAGATATATTCAATACTACAGTTTATTTATCTATTTGTCATTTGAAGAACATGTGTATTATTTCCATTTTGAGGCTATTACAAATAGAACTGCCATCTTCATATAAGATTAGTGAACGTAATGAACATAATTTTTCACTTCTCTAGGGTAAATATTAAGGAGTAAGATAGCTGAATCACATGATTAAGTGTATGCTTAACCTATAAGAAACTTCCAAACCATTTTCAAGAGTGGCTGGCCATTTTGTTTTACCACTTGCATATATGAGCATTCTAGTTGTTCCACACTTTTGCCAGCAGTTGATAGAATCAGTAGTTTTTAAGCCATTGTATAATAGTAGATATGTAGGAGTGTCCACTCATGGTTTTAATTTGCATTTACCTAATGGATAAAGATGTTAAACATCTTATCATGGTCTTATTTGCCATCCTTATATGGTCTTTAGTGAAGTATATGTTCTGATACTTTGCATACTTAAAAAAATATTTTATTAAGATATTTGTAAATTCACATACTTCTGTAAAAAAATCATGTGGAGAGAACCTTTATACATGTTACTTAGTTTTTCCTAATAGTAACAATTTGCAAAAGTGTAATATAATTTCACAACCAGGATATGAACATGGATACAATCCATTAATCTTATTCAGATTTGTCCAGTTTTATTTATCCTAGTTTATATGTATATGTATTAGGTTCTATACAATTTGATCAGCTGTATAGTTTTGTGTATCCATCATCACAGTCAAGATACTGAACTATTCTGTCCCCACAAGGATCCCTCATATTGCCCGTTTATAACTTCATCCACCTCCCTCTTATGACCCTTTTCCTTAATCCCAAACTGGCAGCCACTAATTTGTCCTACATTTCTAAAATTTTATCATTTCAAAATGTTATAGAAATTAAATCACACAGTATGTAACCTTTTGGGATTAGCACCTTACACTCAGCATAATCTTCCAGATATTCATCTGAGCTGTTTTGTATATCATTGGTCATTTATTTTTATTGCTGAGTATGTATATATCACAGTTTATTTAACCATTTACTCACTGGAAGATGTTTGAGATGATTCCATTCTCTGATTGTTCCAAAAAGAAGTGCTATTCATGAGCGGAGATTGGTTCAAGATGGCAGAGTAGAAGGAAATACGCTCAACTCCTGCGAACATCAAAATTGCAACTACCTGTTGAACAACCATTGACAGGAGGTTGCTGGAATTCACCAAAAAAGGTACCTGACATCCAAAGACAAAGCAAAAGCCTCAACAAGATGTTAGGAGGGGTGCAATCACGGTAAAATCAAACCCCATACCTACCAGATGGGTGACTCACAAACAGGAGAACAATAATACCAAAGAAATAATACCACTGTTATGAAAGTTATGAGCCCCATCGCCTAGGGACCCAGTAAAGGGACTGAGAATCCCCCAGGAATTTGATTTGAAGGCGAAAGATGGTTGATTACAAGACTTCCAACAGGACTGGGGAAAACAGAGACTCCACTTTAGGAGGGCACAAACAAAATCTTGTGTGCATCATGACCCAAGGGAAAGGAGCAGTGACCTCATAGGAGACTGAACCAGAGATACCTTCTAGTGTTGGAGAGTCTCCTGGAAGCATGGGTTGTCAGTGGCTTGCTGCGGGGACGGGGACACTGGCAGCAACAGTCCTGGAAAATGCCCCTTGGTGTGAATCCTCTTTAAGGTTGCCATTCATGCTACCATAGAGTCTGTAGACTCCAGGACTGGGTCACCTCAGGTCATACAATTAACAGGGAGGGAGTGCAGCCTCACCCATCAGCAGACTCTCAATTTAGTTTAAATGAGGAGGGGGGGCATTTCAACTGCTCCCATGTTTGTTGAAAAGGCTATCATTCCTCTATCGAACTGCATTTGCACCTTTGTAAAAAATTAGTTGACTGTACTTATATAGAAGCTATATGTGTTCTTTATTCTAATCCATTGATCAATGTGTCTCTCTACCAATACCGTACTGCCTTGATTACTGGAGCTATATAAGTAAGCCTTAATATTGGGTAAAGTGAGTTCTCCTACTTTATTCTTCTTGATCAAAATTATTTTACCTATTCTAGGGCATGTACCTTTCCCTATGAACTTTAGAATAAGTCTAGTTTTACTAAAGAAAAATTTGCTTGAATTTTGATAGAAATAACCTAGTATATAAATTAAGAAATGAAATCTGTACAATGTTGAGCCTTCTAATTCATAAACATGGCATATCTATCCACATATTTAGGTCTTCTTCTATTAGCTTATCAGCATTTTGTAATTTTCAGCATATAGATTCTATACATGTTTGCAAATTTATGAGTATAGAGTTGTTTTGAGTATCCTTATCATTATGATGTCTGCAGATGTGTAATGATATGCACTCTTTCATTACTGATTTAGTTGTGTCTTTGCTCATTTTTCCTTTGTCAAGTCTTGCTAGAGTTTTTTCAATATTATTGCTCTTTTCAAAGAACTAGCTCTATATTTTATTAATTTTCTCTATTGTTACTTTGTTTCCAGTTTCAGTGAATTTTTAATTGTCCTTCATTCCTTCTTTCTGCTCATTTTGAATTTATTTTTTCTCTTTGTGTTTTAGACTTTTGAAGTGGGACTCTTAGATTTTGAATGGAGGGGTTTCCTGTTTTGTAATGTACACAATTTCCCTCTTAACATTGTTGTTGCTATGTCCCACAAATTTCAATATATCGTATTTTCATTTTCACTCAGTACAATGTGTTTAAAAATTTCCTCTGAGATTTATCATTGATCAATAAATTATTTAGGAGCATAGTTTTTAGCATGAAATTTTTCTGTTATCTTTCTGATATTAATTTATAGTTTGAGTCACTTGTGGTCAGAGATGAACTCAGTACGCAGTGTGATTCCAATCCTTTAAATTGCTTCAGATTTGTTTAATGAACTATCTTGTTCTATGACTAATTGGCACTTGAAAAGAATGTGGATTCTGCTGTTGTTGGGTAGAATGTTCAGTGTCAGTTAGATATTTTTACTTTATTGTGGTGTTGACTTATTTATTGTATACCCTTGTCTAATTGTTCAATCAGTTATTGAGGAATGGTGATGTCTTCTTTTGTCTGTGCCTATTACTCCTTTCAGTTATTTCAGCTTTTGTCTTCACATATTTTGCCTCTCTGCTGTTTGGTGCATAAACATTTTACTTTATCTTCTTGGTGGATTGAATTTTTGTGAGTATGTATTGTCTGTTTTTGTCTTTGGTCATTTTCTTTGCTCTGAAGTCTTTTTTGTCTGAAATTAATGTAGCCACTCCATGTTCTTTTGATTCATGTTAACATAATATGTCAATCTATCTATACCATTATATTGGGAAAGTTCCTTATAGAAAGCATATGTGTGTGTGCAAGCTAAGTCGTTTCAGTTGTGTCTGACTCTTTGCGACCCTGTGGACTATGGCGCGCTAGGCTCCCCTATCCATAGGATTCTCCAGGCAAGAATATTGGAGTGAGTTGCCATATCCTCCTCCAGGGTATCTTCCAGACCCAGGGATTGAACCCCCATCTCTTATGTTTCCTGCATTGGCAGGTTGGTTCTTTACCTGGGAAACCCAGAAAAGATATAGATAGTCATATTTTTTAATCTACTCAATCTATTACTCTCTTTAATTGGCATTTTTATATCATTTATATTTAATGCAATTGTTGAGATATTAGAGTTCAAATCCTCTGTTTTTTTTTTCTGTGTTTTGTTCCTGTTTTCTTTTTCCTACCTTCTTGTGGGGGGCTTCCCACAGGTGGCTCTAGTGGTAAAGAATCTGCCTGCCAATGCAGGAGAAATGGGATGGGGTTTGATCCCTGGGTCAGGCAACATCCCCTGGAGCAGGGCATGGCAACTCACTCCAGTATTCTTGCCTGGAGAATCCCATGGACAGAGGAGCCTAGCAGGTTACAGTCCATGGGTTCACAAAGAGTCAGACACAACTGAAGCAACTTAGCATGCATACACCTTCTTGTGGATTATTCGAACCTATTTTATAATTTCGTTTTGATTTACCTACAGTGATTTTGAATGAATCTTTTTGCATAGCATCTTTAGTGGTTTCTCTAGTTATCATGTCAATATAATAAAAGTATGATGTATCAGTCTTCTTTTATTTTATTTTATTTTTTTATTGTAGCAAATTCAAGACAGACTTTTTTCTTTACATTATTGTGTTGATTTTGCCATACTTTGACATGAATCCACTATGGGTATACATGTGTTCCCCTTCCAGAACCCCCCTCTCACCTCCCTCTAATTCTATCCCTCTGGGTCATCCTGGTGCACCAGCCCTGAGCACTCTGTATCATGCGTCAAACCTGGGCTGGTGATTCATTTCACATATGATAGTTTACATGTTTCAATGCTGTTCTCCCATATCATCCCACCCTCACCCTCTTCCATAGAGTCCAAAAGACTGAGTCTTATACATCTGCGTCTCTTTTGCTGTCTTGCATACAGGATTATCGTTACCATCTTTCTAAATTCCATATACATATGTTAGTATACTGTATTGTTGTTTTTCCTTCTGGCTTACTTCATTCTGTATAATAGGCTCCAGTTTCATCCACCTCATTAGAACTGATTCTAATGTATTCTTTTTAATGGCTGAGTAATATTCCATTGTGTATATGTACCACGGCTTCCTTATCCATCCGTCTGCTGATGGACATCTGGGTTGCTTCCATGTCCTATTGTAAACAGTGCTGCCATGAACATTGGGATACGCATGTCTCTTTCAATTCTGGTTTCCTTGGTGTGTATTCCCAGAAGTGGGATTGCTGGGTCATATGGCAGTTCTATTTCCAGTTTTTTAAGGAATCTCCACACTGTTCTCCATTGTGGCAGTCTTCTGATGTTGACATTTTATCAGTTTGAGTGAAGTGTAGAAACCTTATCTTCCTTTTATGATATATTTGCTTTAAACATTTCCTCCACAGACATTTAGAACCATATCAGACATTTTTATAATTTTTCCTTAATCATCAGATATAATCTAGAAGACTGAAGAGGAGAAATAAATTTAATATATTTACCTATATTTTTTTTCTTGTGTTCTTTCTTCCCTCTTGGCAATCTAAGATTTTTAATGATTTTCTTTCTCTTAATAAAATTTCCTACAGCCATTCTTTTAGAGTAGATCTGGTGACAGATTCTTTTAGTTATCCTTCACCTGAGAATGTCTTTATTTTTCCTTTATTCCTGAAGAAGTTTTTTTTTTTTAACTGGATTAGAATTATGGGTTTACAGTTCTTTAAGCAGTGGAAAAATGTTGTATCAGTTCTTTCTGGCCTCCGTTTTCTAATGAGAATTTTCTGTCATTTGAATTATTGTTCCAAAATTGGAAAGTTGTTCTCTGTATCACTGATTTCAAGGCTGTTCCCTTGTCTTTGGTTTACAGAAGTTGACTGTGATAGGCCTTTATATGGATCTCTTTGTGGTTCTTGCACCTTCTTGAATCTGTAGATTTATGACTTTTGCCATATTTGGGAAGTTTTCAGCCATTATTTTACCATTATTTCATAGTTTTTCAGCCCCTCTCTATTCTCCTCTCTTTCTGGGACTTTGATGACATGAATGTTAGATTTTAGTTTATCTTTTAGTAGGTCTCTGAAAATCTGCTCTTTTTTTCAGCTGATTTTTTGTTTTTTAGATTGTGTATTTTCTATTGTTCTACCTTCAAATTCAGTAATTCTTCTCCACTTGCCTTCCATTCTATTCTTGAACCCAAGCACTGAGCTTTTGTATTTCCAAGTTCTGAAATTCCTAATCCATTCTTCTTTATATTTTCTATTACTTTGCCAGAGTCTTTCAATTCTTTTGCTGAAATTTTCTATATTTTTCATTTTAAGTATGTTCATAAGTGTTTCAGGTGTGTTTATAATTGCTTGTTGAAGCAGTTTTATGACGGCTGCTTTAAAATCTTGGTCAGAGAATTCTAACATCTTTATCATCTTTGCACTGAAATTTATTGTTGTCTTTTTTATTCAGGTTGAGATCCTCCTGGTTCTTGGAATAAGTCATTTTTTCCTGTTGTAATCTATATAATAATATGTGACATTTCACATATTATATAGACTCTGGGTCTTCCATAAGCCTTTCATTTTAGGTAACTTCCTTTGATGTTTCAGAGAGGAAGGGAGAACACTGCCTTATTACTATCCATTGCAGGTAGAAGCCTGACTTTCCCAGTTAGCCTTGGATGACACCTAAGAAGGAGGGAGCTTATCATTATTGCTGGGCAAACCAGGCCTCCGCTGACATCTCCCTGGCTGGATTTGTAGGAGTGCCTCATCACTACTCCCCACATAATCTCCATTGACACCATGGGATGGTCTACCTTGTTACCACTGGGTAACATTGTAAATCCCAACTCACGACCAGGCCTCCTCTGATATCACCTCAGTGGAGTGGAGGAGGGTGCCTCATTACTACCAGGTGATAGAGGAAGCCTGGTCTCACCACATGGTTTCCACTGACTCCATGTTTTGGGGTTGTGGGCACTTGTGAAAGTCCCAGTTTCCCTCTTGATCCTTTCTGACACTACACGTGAATGGGGTTTGTGTTACCTCATTATAGCCTGGTGTCTAGTCCCCCCACTTAGTCATTGCTGAGATGAATGGAGATCAAGCCACTGGTTTTTTTCCGGTGATGTTTAGCTGTAATAGAATAGCTACTAAAACTTTTCTCTCTTGCTAGGCTGCCTTGTTCCTAGTCCTTAGGCTAGAGAGAATAGGACTTTTTGTTTTTTCTTTCATCTGTACTCATTGGCATTTGCTGGTTCTGTTTCAATTTCATTGACTTTTGTTTTTGTCTTTATTATTTCTTGCCTTCTTCTTGCTTTGGGCTTATTTTGCTCTTCTTTTCCTAGTTTCCTGAGGTAGCAACTTATACTATTGAGACTTTTCTTAATTTCTAATGTAACCACTGCTGCTCTAAAATTCCCATGTGAGCTCTGCTCTGGATGCATACCACAAGTTTTGATATTTTGTATTTTCATTCAGTTAAAAATGTGTTCCATTTTTCTTGAGACTTCCCATTTGACCCATGGATTATTGTGAAGGCTTTTAAAAAAAATTAGGCATTTAATATGGTTATCTTTTTCATATTAATTTCTAGTTTAATTCCATCATGAGCTGAGATCATATCAAATTTTTCAACCATAAGGTTTGTTTTAGGACTCGAGATCTCATCTATCTTGGAGAATTTTCCATCTGTACTTTCCCCACATGAATTCACAAGGAAAAGAGTTAAAGATATGTGAGAAAGTAACCAACTCTTATCCTAGACATATACTAATAAATTTTAGCTTTATTGTTTTCTTTTTTAATTATTTTTATTAGAGTATTAGAATATTGATTTGCAAAGTTGTGTTAGTTTCTGCTGTACAGCAAAATGAATGTTATATATAAACATAGCCACTCTTTTTTTTAGATTGTTATACCATATAGCCCATTGCAGAGTATTGAGTGGAGTTCCCTCTGCTATACTACATATTTTATATTATAGTAATGTGTATATGTCAATCCCAGAGTCCCAGATTATCCCTCCCCCTTCTCCTTGGTAACCCTAAGTTTGTTTTCTACATCTGTGACTCTACTTCTGTTCTATAAATAAGTTCTTTTGTACCAGTTTTTTAGGTTCCACATACCATATGATATTTATCTTTCTCCGACTTATTTCACCTAGCATGATGATGTGGCAACAATGTCATGTTGCCACAACTAATAAATTTTATTTAAAGCCTTTCCCAATGGTAATGCTGTTATATTTATTTGTATCCTTTAGAGATATTATGCTTAGAAACCAAGGAATAGAACATTTCTAGTTAAATGATGGTGTCAAGAGATTGGGCTCTAAGATCTCTCCACAGAGCATGCTATATACCCTTTGCTTCCAGCCCAGGATACCTGACCATAGCATATAACTACCATCTGAGTACAAATACTGTTTAAAATCATAAAGTGGAAAGTGAATATGATTGTGAATATCATTATTCTATCTTTCTTGAATACTCTTTTTTTGAGATGAATTTAATTTTTTATATTTTTGTTGTACAGTTGAAGAGGATATTACAGCTTTTTAAAGGATGCCAACATATGTCATAAAAATGTATATTTGCAAGAAACATTATTGTTGCTATTATTGGTAATTATACCAAGAAACTGTAAAACAGTTTTTGCTAAATTGTTAGTCAGCAATTAGTAAACGATTGTGAGCAAACAGTTTTCAGTCAATTGCAGTAAAACACTGTTTAATTGCCCTCCTCAAAACTCAGAAAAGCAGCCTTCCTATTCATTTTAGGAGATAAAGGACTTAGTGTGCCATTTTGGCATTGAACAGTCACTCATAGTAACCAAACTGTCTTAGTTTCTGTTTTGAAAACAGACATGAGTCTCTAATTATGTCACAGTTGATTCCTGTCCAGAGGCTATCTGTTATGTCTACCTCCTAAAACACATGTCTTGTTGCTTTGGCCAGCAGGAAATAACTTCTTCATGACACAAGGCAGCATCAGTCACAACACCTAAAACAGCTAATGTCAAGAGGAAGAGGAGGAGTGCAAAAACAAAAGCAATGTTGCAGAGGCTTTGAGAAGCAGCCTGGTTTTTTGATATGTGCTTCCTGTGGGTTGAATTGTGTTTCCTACAACTTCTTTTATTGAAAACCTAATCCCCAGTACCTCAGAACACGACCTTTTGCGAGGGTATAGTGTTCACAGAGCTATTAGGTTGGGCCCCAATCCAATATGACTGGTGTCCTTACAAAAAGAAGAAATTTGGATGCAGAGACAGTCACACATGGGCTTCCCAGGTGGCGCTAGTGGTAAAGAACCCACCTGCCAATGCAGGAGACATAAGAGACATGGGTTCGATCTCTGGGTCAGAGAGATTCTCTGGAAAAGAGCATGGCAACCCACTCCAGTATTCTTGCCTGGAGAATTCCATGGACAGAGTATCTGGGCAGGCTGAAGTCCATGGGGTTGCACACAGTTGGACATGACTGAAGCACACACAGTCACACATAGAGGGGAGACCATGTGAAGACACAGGAGGATGACAGCCATTGACATGTCTTGGAGGGAGGCCTGGAGCAGATCCTTCCCTCACAGCCCTCAGAAGGAACCAATCTTGCCGGGAGCCGTC
>ML664653.1:188846-233308 GCA_007570785.1 Antilocapra americana | reverse complement strand
CTATTGTTAAATCTAATTACATAGAAATCTGACTTCTGCAAAGGGAAGGTTTCATGATAGTTTGGGGAATGAACTCAATAAGGTTGCTATGGGAGGTAGAAAACAAAAAATTGTATAGAATGATAGGTGATGTAATGATGTACTGGGGATGTCTTTTGGCTATAAAAACTGTAAACCAACAACAATAAACGAGAGACTGCTCCATCACCACACACCAACTCAGCTCAGTTCTTCTTCCGCCGACGCCACCCATCCCTCAAGACCCCTGGACCCCGCCGAGGCTTGACCCAGGCACAATCCTACCAAAATTTTGATTTTAGACTTGCTTCCAGAACTGTGAGAGAATGAATTTCTGTTGTTTAAGCCTTCTAATTTGTGGTACTTTTTTCCAGCAGCCATTGCAAATGGATACAGTGCCAAAACCCAAAAGCTACAGCAGTAGGTTTCCAGCCAAATACCATTGTGGGAGTGTAGTTTAGCACATTTAGTTTGCTGTGGTCCCTAAAACCAGAGAAGTTGCTGAAAAGATTGCTCTGGAGTTTTTTTCTCTTTCAGTTGGATAAGATTGTGAACTGAATAACAACTTGTTGTTGTTGAGTCGCTCAATCATGTCTAACTCTTTCCGACTCCATGGACTGTAGCCCTTCAGGCTCCCCTGTCTGTGGGATTTCTCAGGCAAGAATACTGGATTGGGCTGCCATTTCTTCCTCCAGGGAATCTTCCTGATCCAGGGATCAAACCCACGTCTCCTGCATTGGCAGGTGGGTTCTTTACCACTGGAGCCACCTGGGAAACCCGAATAACAACTTGTGCACGTATGCTCAGTAGTGTCTGACTCTACCTGTCTGCAGTGTGCCCTGCCGCCCTTTTCCAATGGCAAATGAGAGTCCCTTTGATAATATAACTCTCAGGTCATTTTTCTTATTATAACCCCTTCTGTCTATTCAACAAGTTAATCAGTTAAAGTTCAAAGGGTTTCTCAAATTGAAGACCTTCAACCTTTAGAAAGGCAATAAGCTCAAGCAACTTTTGTGAGATTTGACCTGTGTCCCTCACCATACTTTATGTTACACAGGAGTATTTGTTGTTTTAAACAATGGAGATAGAAGGAAGAAACCAACATGCTGAGCCTCTCTATATGGTCCATCTCTTTGTGTGAGTATAGAATTAACTTGCACCTGGATTGGGACTGTTCTATGCCTATCTCCAGGGATGTCTGAAAATCTGGTACTGACCCTTGGCTAAGAGAAGGATGAAATGTGCTAGTTAACAACTGTAATGTGTTTTTTTTAAGTTCAACATTCCCTTGGAACCATACTGTACTGGCTTGTCTACATTGTTTAGGGATTTATAGATTGATGGTTTTACCTGGTTTTGCCATGTACACAGTCTGGTTTTAATTGTTATCAATGGTGTATTAAACACCCCTCAGTAAACTTGTATCTCAGCTTCTCTGAAACCAAGATACCTTTAACATAGCTTGAAAGGTGAAAGGTGAAAGTGAAGCCACTCAATAGTGTCTGACTCTTTGCGACCCCATGTCGCCTACTAGGCTCTCCATCTATGGGATTTTCCAGGCAAGAGTACTGGAGTGGGTTGCCATTTCCTTCTCCAGAACATAGCTTAGTGGCCCATAATTTGAATGCAAAGCACAACTTCTATAATGGTGAAAGAACTCTAGGAGGTGCTCCTGGACATATCAAATCCCTCAATGACTGACTACACTTTCTCTCTCCTGCTATACTTATCTTTATTAAAGATTTATATATGAAATGGAAGTCTTTTCAGTTGTCTGGCCCTGTGTTGTTGTTATGATCTTAAACCCTAGACTCAAGGCTGAGACCTTGGGCCCCTCCTAAAATTTACCATAAAAGGTAGAGCAAACCCTATTCCTGGAGACCACAGATTGCAAAATAAAATGACAAAGCAGTCAGGGCCCCAATCTTTGTTGATTTTTTTTTTCTTTTTAACCACTTGTATTCCTTTTTTCCCCTTTTTACATTGTTTTTGGCTGTGCCTGGTGGCAAATGGGATCTTAGTTCCCTGACCAGGGATTGAACCTACACCCCTGCATAGGAAGTGTAGAGTCTTAACCACTAGACCACCAGGGAAATCCCTTTGTTGAGTTCTAAAGCAAACTCAAGGCCTGACTAAGAGGCCATAAAGAAGTCTGGAATCCTAGATCTTAGCTAGATATAAGTAGAGAGAAATTGAGGAATAGAATAGGCATAGAATAATTACTGAGTCATCAGATCCCACCTCTATCAGGAATAAAACTCTGGTTGCAGGGGGTTAACCCTGCAGGTGAAATTAAAATGGAGTTTGATAGTGGTTTCTTTTGATTTACATGACTTCTTTTCTTCTAGATACTGTCTCTGGGGCCAAAACCATTATAGAATATAAGGATTAAAAACTACAGCATAATGAAAATTGCACAATTAAATCAAGGTCATCTGCCAAAGGCACACATTCTAAATAACCATTAAATCTACTTCCTTCCATAACCTATTTGTTTTGAGTGTTGTTGGATTAAATTATTTAGGAACAGCTTCACATTACTGGCACTACAGAAGCTCTAAATAGGATGTCTCTCATAAAGCATGTGTGAATAGAGGAGTTAGTTATGAGGTAAAAGAGAACAGCAGAAACATTTACACACAGGGGAAAAAAACCTTGTAACTTTACTTATAATAAAGAAATGAACAAGCATTAAGAGAATGTCTGACATTAGAGAAATGATTTAATAAATTATGGTACATCAAAATGATGGACTATTATTCAGGCATTAAAATGATAATTAAGATTATACAGAAATATCAGATGTTTGATATAATGTTAAGTAAAACCAGAAGAATACAAAGTGACATATAAAAATTTGAGAGAGCTGAAGGAAATATATTAAAACAATGCATTATCATAATTGGGAATGGCCCATTTGTTTTTAATTAAAAAAACCTGTTATAGAGACTTTTTGCATACGTATACATATTTATATATACATCTCCTTTTTTAATGTATGTATATATATATACATCTCCTGTATGTATAGATCTTTATATAGACATAAGATATTTAGTGGTGGGTGTACTACTCTGAATTTTTTAGATGCTTTGTTATGATTTATAGCAACACTTTTCAGTACAACTTGCTGCAGTGATATAAAGTGAAGCAAAATTGAAAGTCGGGCATTCATGTCTGATTCTTTGCAACCCAATGGACTATACAGTCCAAGGAATTCTCCAGGCCAGAATACTGGAATGGGTAGCCTTTCCCTTCTCCAAGGGATCTTCCTGACCCAGGTCTCCCGCATTGCAGGTGGATTCTTTACCAGCTGAGCCACAAGGGAAGCAGTGATATATCCATTCTGGAAATCTGTGCTGTCCAGTAAGGTAGACACTAGCCACGTGTGTCTACCAAGCGCTTGAAATGTGGCTGGGAAATCCGTTATTAAACAATGTTAACTGGTTAAAATTTAAATTCAAGTAGCCACACTTGACTAGCAGTTACCAAACCATTCTCTCAATAGCACAAGTTTAGAGCTAGAAGATAGGTAAAATTTAGTAGTGAGTTCATTATTCTGGATTTTTTCCAATGTCATTAATATTTTTTCTATAATCAATAGAAACTTTAAAAAGTACCTGGCCATTTGTTTCTCCCTTTGGAGAAAGAGATTATGCAAAAGTATATCCTGCTAAACTGCAAAGGATGAAATAGGTCAATTTAGTGTCTACTTCAGTGGGATTTTGGTACATCAAAAATCTTTACTGTAATCATAAATATATCAGAGAGTTATAGCTACCCAAACAGCTGTCCCTTTATGGTACAAAATCATGAGACCAGGAAACCATTTGGTCATAGGCTCTCTGGCTTACCTCGGTTGGCCTGGAAGCTATATGAATAAAGGACTATTGCATAGTCAATAACCAAATGAATATGAATGGGGAAAAAATGAACAGTAGTGTTTCCACTTGAGAACAATGTGGAGGCTCTGCATAGTTTTTTCTTTATTGTTGGAATCCTGTTTCCATGTATCCCTAGTAAGCAGTGTCCACCTGATTTAGGAAGACCCTATCCTCATTTCTGGGGCTTACCAGTTGGCACTAGTGGTATAGAACCCACATGCCAAAGCAGGAGACACAGGAAATGCCGGTTCAATCCCTGGATCAGGAAGATCTCCTGGAGAAGGGCATGGCAGCCCACTCCAGTATTCTTGGCTGGAGGATTCCATGAACAGAGGAGCCTGGTGGGCTACAGTCCATGGGGTTGCAAAGAGTCAGATATGACTGAACCAATTTAGCATACCCACAGACTGATTTCTGCATTATCATGTCTCTTTCTTCTCCTACATCTTTGCATATCCACCCTCTCTCCAATCTTATCCTCCACCTCCACCCTGGAATGCCATTTTCATCTCCACACAAAGCACTGAATTGAATCTTGATGGATAGGAAAACTTGGATTAGAGATGAGCAAGGAAAAAAAAAATACTCAAACTGAGTGTGATGTAATTCCCAAACTCCTTCAGAGAAATAATGATTATTTCTGATAGTATGTTTAAGGACTGTTCTGATAGATCTAAATTTAATTTTAAAATCTAATGTTATTTACTAGTCTAGCCAACTATCTATCAGGCAGCCATCTAAACATCTTTACTTATTTATTTTTTAATTTATTTGGCTTAGTCTTAGCTGTGGCACAAGTGATCTTTGATCTTCATTGTGGCATATGGGATCTTTTTATAGTTGTAATATGTGAGATGTTTTAGTTGTGACATGCAGAACTCTTAGTTGCAGCATGTGGGATCTAGTTTTCTGACGAGGGATCAAACCTGGACCCCTGCATTGGGAGTGTGGAGTTTTTGCCACTGGTCCACCAGGAATGTCCCTAAACATCTTTAACCAACATTATTTTTCATTTTGTATCTGGTCTAACAATGATTTACTAATCAGTATCTTTCCTGTATATCTACCAAGAGGAAAATATTTTATTGGCTAATTTAGAGGCCTAATCTCTTATATCAAATTTAAATCTTTGACATAATGAATTCATCCTATATATTATCCTTAAGGACTTGGAGGCCCTACTAAGATAGATCAACTCAAGAGAACCTACCAGAGTGAAGCAAGAACAGCCTTGAATCAAATGATACCATGCCAGGAATGACACTGAAAATTTAAAGAGAAAATTTGGAGCCAGAGTACTGGAGGTCCCCATGGTTTGTGCAATTACATTGAATGTCCCACCCCTACCACTCCTATCAATACCTAGAAAGGTATTTGATGTTGGAAGGATGTCATAGGACTGGAGAAAAGGTGAGTTGGGTTTGATACCATAAGCTTTCAGTCAGTGTATTAAATTATGTTACTAAGGGATGACCAAAGACCTTAGCAAAGATAGGGTGGGTAAGTAGTCATTTATTTCTTTCAGTTTCAGGAAATTATTCTGTGTTTTGTTAGCAAAGACTTTGTGTCTTATTTTCATTTTTCTTTTAGCTAAAATTGTATAATTTACCTAGCCATTTGTCTGTAATTGGTCATTTGAAATTCCTCGTGTGTGTGACTACAGAGATTTTAGATATAGAGCTAAAGTCTGCTTGCTTTAAATATCTTTGAAAAAAATAATTGATTTAAGGAATTGATCATTTGTATGCACCATGAGAACATCTAGTTGAAACAAAGAGATCCATCTTGAGATGAAGAAAGAAAATCTGTTCAGCTTGTATCATGAAAATATGCTATCTTATTCTGTGATGTTAAAGAAAATAACAGGGTTTATTTTGTGTACTGAGCATAATGACTGAGGAGACTGACTGGAATAGACTAAGAACTAGGAGTACATCTGGAGATATAAATAATATCTAGTGCAAACCATTTACTTACTTACTGTTACAAGTTGGGTTCTCCTGGAAGTAGACCCAGAGGTAGAGTTTAATAGGCAGGATGGTTATGAATGGATCAACACTTGTGGAAGGTAGGGGGATCAAGCAGTAATGAGTAGAGGGAGAAGTCCAACCTGTAATGCAGGCTTTACAAATACTTTGGGCAACACTATGGGGCACTTAAAGTTAGAAGAGGCCTTTAGAGCTGTTCCCTGTTGGGTCAAGATTGATGCACATTTATATCTCCATATGGACAATGGGAGTAACTCTGTGACTCCCTGCAGCTGAGATATCCCTGACAGCTGTGGGCTTCCTGCTTATATCACTCCCAGCACCGGGGGCAAGTCCTTCAGTGAGAGGTGATCTGGGTGGAACATCAAGGGATCCTCCTCCTTATTTATGTAATTTTATGAAAGTTAAATCACTTAATCTGGAGGGAAATTAACAAAATTGTTAAATTTATCATAGTTAATGGAGCACATATTTAATTAGTCTAGGGACTTAGGTTATGTACATTTAAATATACACATTTAGAATAGTCTCAAGTACCCATTACATTAAAGAAAGGCGCAATCAAAAAGTATGCTCAAAAGGGAGCAATTAAATTTTAGGTTACTTTAGGCTACTAAGATAATAAACAAAGGAATGAACATTGGAATCAGACTAACTTCAAGAAATTGTTCTAAATGAAGACTTTTAAGGAAAATTAGGATAGCTTTAATAATATATAATAAACAAATATTAGAGAACTATCAATTTATTACTCAGGTATATAAGTCATATATAAATTAAACTAGTATTAAATTTATTTAAAAAATTTTTGCAACATTCTAAACTTGGTAAAGAACACCTACAAAACAACCTACAAATAACATCATATTTGATGGTAAGAAACTGTTAAAAGGTCAGGTACAAGAAAAGGATATTTCCTCTCACTACTCTCTTTCAAAATCATACTAAAAGCTCTTGCTAATGTAATAAGACAAGAGAAGGAACTAGAAGGTATACAGATTAGGAAGAAAGAAATAAACTGCCTTTCTTTGTAGATGATATGATTGTCTATGTGGAAAACCCAAAAAAACTGACTAAAAAAGCTCCTGGAACTACTAGATTTTTAGCAAGTTTGCAGGAGAAAAGATTAATAAACAAAAGGCAGTCACTTTTCTATATACCAGCAATGAACAACTGCAATTGGAAATTAAAAACATAATACCATTTACATTGACATAAAAAAATGAAATGCTTAGGTATGAACCTAGCAAAATATATATCAGATCAACATGAAGAAAACTATAAAGCTCTAATGAATGAAATCAAAGAAGAATTAAATAAATGGAGAGATAAACCATGTTTTCAAGGATAGGAAGACTCAATATTTTTAATTAATTAATTTATTTTAATTGGAGGCTAATTATTTTACAGTAGTATAGTGGTTTTTGCCATACATTGACATGAATCAGCCATGGGTGTACATGTGTTCCCCATCCTGAACACCCCTCCCCATCACATCCCTCAAGGCCATCCCAGTGCATCAGTCCTGAGCACCCTGTCTTATGCATTGAACATGGACTGGTGATCTATTTCACATATGATAATAAACATGTTTCAATGCTATTCTCTCAAATCATCCCACCCTCGCCTTCTCTCACAGAGTCCAAAAGTCTGTTCTTTACTTCTCTGTCTCTTTTGCTGTCCCGCATATAGGGCCATCATCACCATCTTTCTAAATTCCATATATATATGTTAATATACTGTATTGGTGTTTTTCTTTCTGACCCTCTTCACTCTGTATAGTAGGCTCCAGTTTCATCCACCTCATTAGAACTGATTCAAATGCATTCTTTTTAATAGCTAAGTAATATTCAATTGTGTATATGTATCACAGCTTTCTTGTCCATTCATCTGCTGATGGACATCTAGGTTGCTTCCATGTCCTGGCTATTATAAACAGTGCTGAGACGAACATTGGGGTACACGTGTCTCTTTCAGTTCTGGTTTCCTCAGTGTGTATGCCCAGCAGTGGGACTACTGGGTTGTATGGCAGTTCTATTTCCAGTTTTTAAAGGAATCTCCACACTGTTCTCCATAGTGGCTGTACTAGTTTGCATTCCCACCAATAGCGTTAAGAGGGTTCCTTTTTCTCTGCACCCTATCCAGCATTTATTGCTTGTAGACTTTTGGATAGCAGCCATTCTGACCAGTGTGAGATGGTACCTCATTGTGGTTTTAATTTGCATTTCTATGATAATGAAGACTCAATATTTTTAACATACCACTTCTTCCCAACTTAACATCAGTGTAATCTCAATCAAAATTCTAGCAAGTTATCTTGTGCATACAGATAAACTATTCTAGAGTTTACATGGAGAGACAGAAGATCTAGAACAGCCAACTCAATATTGAAAGAGAACAAATTTGGAGGACTAACACCACCTGACTTCAAGACTTACTATAAATCTACAGGAATCAAGACAGTGTGGCACTGGCAAAATAATGGACAAATAGATCAGTGGAACAGGATGAAGAACTCAGAAATAGACCCATATAAATATAGTCAACTGGTCTTTCACAAAGGAGCAAAAATAGTAAAATATAGTGTTCCTGAAAGGATGCCAGAACAACTGGGCATCCACATCCAAAAATATAAAACTAGATACAGACCTTATACCACTCATAAGAATTAACTCAAAATGGGTCACAGATGTAAAACACAAAACTATAAAACTCCTAGAAAATAACATCGGAGAAGCTGTAGATGACCTTGGGTATAGTAATGACTTTTTAGATATAATACCAAAGGTATAATCCATGAAATAAATAATTGGTATGTTAGACTTCATTAAAATTAAAAACTTATTTTCTATGAAAGACAGTGTCAAGAGAATGAGAAGACAAGTCCCAGACTTGGAGACAATACTTGCAAAGACTCATATGATAAAAGACTATTATCCAAAATACACACTCAGTGATAAGAAAGCAAATGAGCCAAAAATCTTAACAGGCATCTTACCAAAGAAGATGTACAGACAGAAAATAAGCATATGAAAAGATACTCACATCACATGTTATCAGGGAAATACAAATTAAAGCAAGATGGGGGACACATGTACACCCATGGCTGATTCATGTCAATGTATGGCAAAAACCACTATAATATTGTAAAGTAATTAGCCTCCAATTAAAATAAATTAATTGATTTTTAAAAAGCAAGATATCATTACAAACCTCTTAGAATGGACAAAATCCAGAGCACTAAGAATACCAAATGTCAGTGGAATAGCAGGAATTCTTGTTCATTGCTGATGGGAATGCAAAATGGAACAGCCACTTTGGGAGACAGCTTGAAGATTTCTTATAAAACTGAACATACTTTTACCATATGATCCAGTAATCACTTTCTTTGATATTTACCCAAAGGAGTTGAAAACTTATGTCCACACAAAAACCTGAACGTGGATCTTTATAGCAGCTTCATTTATAATTTTCAAAACTTGTAAGCCACTAAGATGTCCTTCAATAAGTGAATGGATAAATAAACTGTGATGTATCCTGACAATGCAATATTATTCAGAGTTAAAAAGAAATGAGTTATCAAGCCATCAAAAGACATGGTAGTCACTTAAATGCATATTACTAGGTGAAAAAAGTCAATCTGAAAAAGTTAATACTATTTGATTCCAACTATATGACATTCTGAAATGGGCAGAACTTAGAGACATTACTTAGCCAACAAAAGTTCGTCTAGTATTTAGTATTTAGTTCATTCATTTAGTATTTTTAGTATGAATTTATATGTACATGTTTATTTAGTATGCTTATTCATTTAAAAAATTTGCATTTATGAGAAAAGAAATGCAGGTGTACCTTGAATATATCACAGATTTGGTTCCAGACCACTGCAATAAAGAGACTATCACAGTAATGAGTCACACCAATTTTATTGGTTTCTTTCAGACATGACTGAGCGACTTCACTTTCACTTTTCATTTTCATGCATTGGAGAAGGAAATGGCAACCCACTCCAGTGTTCTTTCCTGGAGAATCCCAGGGACGGGGAAGTCTGGTGGGCTGCCGTCTATGGGGTCGCACAGAGTCGGACACAACTGAAGCGACCTAGAAGCAGCAGCAGTATATATAAAAGTTGTGTTTACACTATTCTGTACTCTACTGTATTAAATGTGCAATAGTATTCCATCTAAAAAAGAAATACATACTTTAAAAATACTCTTAAAAATGCTGACCATCATCTGAGCCTGTGGAGAGTAGAAATGTTTGCAATAATAATGTTAAAGTTCACTAATCATAGATCATCATAACAAATATAATAATAATGAAACAAGTTTTAAATATTGCAAGAATTACCAAAATATGACAGAGTGATATGAAGCAGGCAAATGCTGTTGGAAAAATGATGCCAAGAGACTTTTTCAATGCAAGGTTGCCACAAACCTTCAATTGGTAAAAATACAATATTTGTGAAGCACAATAAAGAGGATTGTAATAAAACGAGGTCTACCTATATTGGTAACTCAGAAGACAAAACAAAATGTCACTAGAGTACTGTCTGTTGAATGTAAAGCAATAAAAAGTTATTATTTCCTTTCAGCATATTCTACTCAGATGGCAAGTGACTTTTGCTTCGTCCAATCTGACTATACATTCTCAAAAGAGTCTGTTAATTCTTCACTATTTTATGCTTTGGGGAATTTTGTAACTATAGACAACGGTAAAAAATTGAGATGAAGAACTAAATTCCAAATGTTCATTATGGAAAAAAATTCTGTTATGGTTTTTATATGGTATTGCTACTCTCTGGACCTTTCTTGGAAACTATTAAGATGTTGCTTTCCTCTGAGTTCAGATCTCAAATTCAGAATAATACAACTAAAAATATGTTTTTTTACACTCAAACCATGTTCATCACTTCCAAGATAGCTGCTAGATAGCACCAAACAATTTCTCTTCATCTTATAACCCAGAAAGTAGTGCTCATGATCGAGAAGGGATGTTGGAAATAATTGTGTTTGCTTGGTAGGCCTATTGGAGAAGGCAATGGCACCCCACTCTGGTACTCTTGTCTGGAAAATCCCATGGACGGAGGAGCCTGGTAGGCTGCAGTCCATGGGGTCGCGAAGAGTCGGACACGACTGAGCGACTTCACTTTCACTTTTCACTTTCATGCATTGGAGAAGGAAATGGCAACCCACTCCAGTGTTCTTGCCTGGAGAATCCCAGGGACGGGGGAGCCTGGTAGGCTGCCATCTGTGGGGTAACACAGAGTCGGACACGACTGAAGCGACTTGGCAGCAGCAGCAGCAGGTAGGCCTATTATCTTCTTAACTGGCTCAACAGAATGGTAAGAGTTGTCCTTTACTAGGGTGCAAACTTTGGAAAAGCTGTCAAATCAAAGTAGAAACAACTTCCCCCAGGTTAATTTTGTGCAAGGCAAGTGCCATAATACAAAGATATTTTCAAGAGTGGTTAATTCTTTCAATATGTGTAGATTCCCACTTCTATTCCTATGCAAAGGGTGACATGTTCTCAATACATTGCCTTCTCAAAAAAATGTATTCCCAGATTTATTCTTATGAGATGTTAGTGCTTATGACACACGTTTTATGGGAGAGATAGTAAGGTGCTTCAAATTCAACAATTAGTCAGCTGACATTAGCGTATTTGTACCTTCATGATCATCAACTAAGCTGGTCTGAAATGTTACCAGGAGGTCCACATGCATCAGAACTATACCCTAGTAAGAGATTTCACTTGCCTTCACTCTGACAGAATTCTAGGAATAAAGTGATAGCTTCTTTTATTATTCTTATTGTTTGACTGCTAGGTCTTCATTGCAGTGGGTAGACTTCCCTTGTTGGGCTTAGTTGCCCCACAGCATGTAGGATCCTAGTTCCCTGTCTAGGGATTGAACCTTCATCCCGTGCATTGAAAGGTGGACGCTTAGCCACTGAACCACCACAAAAGTTCCTGTGATGGTTTCATCAATCAGAGATTTCTGTTCTCACTTCACATTTATCTGAAACCAAAGCTGTAAGTTGCAGATTGGCAAATATTTCTGAACAAAATATCAAAGATAATGCAAGAGACTTGGTAAAATGGCCCTTAGCAGAGTCTCTTGCCTATTTTAATATATTTAGGCTTGAGGGAATAAACTCATGTATAAATGCTGAGATCACCACTGTAGTCTAATACTTGGGAAACTCAACCTATATGAAACTTGAGATGTAGAATTTCTAGTCCTATTTTTTCCAGAAATAGATGACTTTATGAAACTGTACTACTGAACAATATCAGTAGCATACGGTTTGATTTAATTGAGTAAAATATTTTACAAAAGTAATTATTTTCTTGGAACATGTTCTTAAGAATCTATTTTTAATAGGTATGTAATAAAACTTTTCTTCCTTGTTTTTCCTCTATCTCTAAATTTTAACTTAGTAGTTTATCATTGTTCAAACTGTGACTTAACCTGTAGTTTAAAACTAATAAATAAAAATTGTATAAATAATTTAAGTTTTGCTTTTTGGAACTTTTTGGCATTTGAGAGGAACATTTTTGGCCCTCGGTTGAATCCATGAATGCAAAACCCATGGATACAGAGGGCTGACTGTACAGCAATTAAAAAACAGAGACTAGCAGAGTGAATTGACAAATGTGACTCTTTGCAAAATCAATTAAATCCAAAGAAAGCTGAAGTGAGGAGAGAGGTAAAGAAACAAGTTGGGGCAAATAGAAATCAAATAACAAGATGATAGATTTAAAGCTACATATCACTAGTCGCATTAAATGAAAATAGTCTTAATACCTTAAAAGGTAGAGATTGCCAGATTGGATGAAAATACAAGACCCAGGTATATGTTACCTAAAAGAAATACACATCAAATATAAAAACACAAGTAACTTAAAAAAATAGGGAAAAAAGTTCTATGCTAACATTAGTCAAAAGAAAGTGAAAGAGCCTTTATTAATATTGAGTAAAGTAGACTTCATAGCAAACAATAGTGATAAAGAATATCATTATGTGATGATAAAGGGGTCAATTCTTCATGAAGATAAACGATCCTGAACATTGAGGCTGAATTAAAAAATCTGATCCAAAAGGCTGTATATTCATTATATGATCCCATTGATGACACTCTGGAAATGGCAAAACTATAAGAAAGCAAAACAGATCAGTAGTTGTCAGGATTTGGGGGATTGGGGGAGGGGTTGACCATAAGATTGCCGATTAATAGTTGCCCTTGGATGGAGGTTGGGAAAGGGGTTGGCTCTTAAAGGAAAGAAAGAGAAATTTTGGAGTGATAAGACTTTTCTGTATGGTACCATACTGGAAGATAACGTCTGTCAAAGTACACAGAATTATACACCACAAAGTGTGATTTTTACTGTATGCAAATTTTAAAATATTAACCAAGATGCTGGAGAATCCTAGGTTGACATGCAGACTGTGAAATGTGAAAACACTGCTTTTCAAAGGACAGCTTTACACTAGCACTCTGCTGAGAATTTGGAAGAAAGGATCAGATGTAAAAGCTTTGGAAATAGCATTTTGACTGTAAGGACTAAGATGAAAAGAACTGTTCTCAAACACTGCTCTAATCAATAAATTTGTCTATCTCAGTGAGCAGTTCTGAAGCATGAATACTGTGACTGAACAAATAAATATATTGCAGAAAATATGGGTTAACATGCTAGGGTCTGTGGGCCAAATTCAGTTCATTTTTGCACAGCCCACAAAGAACTTTATTTTTTTTTTACTTTGAGATGGCCGAAAAAAATTCAAAGGAAAATGATACTTCATGATACATGAAAACTTATCCGAGGAATTGGGGCAGACACTAAATGGCTTGTAAAACCCAAAATATTTGTTACCTTGCCCCTTAGAGTAAATATTTCTTGATAACTGTAATAGATAATGAGAGTCAGATTTCTCACTGATGGAGAAGGAGTTATAAATCAGCAAAGGAGAACTAGAATAAACCTTGTGGTGTTGGCTTCAAGTTAGAGACATCAGTATGACCTCATGTTTACTTTAATATACATATAGATGTATACTGAAATGTAGTTACAAGTGTGTATACATGGGTTACTTTATCTACATACATTCCTAGTTTTGCATATTGAAAAGGCTGCTTTGTGTTACTTGAGCCTATGTCTCATTCCTACTGTCTGTATTAAATGCAAAATATATTTGACTAATCAAAAATGCAACTAACAAAATCAGCACAAAACCACAATTAGACTTTTTTTCTAAACAACTAATCTTTAAAGATTGTTTGGATCAAAAGCAGAATCTGGAAAATAAAATCTGAACCAAACCTGATCTAAGGAAGAAAATTTTTACATAATATATTTCAAAACTCTTGAAAATAATTAGGAACTCTAATAAAATTTGTGATTTTCTGATATACCTAAATTAAATTCAAACCTGCTGGAAAGTTCTTTATGTTATTTTCTACATCAGTCTATCAGTCAGGAGGATGAAGATATTAACCAGAGGTTCTCCATCACTTGTTTGCCTCTTCTTTTTCTTTTTTTTGTATCCTACTGAACCGAGATTACCTAGCCCCTCCTTGTTTCTCTAAAAATATCTATAAGCAGGCAGAAATCTTTGAATTTGCTTGCATAGAATCTTGTAGGAAGCTCAATGTTGGACTTTTATACACGCTTATAAACCTTGTATTTCTTCAAAGAAGATGTGTAAAAGGGACAGTCAAGGAAGAAAATGTGTACAAAAGAATACAAAATGTAATTTGTCAACATGTCCATATATCTATGAGCTCCGCCATGAACTCACCCCCAAGAGGAAAATCTTTCCCTTCTCTAAACCTCTCTACTTTGGGTTTTTTGTGTACAGAGGTCATTCCTCTTGTGGGTATGTGGGGTCCCTGGAAAGCAAATTAATTCTTGTACATACCCAAAGAAAAGGAAAATGCTATTCACTTGCTGAATAAATACATGGTGCATGAATGGTAGAGATATTATATATCTATAGGCCTTATTACTAAAGGAATATTGAAACGTCACATTTCCTAATATTATGCTTCACCTCTTTAATATATGCTTTTCACATATGTGTATTTTCCTATTCAAAGGGAGGTGGGGACCTGGAATCCCACTTTCAGCAGCCAAATCTCCTTGCAGGAGTTCCCTGGCTAATCAGAATTTCAAAGAATACCTACAAAGCCTCTCCTGTTTCCTCTGCTCTCCTGAAGTGCTTTAACTTCTTCCCTTATCCTCTACCCCTCAAACAACTCTTAGATTATGTTACATGACAGTGCAATTTTTAGGCATAATTTTTTTAGCTTTATTTTCAAATAAGAAAAAGAAAAACCATAATGATAGCCAGTAGAGGTGGCAGAAAAGGCTTAACAGAATTCTATACCCATTTCATTAATTTGCTGAGTTTCTTCAGCCATGTCCGACTCTTTGCCATGCTATGCACTGTAGCTCACCAGGCTCCTCTGTCCATTGAATTCTCCAGGCAAGAATACTGGAGTGGGTTGCCATTTCCTCCTCCAGGAAATCTTCCCAACCCAGGGATTGAAACCACGTTTCTTACATCTCCTGCATTGGCAGGTGGGTTCTTACCACTAGCACCACCTTGAGTACTGCTCTGTGGTAGCTGCTATGAATCAAGTAACAAAATAAGTTTAATCCCTACCCTTCAAATGCTTATGACATTTGGGAGAAAACAATTATCCTCAAGCCTCTGAGGGGCTCTGGCTGGTTCTGAAAATTACACTGGCAAAGACAGATTAAGAGAAGAAAAGTGTACACGTTTATTTAACATAACCTTACATGACAGAGAGCCTTCATAAGGTAATGATGACCCAAAGAAACAGAACTGAGAATTTTTATGCTAAATTTGATGAATCATGGACAGTCATGGAGAAATACGATGTGTTAAGGAGTGTGAGATAAGTGTAGCAAACTGGTGGAATCTTAGCAAGATGTGTTTGTTCTACTTCTTCTCAGGGCCCCTTTGTTTTTGTAGATAAGGATGCTCTGTTCCTCTGGGTATGGAGGAGGGCACCTCTCATATGAGGGTTTTATGACCTGCTTTAGGGAAAAAGAGTGAAGTGGGGAAGGAGATCAAAGTGGCTTTCCTGTTTCTGCTGCTTTCTCAAACTCTTTCCATTTAAAATATTCAATATACCAAGGTGACATATTTTGATGTGAAAGTCTAGAGGCCCACCAGACCCCCCCGTTTCCATAATCGTAAATTGAAAAGTCTGTATAATGCCAATATGAAAAGTTTCTTTTCAGTAAATTTCATCAACATAATCAACAGAACTGTGTTTTCTCTGGGACAAGTGTTATATGAATACAAATACATCATTATCATTAACAAACAGATCATTAGTCAAATACATAATGACTCTCCCATCATGCAAATAGTAGGAAGAGGAAAAAAGTTTCAAAATTATATAGAAATATTGTCAAATGTAATCATCATAATAAAACTCAGGATTCTTGGGTCAAAACAACCTGAGTATAAACAGGTGGTCAGTCAAGAATTCAGGCTGTCTCCGTCTCATGAAAACAATTTTAAAATCTAAAATTCTTAAAAATATTAAATAACTGACATTAGGAAGTCAAGCCAAATATAAGTGAGACAGAAAAAAAGAGTCAGGCCTTTCATGATTTGTAACCTACATCATCTATGTGGTCAGAAAAGCTTTAAGATTTAAAGTGATTGAGAACTAATAATGTCCCCAAGTTTTAAGAGACTCAGGCTGACCAAGGCTCCATTTTGCCAGGTGCTTAGCAGAGGGAAGAAAAGCACTAGAGAAAATAATCTGTGCTTCCTAAGTCACTTCAGTTGTGTCTGACTCTTTGTGACCCTATGGATTATATCTCATCAGGCTCCTCTGTCCGTGGTATTCTCCAAGCAAGAAAAGTGGAGTGGATTTCCATTCTCTCCTTCAGGGGTTCTTTCCAACCCAGGGATCAAACCCGAGTCTCTGATGTCTCCTGCATCAGCAAGCAGGTTCTTTACAACTAGTGCCACCTGGGAAAAGCACTAGCTCTTAAATGCTGCTCACTGAACAACACATCACTTCTCTTCACATTTCATTGGACAAGGTAAGGTAAAAGATCACACATAATTTCAAAGACCCTGGTAAAAAGTAATCCTATCAGACAACTGGAAGGGGAACTGGACCATTAGTTAACAGTTCTAATTATTACCATACTTTCCAAAACTCATTCCAAGAAAGAAACTTAAAGTCTCCAGAAACCATTAAAGGAATACCAGTGATGACAAATTTGAAAAATCCATGTCCAAGTGTCTTTGATGGGGACATTTTGATGGGGAGTTGTAGAAAATCATCAACAAAGAAATAATTTTCATCTTATATAGACTCTTCCCAATTAGACAAATGAGAAAATATACTCCAAATTATCTTATGAGGCTTGTATGACTTTGATATTAAAGGGTAGCAGAATATGCCACTCAAATACACTTTTTTGGCATAAGGATTATTTTGAAAAACTGCAGACACTGGAGTAGCTTTGTAAACAGTAAAATTTACTCCTTTGTAAAGGACATTTGCATTTATAAGAGAAATCTCTGTTTTGTAAGGGTCTCACTCTTTGTATAAGGAAGAAAAGGATGACAAAATCACAAGAAACTCTAATCAACAGAGAAGGCAGGGATGATAAACTTTATCTTATCTGCATAATAAACCTTACTTTTGTTTATTTTTTTTCTGATAACCTCCCATAAGTGTCCTGCCCCACTCCTTCCACACACACACTTTTGTTTCTTTTGTCTTTAGCTGAAGGTGGCATTAATGTTTAAGCCTGAGTTCTGTATAGCTCAAGGAACTCTACTCAATGCTCTGTGATGACCTCCAAAATTACAACTCACTGCTGAACAACCGTTGACAGGAGAATGTTGGATCCCACCAAAAAAAAGATATCCCATATCCAGGGGCAAAGGAGAAGCCCCAGCAAGAAGGTAGGAGGGGCAAAATCACATTTAGAATCAAACCCCATACCCACTAGAGACACTTGGAGGGCTCAGACAAACCTTGTGTGCACCAGGACCCAGAGACCCCACAGAAACCAAGCCATAACTGTGTTTGAGTGTCTCCTGTGAAGGTACAGGTCAGCAGTGGCCTGCCACAGGGGCAGAGGCTCTGGGTACAGCAGACCTGGGTATGGCATAAGCCCTCTTGGAGGAGGTACCATTAACCCCACCACAGAGCTGCCAGAACTCACAGGACTGGGAAACAGACTCTTGAAGGGCGCAAACAAAACCTTGTGCACACCAGGACCCAAGAGAAAGGAGCAGTGACCCCACAAGAGACCTAGGTGAGAAGGAAATCCAAAAAAGAGGCAATATATATATACACACACACACAAACACACACACACACACATATATGTATACACACACACACACACACAAACACACATATATATATGCAGATATGGGCTTTCCCATAGCTCAGTTGTAAAGAAATCCTCCTGCAATGCAGAAGCTGCAGGAAACGCCATTCGATCCCTGGGTCAGGAAGATCCCCTGGTGTAGGGCATGGCAGTCCACTACAGTATTCTTGCCTGGAGAACCCCCATGGACAGAGGAGCTTTTCTGGTTATAGTCCATAGGGTCACAAATAGTCAGACACGACTGAAGCAATGTAGCATGGCATAGCAAACAAATAGCTGATCACTTTGCTGTACAGCAGAAGCTAACACAACATTGTAAAGCAACTATACTCCAATAAAAAAAATTAAAGAAAAAGCCTGAGTTCTAAGTCATCTCTTTCAGAGTTGAGTATGTCCTGTGTGTACATGAAGTTCAGTTCAGTTCAGTCATGTCCAACTCTTTGCAACCCCATGGACTACAGCACGCTAGGCTTCCCTGTCCATCACCAACTCCCAGAGCTTGCTCAAACTCATGTCCATCGAGACAGTGATGACATCCAAATATCTCATTCTCTGTCATCCCCTTCTCCTCCTGCCTTCAGTCTTTCCCAGAATCAGTATCTTTTCCAATGAACTGGGTCTTTGCATAAGATGGCCAAAGTATTGGAGCTTCAGCTTCAGCATCAGTCCTTCCAATGAATATTCAGGACTGATTTCCTTTAAGTTTGACTGTAGAGCTGCCAGACTTCTGTTGACTTTTCTTTTGTTACTCTGTCTTTTGTTATAGGTTTTCCAGTTGAAAACTTAGAAGGATGTAGGCAATATGGCATTTTCTTCCCCTGCAATATTCAAAGCTATTCAAAGCCAATACAAGGAAAAAATTATTAAAAGTAGATTTCATCCTTGAATATAGGTACAAATACGCTAAGCAAAATTTTAAACCCAATCCAGCAATATTTGGAAAAGATGATAGATACATCATGCTATATTAGCAGTGTTGCTTGAGTGCAAAAATGATGAAATATTAGTAAATCAATTTATATAACCCACTGCATTAACAGAGAGTCAGTCTCTCTCTATCCCTTCATATATATATATATATATTTAAAAAACAGCTCTTCAAAAACAGCTGCTGCTGCTAAGTTGATTCAGTCATATCCAATTCTGTGAGACCCCATAGAAGGCAGCCCACCAGGCTTCCTCATCCATGGGATTCTCCAGGCAAGAACAGTGGAGTGGGTTGCCATTTCCTTCTCCAATGCATGAAAGTGAAAAGTGAAAGTGAAGTTGCTCAGTCGTGTTCGACTCTTTGCAACCCATGGACTGCAATCTACCAGGCTCTTCCATCCATGGGATTTTCCAGGCAAGAGTGCTGGAGTGGGGTGCCATCACTTTCTCCATCAAAAACAGCTACTTAATGTTAAAAAAAACAGCAGCAAATTCAAATACAGAGTTGGAATGAATATATTGGTTTTGGTTCTAACACACACCTGGAACTGTCTTTAGAGGCCTGCCTTTGGGTTACTGAGTCTTCTATTACAACATAAGCAAGTTGGATGTTCCTGGGAGTTTACAGGCCCTTTCAATCCCTATCTTAGTTTCTTTAAGTTGCCATAATAAAATACCAAAATACCACCAAAATACCAAAATAGGTAGCTTATTGTTGTTGTTGTTGTTCATTTGCTAAGTTGTGTTTGGTGCTTTGCAACACTGTGAACTGCAGCATGCCAGACTTCCCTATCCTTCACTATCTCCTGGCATTTGCTTAAGCTCATGTCCATTGAGTCAGTGATGTCATCTAACCATCTCAACCTCTGTGGTCCCCTTATCCTGTCCTCAGTCTTTCTCAGCATCAGGTTTTTTTCCAATGAGTTGGCTCTTTGCATCAGGTGACCAAAGTATTGGAACTTCAGCTTCAGCGTCAGTCCTCCCAATGAATATTCAGGACTGATTTCCTTTAGGATGATTGGTATGATCTCCTTGCAGTCCAAGGGACTCACAAGAGTCTTCTCCAGCACCACAATTCAAAAGCATCAATTCCTTAGTGCTCAGCCTTCTTTATGGTACAACTCTCACATTTGCAAAAGAGTACTGGAAAAACCATAGCTTTCACTAGATTGAATTTGGTTGGCAAAGTAATGTGTCCTCTTTGTCATAGTTTTTCTTTCAAGGAGCTAGTGTCTTTTACTATCATGACTGCAGTTACTGTCTGCATTGATTTTGGAATTCAAGAAAATAAAATCTGTCACTGTTTCCACTTTCCCCCCATCTATTTGCATAAGCAGCATAAGTTTGTTTCCTACAGTTCTGGAGGGTAGAAGTTGAAGATTAGGGTGCCAGCCTAATCAGGTGATGGCCCCTTTCTGGGTTGTAGGCTTCTTGTATCTTCACAAGTCAGAAGGGGCAAGGGGACTAAATAAGATTTCTTTTAGGCACCACTCTCATGACCTAATCAACACCTAAAAGACTCTACCTCCTAATACTAATCACCTTGGAGATTAGGTTTTTAACATATAAATTTGAGGGAGACACAAACACTTAGATAAGAGCAATGGGGAACCCTTAGACTCACTGCTACAAGAGGAAGACAACCCAGTTACTGACCTGAAAACAGGACAAACTGAGGTGTAACTTACTCTGGATAAGGACTTGGCTTGAAGTCCCACCCTTGCTTGCTTGCTTCCCCTCCCCTCCCCTAGTTCCTCATCTTGCCATGCTCTCCTAGGAACCCATCCTTCATAAAACACTTGCATGGGAATTTTCATTGCAGGATCTACTTGTGGGTAACTGACAGTGTTAGTTAAGCCAGTGTATTAGAAAGCCACTGTCTCTCTGCTCAAGAAGAAACTTCCAGTAGCCAGGTTCCCTTCTTTGAAATTCCTCTGCCTTAAAAGTGAAAATAAATGTTATTTAAGAAGAAAAGTTGGGTGGACATTGAAATAAGCAAATTACACTTCATCTCATGGCACATATGTTCAGATTGCTGAAAATCATGCTTCAGTACTAGATTAGTAGAGAAGTAGAAGAAAAATGACACTCAATGCCTTTCCATTAGTAAATATATGTATACTCAGAACTGCCTGAAAACAATCAACTTTGAATCAAGTTCAAATTGGTCGCTGCTGAGATAGTGGAAATGAAATTCACCCTCTGAGCCAATTGTGCAAATTGTTCTGCTTTCATTTTGAGTCATAAGAAAACAAACAAACAAACAAAACGTCCCCTAACTCCATTTCTTTTCTTCTCTCTTTTTTCTACAGTTAGTTTAAAAGAGGAAATATTGTTCTGCTAAGTAAAGTCCTAGATATATGGGTAAGATTTCTGTTTATTATGTTTCAAACTCTGTGAAACAACATTTGACATAAATTGACTTCATGTTTCAGTGCACAGCAGCATTTGTTGTTCATTCTGAATTAATGTTATTCTAGAGCATGCATTGCTGACACTGAGAAGTCAAATCAGGGAATTGAAATGTAATTCTAATCAACTTTGAGCTTTTTAAAATCTCATGTTTTGGACACCCGATAAATTTGGAACATCTCCTGATTTTGAAAAAATAACCAAACTCTTTCATCAATTCTTGTTGGATACATGCCAGTTTGTCATTAGAACTATATGAAGGACTGGAAAAGTCCATTCTAAGAAGTCTCTTTGTAGTAACCAGTTTGGGGGTGTCTTTCCATTCCAGGGACAAATAGTGTTCCCCTTATCTATGGGAACCATTTCCTCTGGGTTACAATATTGATGTTTTTTCACTGTTACTCCATCCACTAGATAGAGTTGAAGGATAGGGTGATTCAATTAAAATCTATACCATGGGAATTGGGAATAGGATCTGAGAGAATCTAGTGTCAGTCTATGCTGATCTCTTAAAGTGTTGTAAAAGGTTGGGAGCAGGGTTGTTGTGATTAGTGTGGCCATAATGCTAATGTTATTATTTGTTATTTCTAGGGTGGCCATAACAAAATACTGAAAGCTGGGTTGTTAAAAACAACATAAATTTTTTCTCTCACATTCTGAAGGCCAGAAGTCTGAAATCAAGGCCATATTCTCTTTGATGATCCTAGGGGAGACTTGTTCCTTGCCTCTTCTAGCTTCTGGGTTTGCTGGGAATCTTTGGCATTCTTTGGCTTATAGACACATCACTTTAGCCACAGGGTCATCCTCTCCCTCTCTCTTCCTGCTATGCATGTCTGTTTATGTCTAAATTTCCCCTTTTCATAAGGACACTAGTCATATTGGATTAGGGTCCAACATACTGACCTCATCTTAACTAATTAAATCTGCAGTGACCTTATTTCTAACATAAATTTTTGCAAGGGACACAATTGAACACATAGTAGTTGGGTTCCCCTGGAGCAGACCCTGAAATGAGGATACATCTGCAAATAAATCATGAAGTCAGTGCGCACAGGAAAAATTTAGACTAATGGAAATAGGGAAGAAAACAGGAGGAAGCAGAAGTCCCAGATAGGATAGAGGAACTCAATCTCATCCTCCGGCAGAACCCTGGAATATGTTATGCCTTGGAATTTTCCTGATTTGAGGCAAGGAAGTATGATATTCAAATGCCTTCAGCTATTATCATTGGCTACGAGCTAGGGGTGGGGGAATATAAATTCCCAGGCACTTTCATTTCTGCTACATCCAGTCAACAGGACTTCATTGTCCCCTTGGCAGGCCTCTAAACTGAGTCGCAGGTGCTAACTATTGGAAGGGAAAGTATACCATAGTGAAGGGATGCACAAAAAGGAATTGGAGAAGGCTGGATGGAACACTGCCATCTGCTCTAGGTGACATGGCCATCTCTCAACATGTGGCCCGAGTAGCAGAAAAGGCTAATCTTCAGATCTTTATCTAAAGAAACCAACTCAAGAAAAGGACCAGAAGGCAGGCCTTTCTGCCTCCAACTAGTTCTTTGGCAAATATCATCTCTTTGTGAGGCTCTGCTATATTTTTCCCAATTCATTCCATAGTATTTTCATATATTACAAAAATAAATTCCTTTACCCTCCTACTTCTTCTCCCTAAGGTATTGTTTCTGTGACCTGCAACCATCCAACCAAGCCACCAAATGTGGCTCTCTTCTTGATATTCTTTGGATTCCATCATGATCAGTGGATTCTTTGGGTTTAGCAGGAGATCTTTTTGAATAAATAGCCACTCTTCCAGATTGCTTTTAAGATGAATTACCCAAATATCCCAAACTCAGCATAGCTTCTCTCCGTGGTTTTTTTTTTTGTTTTGTTTTCCCTTTTTATGAATGGCACCACCATTCATTCAGTTACCCAAGTTCACAACTCTGAGTTATTGCCACTCTCCACACCCTGTCGAATTCCAAGTCCCATGGAACCATCTGAGCCACATTTTAGCATTTCAGAAGCCTACTTGCTTTCCATTTTCACTGTTGTCTCCCCTTCCAAAACTTCTTTATCTTTTTCTGTTCATTCCTCTACTTACTGAGCACCTGTGTTACAGGAAAAAGCAGAAAATACAAATGGGATATTGATGACAGTGACATGTGTTATTATGTTTTGTGCCATTTTAAGGGCTTTACATGCCTTAGTTCATTACATCCTCTTTAAAAATACAACAAAGTAAAATTTTTTACTGGTACATTAGACGTTAAAATGAAAAGACAGACATAGAAAGGGCAAATGATGTGTTCAGCCTGTGGCCACTTCATAAGGAATTTAGCCAGAGAATTAAGGCTTAGAATAAAAGATTTGACGGACTGTTTTCTGTTTTTCCAAGAAGGTCACATAGCTAGCACCATTCTAGGTACAAGGAGAGAAATGAATGCATTGTGTCCATTGATTGATTTAGGGCTTAATTCTATGCTGTAACCCACTTCAAGAAAAGAAGTCAAGTCACAGAGCTGGCAAATATTGGACTGTATTTTTTTTCAGTCTGTTGACTTGATCTAACACCCATGCTCTCAGCCACTGTGGATTGCTAAGACATGCTGTAGTGTGAAGTTTTCATTATTGTAGCTGTCCAACATTCAACCTCTTCCTATTGTTGGTGTAGGGGAGAAAAATAATTTTCTCTCTACCTTTCTAGGTTCCTGGCTGAGCCCCTTGTGTCTCTTGTAATAACAGACAGATTAACAGGAGAAAAACAAACAGAAATTTAATAACACATATGGTTGCTATGTACATGGGAGATAGCCAGAAAAACTGAACAGCTCCCCAAAATGGTCCAAGCAAACTTAAAGCCTTTGTTCAGCTAAAGATGTTGGGGGTGCACAGTTAGGGTAGGTTATCAGGAAAAGCGTACTTGTTATGCTGATTTAGGTTGTTGCTTTTCCCACTGATGAATTTCTAGAGATTTAATCATCCACTTCTTCCTGGTACAGAGAGGAAGCTGTTACTGTTAAGTTACTCAGTTGTGTCCGACTTTTTATGACCCCATGGACTATAGCATGCCAGACTCCTCTGTCCATGGGATTTTCCAGATTAGAATAGTGGAGTGGGGTGCCAGTTCCTTCTCGAGGGGCTCTTCCCCACCCAGGGATCAAACCCAAGCCTCCTGCATTGACAGTCAGATTCTTTATCATTGAGCCATCAGGGAGATATAATTACCAAAATTTTTTTCTTAGAAATGTAAATGTCTCTTATAGAAGGGTAGCTTCTATTCAGTTTTCAGAGTTTCTCTTGTGTTAGAAACTTTTTTAAATAAGCAGTTCGAGATAATCCTTATGCCAAAGAGGAATATTTGGGGATGGCATATCCTGCTCCCCTTCAGTGGGAACCCCTCTTTTGATGCAGATTCCTGCCTCACATTAGGGAAGATGAAATTGTTCTCTCTCTGTGCCCCAGGCTAACCAGGTGTCAGGGAGGAAGACGTTTTCCTCTATCCTTCTAGGTTCTTCTGTCTGATCTAAGAATTAAGTTGACATGAGACAGATAAACAGGAGAAAATCAAAACTTTAATAACATGACTACATGGGAGAGAACTGTGAAAGTCACTGAGTCATGTCTGACTCTTTGTAACCCCATGGACTGTATAATCCATGGAATTCTCTAAGCCAGAATATTGGAGTGGGTAGCCTTTCCCTTCTCCAGGAGATCTTCCCAACCCAGGGATCAAACCCAGATCTCCCACATTGCAGGTGGGTTCTTTATCAGCTGAGCCATAATGGAGAGACCTAGGAGAAGTGAATAACTTGCCAACAAGTCTGGAGCCTTCACCTTAAATACCATCTTCAGTTAAAGACAAGAGGATGTTGGGGGTAGTGGTTTGAGGCTTTGAATGGGAGGAAGGCAATTCACTTGGTGATAGAAAGCAAATGTTTGGTAAACAAATATTTGCTAGGCCATGCAGAGACAATAGGACACAAAGAGGAATTTAACAGACTCTTCTAGGTTCCTCCTTGTCTATGAGTTGTCTATAGTGATAGCTCCCTTTCTGGAACAGGTCCTCTATCAACATTCTCTTCAGTAGTTCTTAGGGCTTCCCTGATAGCTCAGTTGGTAAAGAATATGCCTGCAATGCAGGAGACCCTGGTTCAATTCCTGCATCAGGAAGATCCCCTGGAGAAGGGATAGGCTACCCATTCCTGGAGAATTCCATGGACTATTTAGTCCATGGGGTTGCAAAGAGTTGGACACAACTGAGTGACTTTCACTTCACTTCACTTAGACAGTTAGGGAAAAAGGTCAAAGGTTCTTCCTGAGTCCTTTGAGCCTTGATGGTTTTCAGCTCAAAATAATCCATATGCCAAAGAGACACATTTTGGGGTGACAGGTTTTGCTCCCCTGCACTGTCATAGACCATAACCCACATTCCATCATGGAGTCAGGCAACCACCTCTAGGAATCTGAAACTAGTGAATAACTCGGTGACACAGGGAAAGTTAGGGCATCTTCCTAGTCCCTGAGGACGTGTCAACAAAAGTGTCCAGCATTAGTGGTGTCCATTGCATAGTGTCCACTCTGTTCTTGGATTCAAGCAACTTCCAGTCAAAATTACTATTTGATATTGAATTTGTGAATCCAGGGATGAGGAATCCATAGATACAGAGGGCCAACTGTAAGGAATTTGAGCATCCATGGATTTTGGTATCCAAGGGGTTCTAAGCCAATCCCCTCAGACATCAAAGAATCTCTGTCTCTATCTATGTCTTTGTCTTTATAGATATAGATATAGATATAGATATATACACACATATATATATATATATATATACCTGTCATATTAATATATATATAACAGATTACATATATATTTTGTAGAACAAAGTAAACCACTTATTTATCATTATGATTATTACCCATTGACTCTAAAGATATGGCTGCTTTCTGAAAATGTGTCTCATGGAGTTGTGAAGATTAAGTTTATATTTATATCCACATAGATATATATATAGAAATATATAATGTTATAGTACAGTGAACTGCTATTTACAACTGAAGGCATAAATCCATGTTTATATACATACATACATATATATATATATTTAGCTAATGAGAATTGGAATATTTCCTGCCACATCAATAGACAAGGATGTCACAGTCATCAGTGATTCCAGCCTTCTAGGGTACTCAGAAAGGAGAAAAATCACTGTGATCTAACAGTCATCAGGTAGTAGCCACTCTCTATGGGGGGCTCTGAGGAACTCAAGATGTGAAAAACATAAGATACTGGCCCCAGATAGCAGAGGTATATATGAAAGGAATGATTTCAGTGAGCCCAGACTCTTGAACCTTCCCACACATAGAAAAGTACTAAATTCTTTGACTTAAGATATCTGACTTCCGTGAATTAACAATAATTTTTGATTGTTCAGACTTCCTGCCCTCTGTTGCAAACTTCTATATAACCTGACTACTCCCTCCGCCTCCTCTGACCACTTTTCTCAGGATTACTTGAGATGCTGTCTCTAAGGCTTGAAGTCCTAAAAATTCCCACCAAATAAAACATAGCTCTCAACTTTTAGGTTGTGACTATTTTTTAAGTTGACACTTGGATTATATGATCTTTTTTTATTTTAACTAACATAAGACTAGTCTCCAAACTGTTTTGATCAAGCACCCTAAATTTATTGTTTAAAGTCTCTCATGGTTTCTTCTCAGGTTTTAAACATTTCTTTTTTGTTATATTTAAACTTTTCATGTCTTGGGCTAAAGGAGTGAAGGAGGCACTGTGCACCTCCCCATCTTTTTTCTCATGATTAACCAACACCATATTCTGTGAACACTCTTCCTTGGGTTGAACAATATGAAAACTATCTTCAAAATATACCACAAAACCTGTGTTATAGACCATGTGTTTGGTGAAGAATTGTGTGAGAAGGGCATATAAGGCTTCAGTCGGCTTGGGTTTTAATCCAAAATCTTAGAATGGGTTTACATGGATTGTGCAGCTCAGCCTGATGAGATTGGCCTGGGAGTCTTACAGTACAACCCCTGTGGTACAGGCTTCTTGAGCAATGACTTGTCATTGGCTCTTCTCCAGACAAAGACTGGGGCTTCCCAGGTGTCGCTAGTGGTGAAGAACTCGCCTGCAGGAGATGTCAGAGATGCAGGTTCAGTCCCTGGGTCGGGAAGATCCCCTAGAGGAGGGCATGGCAACCTACTCCAGTATTCTTACCTGGAAAATCCCATGGACAGAGGAGCCTAGCAGGCTACAGTCCATGGGGTCACAAAGAATTGGACCTGACTGAAGTGACAGCATACACACACACCGATTGATGGCTCTCTTCCCCTCCTGCTGCCGCACTCACCACTTGTTTCTTTCTGAAAGATGTTCTATTTAGGACTACCTTCCCTGCCACTTTGTGTCAGAGAATAGCTTTAAGGAAGTCCCTAGCCCAGCCCTGCACTAGAACTTGCTCACAAGCAAGGAATTCTTGTGACACTCAGAGAGTTTTGCACTTTACTTAAATCCCAGAGTTTCAGCTCTAGTTCTGATAATTAGTACAATAGTTGTGTGATCTTGGGCAAGTTACTTATGCTCTATGTTCCTCTGTTTCATTGCTTCTCAAAGAAGGTAGTGATAGTAACTACCTCACAGAATTGTTAAGTTTAAATTAGTTTATACTTAGAACAGTTTTGGGCATGTGGTACAAGCTTGATAATTATTATCAATTACTCTTTAATATCTGCAGAATATTTAGACCTATCTTTACATATACTCCTGTTTTGCTTCAAATTACACTGCATTTGGTTGATACTCTTTTAGGTTATAGTTTGTTATTGTGGCTGTTTCTAGCTTTTGTTTAAAATGGAAGTTTCTTCCATTATTGTACATTTCCTTTCCTTTGGGTGAGGGTGGGGGTTGATTTCATATGGGAAGAGATACCTTTTTGACTTAGTTTTTTAGTATAAGATAAAGAGATTGTTCTATGCATATGCAATGCATCCCTGATCATTTCTATAGTTATATAAAGATATACTCTCTTGCTTTCTCTCTGCTTGAGTTTTATTCAGTATTTACTTAGATATTTTGAAGAATACTTTTTTCCAGAAACAATTCAGATATCTGGAGGTGTTTTTTGTTTGTTTTGTCTCTCTCTTGCTTTGTTTTCATTTTTTTTTCAAGTTGCTAACTTTTTTTTAATTGGTTTTGCCATACAATGACATGATATTGCCATGGGTGTACATATGCTCCCCCTCCAGAACCCCCCTCCCTCCTCCCTCCCGACTCCCTCCCCTGGGGACATCTCGGTGCAGCAGCCCCGAGCATCAGTCCTGGGCTGGCGATTGATTTCACATATGATACTTAACATGTTTCAATGCCATTCTCCCATATCATCCCACCCTTGCCCTCATCCACAGAGTCCATGAGTCTGTTCTATACATCTGCTTTCCTTTTGCTGTCTTGCATGCTGGGTTCTCGTTACCATCTTTCTAAATTCCATATATCATTTTTAAAAATCCTCCAAGATGGCACTAGTGGTAAAGAACCCACCTGAGACGTGGGTTTGATCCCTGGGTTACAAAGATCTCCTGGAGAAGGGAATGGCAACCCACTCCAGTATTCTTGCCTAGAAAATCTAATGGACAGAGGAGCCTGGTGGACTATAGTCCATGGTGTCACAAAGAGTCAGACAGGACTGAGAGACTAACACTTTCACTTTCACTAACCATTGATCCGATAAAAATGCCATTTAATTTGGGAGAATGGGGAGCATGTGATAAAATAATCTCCCATTTCAATAAATAACTGACAAATAATAGGTGCAATTCAATATGAGTAAGTTTCAAAATCCCTTTCTCCAGCAATTATAGAAAGGTATACAAATTTATAAGCCATTTATCTTTATTTGCCTAATTTTATTTTGCATAAATACAGCATTTCTCCCACTTAGCTCATTTTTAAGTTACATTGTGTTTCTCCATTCCTTCTGTAAAGCAAGGCTAATTTTCTTACTTGTGCCTCATCAGAGGTTTTATGAGGATCAAATCAGATAATGTATGGAAAGCACTTGAACCCAGCCAGTGCCTGGTATACAGTAAGTACTTGGCGTTTACTAATATCCTTTCTGGCCTGGCAGAAAGAAATTTATTTCTCTAAGATATTTTCCTAAGCGTTGAGGTGTGGTCATTTATATCACACACAGAGCTCCCTTCCAGGTCTCCTTCCTCCCCATTTCCAGACACACAAAAGGAAACCCCGCAAGGATGCAAAGGTTTCCTGCTGTGGCCCTTTTTCTAAATTAAATATTGTGGCTCGTCCCAGCTTCCTTGTCTTACTTGATTTAGAAGAAAAAAATCCTTGCTGAAATCACCTTACAACTGTACTTGAAATGGAGGATTGCAGACTGCTGCCATGCTTCCTCTGGCGATTGATGCTTTTGGAGGTAAAAATGCATCAGTGCAAGTGCGTATTTGAACTTCTTGACTGTCTGTGGGACAATCCTCCATTTCTGACAGTTCTATTCAGATCTCACATCTAGAGTCAGAGCATACTTATCTAGTGTTGGGAAGGCAAGGCATTCACCCTAGGCAAGCCTCTGTTTGAGGTCTTTTTGGTGGCTATGCTGCCAGCGTGAGGCACCTAAAAGCTCGGTGCCTCAACTTCATCATCTGGGAAGAAGAGATCACAGTAATTCCTACCTCACTGGGTGAAGGTAAAGGTTAAATGAGATAAGTAGGTGAAGATTTTAGCATACTTTAAGGAGCTCCCCAAACTTTTCAACCACTTGTAAAAGAAGGAAACTAGAACACTTTCAAACACCATACACAAAAATAAACTCAAAATGGTTTAAAGATCTAATCATAAGACCAGAAACTATAAACCTCCTAGATGAAAACATAGGCAAAAGACTCTCTGACATAAATCACAGCAGGATCCTCTAGATCCACCCACCCACCTCCCAGAGTAATGGAAATAAAAGCAAAAATAAACAAATGGAACCTAATTAAACTTAAAAGCTTTTGCACAATGAAGGAAACTATAAGTAAGGTGAAAAGACAGCCTTCAGAATGGCAGAAAATAATAGCAAATGAGGCAACTGACAAAGAATTAATCTCAAAAATATACAAGCTGCTCCTGCAGCTCAATTCCAGAAAAATAAGTGACCCAATCAAAAAATGGGCCAAAGAACTAAACAGATATTTCTCTAAAGAAGACATACAAATGGCTAACAAACACATGAGAAAATGCTCACCATCAATCATTATCAGAGAAAGGCAAATCAAAACCACAATGAGGTACCATCTCACGCCGGTCAGAATGGCTGCTATCAAAAGTCTACAAACTATAAATGCTGGAGAGGGTGCGGAGAAAAAGGAACCCTCTTACACTATTGGTGGGAATGAAAACTAGTACAGCCACTATGGAGAACAATGTGGAGATTCCTTAAAAAGCTGGAACTAGAACTGCCGTACTACCCAGCAATCCCACTTCTGGGCATACACACTGGGGAAACCAGAATTGAAAGAGACATATGTACCCCAATGTTCATCTCAGCACTGTTTACAATAGCCAGGACATGGAAGCAACCTAGATGTCCATCAGCAGATGAATGTATAAGAAACCTGTGGTAGGTATACACAATGGAATATACTCAGTCATTAAAAAGAATGCATTTGAATCAGTTCTAATGAGGTGGATGAAACTGGAGCCTATTATACAGAGTGAAGTAGTCAGAAAGAAAAACACCAATACAGTATACTAATGCATATATATGGGATTTACAAAGATGGTAATGATGACCCTGTATGTGAGACAACAAAAGAGACACAGATGTAAAGAACAGTCTTTTGGACTCTGGGAGAAGGTGAGGGTGGGATGATTTGAGAGGGTAGCATTGAACTGTGTATATTATCATATGTGAAGTGGATCGCTGGTCCAGGTTCGATGCATGAGACAGGGTTCTCAGTGCTGGTGCACTGGGAAGACCTTGGGGGATGGGATGGGGAAGGAGGTGGGAGGGAGGTTCAGGATGGGGAACACATGTGCACCCATGGCTGATTCATGTCGATGTTTGGCAAAAAACAGTACAATATTATAAAGTAATTAGCCTCCAATTAAAATAAATAAATTAATTTTTTTTAAAAAAAGGAGTTCCCAGGTATCGCAGTTGTAAAGAATCTGTCTGAAATGCAGGAAACACAGGAGACATGGGTTCGATACCTGGGTCAAAAAGATCTTCTGGAGGAGGTAATGGCAAACCATTCTAGTTTGCTTGCTTAGACAATCCCATGGCAGAGGATCCTGGCAGACTATAGACCCCAGTCCATGGGGTTGCAGAGTCAGAACCAGCTGGGCACACATATAAGGGTATGATACATTAGCATTTATATTGTATTACTTTATATGTACTCTTTTTAAAGAATTATTATATTGTTTTTTTATTACTGATATCTATCACTACATTCGTTTTTGAGGTGGGCCATAGCTTAGTTTTATGTATTTATTTAATACATATTTATTTGACTGTGGTGGGTCTTAGTTGTGGCACATGGGATTTTTAGTTGCAGCATCCAAACTCTTAGTTGTGGCATGTGGGATCTAGTTTCTTGACCAGGAATCAAATTCTGGCCCCTTACATTGACAGCCCAGAATCTTAGCCACTGGACCACCAGGGAAGTCTCTAACATTGCATTCTGATTGTCCTCTCCTCTGCTCCATAAATAAGTACCTAGTTTGTGTTTTTCACCTGTAAGGTCCTAACCCTCCCTTTATTATCTAAAGGAAAAAAAGATGCCATTTTCTCCAACAATTTTTGTCCATCCCCTTATTTTTTTTCTTTGTTAGTTTTTTATTGAACGATAATTGCTTTACAGAATTTTGCTGTTTTCAGTTAAACCTCAACATGAATCAGCCATACGTATACATATATCCCCTCCCTTTTGAATCTCTCTCCCATCTCCCTCCCGATCCAACCCCTCTAGGTTGATACTGAGCCCCTGTTTGAGTTTCCTGAGCCATACAGCAAATTCCTATAGGCTATCTATTTTGTATATGGTAATATAAGTTTCCGTGTTACTCTTTTCATACATCTCACCCTCTTCTCCCCTCTCCCCATGTCCATTAGTCTGTTCTCTATGTTTGTTTCTCCATTACTGCCCTGTAAATAAATTCTTCAGTACCATTTTTCAAGATTCTGTATATGTGTGTTAGAATACAATATTTACCTTCCCTGTTCTGACTCACTTTACTCTGTATAATAGGTTCTAGGTTCAATCACCTCATCAGAACTGACTTAAATGCATTCCTATTCATGAATGAATAATATTCCATTGTGTATATGTACCACAACTTCTTTATCCATTCAGCTGGCAATGGACATCTAGGTTGCTTCCATGTTCTAGCTATTGTAAACAGTGCTGCCATGAACAATGGGATACATGTGTCTTTTTCAATTTTGGTTTCCTCAGGGTATATGCCTAGGAGTGTGATTGGTTGGTCATAAGGTGGTTTTATTCCTATTAATAGATTGCTATTAAGGAATCTCCATACCATCTTCCATAGTGGCTGTATCAATTTCAGTTCAGTTCAGTTCAGTTCAGTCGCTCAGTCGTGTCCAACTCTTTGCAATCCCGTGGATTGCAGCACACCAGGCCTCCCTGTCCATCACCAATTCCCGGAGTCTACCCAAACCCATGTCCATCGACTCGGTGATGCCATCCAGCCATCTCATCCTCTGTCATCCCCTTCTCCTCCTGCCCCCAATCCTTCCCAGCGTTAGGGTCATTTCCAATGAGTCAACTCTTCACATGAGATGGCCAAAATATTGGAGTTTCAGCTTCAACATCAGTCTTTCCAATGAACACCCAGGACTGATCTCCTTTAGGATGGACTGGTTGGATCTCCTTGCAGTCCAAGGGACTCTCAAGAGTCTTCTCCAAGACCACAGTTCAAAAGCATCAATTCTTTGGTGCTTAGCTTTCTTCACCATCCAGCTCTCATATCCATACATGACTACTGGAAAAACCATAGCCTTGACTAGACGGACCTTTGTTGGCAAAGTAAAGTCTCTGCTTTTAAATATACTATCTAGGTTGTTCATAATTTTCCTTCCAAGGAGTAACTGTCTTTTAATTTCATGGCTGCAATCACCATCTGCAGTGATTTTGGAGCCCCCAAAATAAAGTCTGACAGTGTTTCCACTGTTTCCCCATCAATTTACATTCCCCAAAACAGTGCAAGAACATTCCTTTTTCTCCACACCCTCTCCATCATTTATTGTTTGTAGACTTTTTGATGATGGCCATTCTGACTGGTGTGAGGTGATATCTCATTGTGGTTTTGATTTGCATTTCTCTAATAATGAGCAATGTTGAGAATCTTTTCACATGTTTGTTAGCCATCTGTATGTATTCTTTGGAGAAATGTCTATTTAGGTCTTTTCCCCACTTTTGGATTGGGTTGTTTGTTTATCTGGCATTGAGTTATATGAGCTGCTTGCATATTTTGGAAATTAATCCTTTGTCAATTGTTTCATTTGCTATTATTTCCTCCCATTCTGAGGGTTGTCTTCATCTTGCTTATAGTTTCCTTTGCTGTGAAAAAGCTTCTAAGCTTAATCAGGTCCCACTTGTTTACTTTTGTTTTTATTTTCGTTACTCTAGGAGGTGGGTCATAGAGGATCTTGCTTTGATTTATGTTATTGAGTGCACTGCCTGTGTTTTCCTCTAAGAGTTTTATAGTTTCTGGTCTTACATTTAGGTCTTTAATCCATTTTGAGTTTATCTTTGTGTATAGTATTGGGAAATGTTCTAATTTCATTCTTTTACACATAGCTGTCCAGTTTTCCAAGCACCATTTATTGAAGAGGCTGTCTTTGCCCCATTGTATATTCTTGCCTCCTTTGTCAAAAATATGGTACCCCTAGGAGCATGGGTTTATTTCTGGGCTTTCTATCTTGCTTCATTGGTCTATATTTTCTTTTTGTGCCAGTACCATACCGTCTTGATGACTGTAGCTTTGTAGTATAATTTGAAGTCAGGACGGTTGAGTCCTCCAGCTGCATTCTTCTTTTTCAAGACTGCTTTGGCTATTCAGGGTCTTTTGTGTTTCCATATGAATTGTGAAATTTTTTGTTCTAGTTCTGTGAAAAATGCCATTGATAACTTGATAGGGATCACATTGGATCTGTAGATTGCATTTGGTAGTATAGTCATTTTCACAATATTGATTCTTCCTACCCAGGAACATGGAATATCTCTCTAACTGTTTATATCATCTTTGGTTTCTTTCATCAGTGTTTTATAATTTTCTGTGTACAGTACTTTTGTCTCTTTAGGTAAGTTTATTCTTAGATATTTAATTCTTTTTGTTGCAAAGGTGAATGGGATTGATTCCTTAATTTCTCTTTCTGATTTTTCATTGTTAGTGTATAGACATGCAAATTATTCCTGTGTATTGATTTTGTATCCTGCAACTTTGCTAAATTCACTGATTATCTCTAGTAATTTTCTGATACTCTCTTTAGGGTTTTCTATGTACAGTATCATGTCATCTGCAAACAGTGAGAGCTTTACTTCTTCTTTTCTGATCTGGATTCCTTATATTTCTTTTTCTTCTCTGATTGCTGAAGCTAGGACTTTCAAAACTATGTTGAATAGCCATGGTGAAAGTGGACACCCTTGTCTTCTTCCTAATTTTAGGGGGAGTGATTTCAGTTTTTCACCATTGAGAATAATGTTTGCTGAAGGCTTGCCATATATGGCCTTTACTATGTTGAGGTAGTTTCCTTCTACGCTCATTTTTTGAAGAGTTTTAATCATAAATGGATGCTGAATTTTGTCAAAGGCTTTTTCTGCATCTATTGAGATGATCATATGGTTTTTATTTTTCAATTTTTATGATGTACCTTATTAATTGATTTGCATATATTGAAGAATCCTTGCATCTCTGGAATAAACCCAACTTTATCATGGTGTATGAGCTTTTTTATGTGTTGCTGAATTCTGTTTGCTAAAGTTTTGTTGAGAATTTTTGCATCTGTGTTTATCAGTGATGTGGACCTGTAGTTTTCTATTTTGTGTGTTGTCTTTGTCTGGTTTTAGTGTCAGGGTGATGGTGGCCTCATAGAATGAGCATCTCCTTATATTTTCATTTGACAGGTTTCAGGAATTCTACTCCCTACAATATGTCACCTTGACATACTGGACATTTCAAGGTGTAGGAGTTTGAGAAATGGCAGGTACAGTAAAGACTTTCTGATCTTCCCCTGAAGCAGGTTGTAAAACCCTCATATGAAATGTGCCCTCCTTTTACCTTGAGGAAAGGAACATCCTTCCCTCCAAAGATGGAATCTCAAAGATCAGGCCTTGCCAAAATTTCTCTCATATTACTATATTGACCTCATGTTCTCATATTTCCTGTCACATATTTCCATGACATGGAAAGATATTTAATCGTCATCAAATCTGGCAGAAAAACACTCAAGTTTAACCATTTTTTCAGGTCTTCATGTCTTTATGAAGACTCCTGCTGCTACTAAGTTGCTTCAGTCCTGTCTGTCTCTGTGCGACCCCATGGACAGCAGCCCACCAGGCTGCTCTGTCCAGAGGATTTTCCAGGCAAGAATACTGGAGTGGGTTGCCATTTCCTTCTCCCATGAAGACTCCAGAGTCAAGTAAAACTTGTATTATATAAATGTATATGCTTTCCCCTTGTTAATCTGTCTTTTCTTCCTGGAGTCCCAGTGGAGAACTTCAAAGGGTAGAGAGAAAACGTATTTTCCTTCCCCATACTTATTTTCCAAATAGCAACAACTCGCTTCTTTCCATGAGGGGAACCAGCCTTTTTAACTAGGTTCCTCTCAGACTTTCTCTTGTTTTTGCTAGACAATTTGCATTTTTAGGCCTAGGTTTGAGAAGTTTCACATAATCACAGACTGGTGGTGGTGGTTTAGTCGCTAAGTCATGTCTGACTCTTGTGACCCCATAGACTGTAGCCTGCCAGGCTCTTCTGTTCATGTGGTTCTCAAGGCAAGAATATTGCAGTGGGTAGCTATTTCCTTCTGCAAAAGATCCTCCCCACCCAGGGATCAAATCCAGATCTCCTGCATTGCAGGCGGATTCTTTATTGTTGAGCCACCAGGGAAATCCAAACACAGACTAATTTATTTAAAAATTGTGTTAAAAGATAAACTGAGACACATACACATTTTAAGAGTTGAGTAAAGCAAAAAAGCTATTCCAGTCAGGCAGTGCCAAACCAGAAATAGTTCAGAGTGCCCCACTGACAGAAGCTGGGAGAGAGACTTTCATAGAGAAAAGGCAGAAGCAAACTAGGGAAATTAGTGACTGGCTATAGCCTAAAGCCTAGTTGGATGTTTGTGATTGGTTGTCATTAGGTTTCAATTTTGTAAACTTGAGGCTTTTTACAGGCTTAGATTTTGGTTTGCTGTATGCAGATGCCTTGGTATCAGAGCCATATCAGTCTAATGGCTTCTTTCTTAAATTAATGTAACAGTTGCAAATCTACAGCTTTTTATTTTGTTTTATCAAAGGTAGTGTTTTGCAATGATTCAATATGTGAATTTTGGAGGAAAAAAATACTTGAATTTTAATTCTGGCTCTGTGACTCTCTAGATGTGATGGTGAGCACATTACCTATCCAAGCTTCAATTTTCTCATCCATACTTTTTGAAAGTAGTACTTATAGGATTATTGAGAAAACTAGATGATGCATGAAAGGTACCTAGCTTAGGTGTTCAGAAATTGGGGTCTCTTTCTTGCACTTTGAAATGGATTTGCACACACCATGATGTAATATGTTTTTAAACATATGTGAAATGTGTCTACTTACATCAACATGACACTGCAATTGGAACTAAGAACTGAGATCACTGGTGTCAACATGACTTAGTTATTTGCTAAGGGAAAATCTTGCCCAGGAAAGAAAAGACTATAAACCAGTAAATAGCTTCACTCTTTGCTTCAGGAAATTCCTACAAGTCAATTTATCTGAGACAACAGTCTGCTCTCCTGGAAAACAATTCATTTACCAAATAGCAGTGTATTTATCAAGGTTTCCTTCAAGACCTTGTGTCTACAAGTACTAATCTATTATGTCACAAAATTTTCTCAAGCCCAATTTGGCCAACACTGAAAGTCACACCTTAAATTAGGCCCCAAACTCTTTAAATATCCCTCACTGGACCTTCTTATTTTGATTTGACTCTTGGCTACTCATTTGACCACATCTCCTGTCACATCCTACTCATCTTTACTCAATTTCAGCCAAATCAACACTCTTGCAACTTCTCAAATGGTCCAGGTATACTGGGTTTTAAAATCGCTAATATATTTATCTCATTCTCTCATTTCCTTCAAGTCTATGTTCAAACATCCCATTGTTGTTATGCATTTGCATGCTCAGTCGTGTCTGACTCTTTGTGATCCCATGCCCACAAGATTCCTCTGTCTATGGGATTTTTCAGGCAAGAATACTTGAAAGTGAAAGTCACTCAGTTGTGTTCTGCTCTTTGCAACCACATGGACTGTGTAGTCTATGGAATTCTCTAGGCCAGAATACTGGAGTGGGTAGCCTTTCCCTTCTGCAGGGTATCTTCCCAACCCAGGGATTGAACCCAGGTCTCTCACATTGCAGACATATTCTTTACCAGCTGAGCCATAAGGGATACTTGAGTGCATTGCAATTTCTTTATCCAGGACATTTTCCTGACCCAGGGATCAAACCCACCTCTTCTGCATTGCAGGCAGATTCTTTACCTCTTGAGCCACTGAGGCTTCCCAAATATCTCAGAATCAGAGTTATTTTCCTAATTACTTCATATCAAATGCTCCTCTCAGTTCTATCTGATTTTTTTATCCATAGAACTTATTATAACCTAACATATTGTATCTATTTGCTTGTGTGTGTATGTGTTCCTCACACTAGAATATAAACACCATGAGAGAAACAACTTAATTTTCTTTTTTGTTCTTATATCCCTAGTGCCTAAACAGTGGCTGGATCATAATGAGACCTTGATAAATATTTACAAAATAAAGGGGTAAATTGAATGAGAAGTGAAAATAGGAGGACACTGAGTTTCAGTTGCTGACACTTGCTAAAAGCAGTCATTTCAGCTAGACTGTGATGACCTAAGGGGGGGGGCTTCTGGAATGAACCAAGCTATTAGAACAGCCTTATCCAAAACCAGTCACAACCATTCCTTTCTTCAAAACCTTTGATGGTTTCCTATATATCAGAAGTTGGCAAATTATGTCCCATGGACCATATCCATTCTGATTCCGTTTTTTTCTTTTTTCAGTTGGAAGATACTTGTGTTGTTTTCTGACATACAACAGTGTGAGTCAACACATGAATGGATAAAAAAGTTGTGGTACATAGATACAATGGAATATTACTCAACCATCAAAAGGAACAAGTGTGAGTTATTTGAACTGAGGTGGATGAACTTAGCGCCTGCTATACAGAGTAAAGTAAGTCAGAAAGAGAAAAATAAATATTGTATATTAGCACATATAAATAAAATCTAGAAAAATGGTACTGATGAGCATATTTGCAGGGTAGGAATAAAGACAGAGACATAGAGAATGGACTGATGCCTGTTTTTTTTTTAATTTTTATTGCAACACAGTCAATGCTCATTCATTGTTATTTTGTCTTTGGCAGCTTTCCTGCTACTACAGTAGAGCTGAGTAGTTGTAAGGGAACATATAGTTCACATATATTCACATAACATATAGTTATGATTTGGTCCTTTATTTCAAAAAGATTTATGAACGTTGCTGTTGGCTAAGATGAAGCACAAAGTTATTCAGATTTGTCTCCTTCCTAGAAGAACAGTATGGGATTTGGCTCAGAGCTTGGAATCAAATGGACTTCCCTGGTGGCTCAGACAGTAAAGAATCTGCTTGCAATGCAGGAGACACAGGTTTGATCCTTGAGTCAGGAGGATCCCATGGAGAAGGGAATGGCTAGCCACTCCAGTATTCTTGCTGGGAGAATCCCATGGACAGAGGAGCCTGACAGGTTACAAGCCACGAGATCCAAGAGTCAGACATGCCTGAGCTACAAACACTTTCACTTCACTTGGAATCACATAGATTCAAATGTCAGCTCTGCCAATTATTGGCCATAGGAACTTGTGCCAGTTACTCAACACAAGTTTCCTCATCTGAAAAATGAAGATGCTAACTGTACTTACATCAGGTATTGTTAGAATTGAAAACCACAGTCACAGAAAGCTAACCAATCTGATCACATGGAACACAGACTTGTCTAACTCAATGAAACTATGAGCCATGCGATGTAGGGCCACACAAGAAGGATGGGTCATGGTGGAGCATTCTGACAAAACGTGGTCTACTGGAGAAGGGGATGACAAACCATTTCAGTATTCTTGCCTTGAGAACTCCATGAACAGTATGAAAAGGCAAAAAGATAGGGCCCTGAAAGATGAATTCCCCAGGTCAGTAGGTGCCCAATATGATGCTGGAAATCAGTGGAGAAATAACTCCAGAAACAATAAAGACATGGAGCCAAAACAAAAACAACACCCAGATGTGGATGTGACTGGTGATGGAAGCAAAGTCTGATGCTGCGAAGAGCAATATTGCATAGGAACCTGAAATGTGAGGTTCATGAATCAAGGCAAATTGGAATTGGTCAAACAGGAGATGGCAAGAGTGAACATTGACATTTTAGGAATCAGCGAACTAAAATGGACTGGAATGGGTGAATTTAACTCAGATTACCATTATATATACTACTGTGAGCAAGAATCCTTTAGAAGAAATGGAGTAGCCCTCATAGGCCACAAAAAAGTCTGAAATGAAATCTCAAAAACAGAATGATATCTGTTCGTTTCCAAGGCAAACTATTCAATATCAAAGTAATCCAAGTCTATGTCCCGACCAGTAATGCTGAAGAAGCTGAAGTTGAAAAGTTCTATGAAGACCTACAAGACCTTCTAGAACTACTACCCCCAAAAGATGTCCTTTTTATTATATGGGAATGGAATGAAAAAGTAGGAAGTCAAGAAACAAATGGAGTAACATTCAAATTTGGCCTTGAAGTACAGAATGAAACAGGGCAAAGGCTAACAGAGTTTTGCAGGAAAACACACTGGCCATAGCAAACATCCTCTTTCAACAACACAAGAGTAGATTCTACACATGGACATCACCAGATGGTCAATACCAAAATCAGACTGATTATATCTTTGCAGCCAAAGATGGAGGAGCTACATACAGTCAGCAAAAACAAGACAGATTTGACTGTGGCTCACATCATAAACTCCTTATTGCCAAATGCAGACTTAAATTGAAGAAAGTAGGGAAAACCACTAGACCATTCAGGTATGACCTAAATCAAATCCCTTCCAATTATACATGTGGAAGTGACAAATCGATTCAAGGGATTAGATCTGATGGAGGGCTTGAAGAACTATGGACAGAGGTTTGTGACACTGTACAGGAGGCAGGGAGCAAGACCATCCCCAAGAAAAAGAAATGCAAAAAGGCAAAATGGTTGTCTGAGGAGGTCTTAAAAAGAAAAGTGAAAGGCAAAGGAGTAAAGGAAGGATATACTCATCTGAATGCAGAGTTTCAATACAAAGAAATAGAGAAAAACAATAGAATGGGAAAGACTAGAGATCTTTTCAAGAAAATTAGAGATACCAAGGGAACATTTCATGCAAAGATGGACACAATAAAGGACAGGAATGGTATGGACCTAACAGAAGCAGAAGATATTAAGAAGAGGGGCCAAGAATACACAGAAGAACAATACAAAAAAGACCTTCATAACTCAGATAATCATGATGATGTGATCACTCACCTAGAGCCAGACATCCTGGAAAGAGAAGTCAACGGGGCCTCAGGAAATATCATTACAAACAAAGCTAGTGGAGGTGATGGAATTCCAGTTGAGCTATTTCAAATCTTAAAAGATGGTGATGTGAAAGTGCTGCACTCAATATGCCAGCAAATTTGGAAAACTCAGCAGTGGGCACAGGACTGGAAAATGTCATTCCGATACCAAAGAAAGATAATGCTAAAAAATGCTCAAACTACCACACAATTGCACTCATCTTACATGCTAGCAAAGTAATGCTCAAAATTCTCCAAGCCAGGCTTCAACAGTACATGAAACATGAATTTCCAGATGTTCAAGCTGGATTTAGAAAAGGCAGAGGAACCAGAGATTAAACTGCCAACATCCACTGGATCACTGAAAAAGCAAGAGAGTTTCAGAAAACAACATCTACTTCTGCTTTACTGACTATGCCAAAGCCTTGGACCATGTGGATCACAACAAACTGTGGAAAGTTATGAAAGAGATAGGAATACCAGGCCACCTGACCTGCCTCCTGAGAAATCTGTATGCAGGTCAAGAAGCAACAGTTAGAACTGGACATGGAACAACAGACTGGTTCCAAATCGAGAAAGGAATACCTCAAGGCTGTATATTGTCACCCTGCTAATTCAACTTATATGCAGAATACATCATGAGAAATGCTAGGCTGCATGAAGCACAAGCTAGAATCAAGATTCCTGGGAGAAATATCAATAACCTCAGATATGTAGATGACACCACCCTTATGGCAGAAAATGAAGAAGAACTAAAGAGCCTCTTAATGAAAGTGAAAGAGGAGAGTGAAAAATTCGGCTTAAAACTCAACATTCAGAAAACTAAGATCATGGCATCTGATCCCATCATTTCATGGCAGATAGATGAGGCAACATTGGAAACAGTGAAAGACTTTATTTTGAGGGGGCTCCAAAGTCACTGCAGATGGTGACTACAGCCCTGAAATTAAAGGATGTTTACTCCTTGGGAGAAAAGTTATGATCAACCTAGATAGCATACTAAAAAGCAGAGACATTACTTTGCCAACAAAGGTCTGTCTAGTCAAAGCTATTGTTTTTCCAGTAGTCATGTATGGATTTGACAGTTGGTACTATAAAGAAATCTGAGCACCAAAGAATTGATGCTTTTGAACTGTGGTGTTGGAGAAGACTCCTGAGAGTCCCTTGGACTGCAAGGAGATCTAACCAGTCAATCCTAAAGGAAATCAGTCCTGGATATTCATTGGAAGGACTAATGCTGAAGCTGAAGTTCCAGTTGGCCACCTGATGCAAAGAACTGACTCCTTAGAAAAGACCCTGATGCTGTGAAAGATTGAAAGCAGGAGGAGAAGGGGATAACAGAGGATTAGATGGTTTGATGGCATCATCGACTCAAAGGACATGAGTTTGAGTAGACTCTGGGAGTTTGTGATAGGAAGCCCTGGCGTGCTGCAGTCCACAGGGTTGCAAAGAGTTGGGCACAACTGAGTTACTGTACTGAACTGATTATTAGAATTAAATTAATTTCTGTTTGTAAGATTCTAATCACAGAACTTGGCATATGGCAGACACACATGCAGTCTAAGGTTAGGGTTAGGATTAAAGTTAGCTTAATATCTTAAGTGATGATTTTTACTGTTTACTCTCTGACTACTTAATGCCCTGTGCTTCACTTATTATCAACACTCAACTGCTGAGCATTCCTGTCCACTGCAAGGTGCTTCCAGCTTCCATTCCTTCCTTGCCTACTAATTTCCTAGAACAGATAATTGAAACTTAAAAAAAAATATTGGAGTATAGTTGCTTTACAATGTTGTGTTCGTTTCTGCTATATGGCAAAGTAAATCAGCTATACATATACATATATTCCCCCCTTTTTGAATTTCCTTCCCATTTAGGTCACCACAGAGCACTGAGTAGAGTTCCCTGTGCTATACAGTAGATTCTCATCCATTATCTATTTTATACACAGTATGAGCAGTGTACATATGTAAATCCCAACCTCCCAATTCATCTCTTCCTCTCCCTACTCCCTTGGTAACTTTCTCTATGTCTGTGTCTCTATTTCAGCTTTGTAAATAAGGTTGTCTATAACAATTTTTTCAGATTCTACATATATGCATTAATATATTATACAGTATTTGATTTTTCTCTTTCTGAGTTACTTCACTCTGTATGACAGTCTCTAGGTCCATTCATGTCTCTTCAAGTGACCCAACTTCTTTCCTTTTTATGGCTGAGTAATATTCCAATGTGTATATGTACCACATCTTCTTTATCCATTCCTCTGTTGATGGACATTCAGGTTGCTTCCATGTCCTGGCTATTGTAAATAGTGGTACAGTGAACATTGGGTTGCATGTGTCTTTTTTGAATTATGATTTTTCCTGAAACTTAACTTGCCTTTGAAGTCCTCCACTAAGGCTCATTCTGTCAGAAGACTTCCCTGAAAGCCATGGGTGGATTCATTGGTCCATTGTGGTCCTGAAATACCCTGGCTTTAGTGCCTTCTATTTGGACTCAGAACATCAATGAAGTCATGTAAGTCTCTATATGTCTCTTAGACTGAAATCTCCTAGTGGTGGTGGTAGTTGTGTGTGTGGCATGGAGGAGGGGTAGAATGAATAGTTCTTCCTCATTTTTCTCTTCCCAGTACCCAGCACAGTGCTTAGAGCATGCATGCGTGTATGCTCAGTCACTTAAGTCATGTCCAAGTCTTTGCAACCCTATGGACTGTTGCCCACCAGGCTCCTTGACCCATGGGATTCTCCAGACAAGAAACTGGAGTAGGTTGCCATACCCTCCTCCAGGGGATCTTCCTGACCTGGGAATTGAACCTGAATTCCACGCATATCTTGCATTGCAGGTAGATTTACTACCAAGCCACTGGGGAAGCCCATGCTTGGAGGATACCTAATGGTTTTAACTAAATCAGTTACTTGGAGAAGACACCCCATTTT
>ML664653.1:134403-188746 GCA_007570785.1 Antilocapra americana | reverse complement strand
TGTACACATGTTGTTTGTAGCTGTTTCTAATTGAAAGGAGAGCATTGATTATGGCTTAAACTTTCTGTAAAGAAATGAGTGGTGAACTACCTCAGCTCCAAGTTAGTTTTGAAAGGCTCTGCTGGCTCAGGGGAAAATGCAGGAACAGATCATTTGATTTCCTCTGCAGGCAGCTGTGGTAGAATAAAATGAACGATGCATTATCTTTCTGATGATGTTTGGTGGTTTGAGTCCCACCTTTGCCACTTACTAATGATATGATTTTAGTTTATTCTCTCAGCCTCAGGTTCCTTATTGTAAACTTGAGGAAATTTCCTTTCTCACTGACTTAGGGTGAGGATTGAGAGAAAAAGTTAGTAAACACTCTTGGTAAACTGTTTTATACACATCAAGCTATTTATAATTAAGTTACTTAGATGGGTTCATTGTCCTGGCTCATTGAGTGGGTAGCAGAAATGAGACCAGTGTGGGTTTATTTATAAATTAGTTCATTCAGTCAAGGTAAGGCTGGTCCTACATGGTTAACCCATTCCATCAGATAAGTGTGTGTGCTTTGTGCTAAATCACTTGTTTCCATCTCTTTGAGACCCTATGGACTGTAGCCTGATAAGATCCTCTGTCCACGGGGATTTCCCAAGCAAGAATACTAGAGTGGGTTTCCATACCCTCCTCCAGGGGATCTTCCCACTCCAATATTCTTGGGCTTCCCTTGTGGCTCAGCTGGCAAAGAATCTGCCTGCAATGTAGGAAACCTGGGCTCAATCCCTGGGTTGGGAAGATCCCTGGAGAAGGGAACAGCAACCCACTCCAGTATTCTGGCCTGAAGAATTCCATGGATTGGTCCATGGGGTCACAAAGAATCAGAGTGGGCGATTTTCACTTTTCACTTTTAGGAGAGGATGGAAAGTGAGGAGGACAGAGAGACTTTCTTGTTTCAGTTTTTTTTTTCAAATTCCTTCACCTTTAACTATTCAGTGACAACAGTGCCATATTTTGGGCTAGCTTGTCATGAACTCCATCAGCAGAGTGATTCTTCAAAGTCTGTGGTGGAGACACACACACACACACACACACACACACACATACGGACTAACAAAATGAGTGCTACATACTTATGTAATCATGTCTACACATGATTACCTAGAGGCTCCCACCTTTGTCACACTGAACTGGTTAAAAGCAAGTCACAGATCCTGCCCACTCACAGTGTGAAAGGATTACACAAAGATGTCAAGGGAGGAAAAAATTATTTTCCTTCTGCTCTTCTAGGGTCTCAACTGGGGCTCCTGTAACAGAACACAGGTTAACAAGAGGAAAAAAACCCATTTATTCATGTGCACATCTCATGTATACATAAGAGATACCCAGGGGAAAATGAGTAATTCTCGGATCTGGCTTAAATACTGTCTTCAGCTAAATACAAAAGGAAGAGCTGTGTGTGTGGTGGGGGGAGACCAATTATGAGGAAGTGATCTGGAAAAGTAAGGTAAACAAGAGTAAGGTTTGTTATGCAGATTTAAGTCAGTGCCTTCTCTATTAATAAGACTTTCTTGTGATTTAGTCATCCCCTCTTTCTGGTACAGAGAGAAAGATACCCTTAAAAATGAAAGATTTACTTTTTAAATGTAAATATCCCTTACAAAAGGATAATTTCAACTTTGTTTTCAGAGCTTTCCTTGTGTCTGCTGTTGCTCAACATAATCAGATCAAAATAATTGTTATGGCAAAAAAAGTATATTCTGAGCATGGCATATCCTGCCACCCTTTAGTGTAAATACCAGTCAATAGGAATCATGGGAGCATATTGAAGTCTAGCACACTGTACAGTCTATAAAGTATGTCACTCCTTCATTTAACACTAGTGTGTGTGTGTGTGTCTGTGTGTGTCTGTGTTTCAAGGGGTTGTATGGCCCATGAGAAAAGAGAACTTTGTTTTTCTTGCTCACAGTTGCATCTTCAGCATCTCTAGAACAGTACCTAAGACAGAGGAACTGCTCAATAGATATTTGTGGAAGGAAGAAATTAATGAGCAAATGAATATCCACTATGTGCATGGCACTGACAATTATTTTGGGCTGTGGCAGTCCATGATATATTCAGTTTGTAGTATTTTGTACACCCAAATAGCATAAACCATTATCTTCTTAGTGATAATAAACTCTAAATTGTCGAATGTAAAGCATTTGACAAGAATTATGGGATTATTTTGAACTCAGTGAAGACACATAGCTATTAAATTTCTGAAGCCCAGTGATTTTTATGATGTAAAATTGATGACCATGTCACCTTTCTAAAACTAATTATGAGAATATAGAACTTCCAAATTAGAGAATTCTAACATGATTAAAAAAGCACTTGACCCTGCCTCTTCTCCATCAAATCTCTTTTCTTTTTCACGTGGGACAAATGTTCATCTTAGCCTCTGAAGAGTTATGCCCTGAAGTAACTTGTAATGACTACCATCTGTTAAGGAGAAATCCTTAACATTACAGAACTATATAATTGTTATAGCTTTAGGGTTCCTGGATCCAGAACGCAGAAAAATAGCACCTCATGGCTTCAGCAGATGTTTTTCTTATTTACACTGAAATTCCAGTGTCAAAAAGCTAGTCCTTGCTCCATCCTCCCAAGAAGAAAATATTCCATATTCCATCGTGTAATATGAAGAAAAAAAAAGAAAGAAAGCAGCAGAGTGTTTTAGATGCCAAACAGCATATGGAAAGCTTTGTACACCAGGATGTCTGGGGACATCAGTGACAGGACCCTTCTCACAGCTGTTGGAGCCCCTCTGACGAGAAGGCTTTATGGGAAAAAAATAGGCAATCAACATTCTGCAAAGGATGACATTTTCTATTAAATTTTCCCCACTCTTTATATAACACAGCTGCAGCAGCTTTATGTGGCGTTTCCTAATGATACCTCATCTTACGAGCATGTGCAGTTGTGAAACAGTTTGTCAGCGGCTCCCTCTAAATACACAAGGTTTCAGAGCAGTGACTTCCCACTTAACCTGAAAGTCCCTAACCCCATCAGCAAGAGTTCCAGATGCCTACATTTATGCATGCCTGTAACAATACAGAACTTTAAAATGAGCCACTGAGTAGGAAGGACAGGCTATGTCACAGTGGCTTCCCAATGATATCTTCCTAATGTAGGTAAAGTTGTTCTTCCAAAGAGGTGTGATGTAGGTTGATTCATTGATGATTCTGTACAGTACCATCTATATCTAATCCACAGGTATAGACTTACTGAGGGAAATGAATGAATGGTAGATCAACTTCTCTATATTTCCCTTTAACTAAAAAGAAAGGTAACTTTGTAGTTTTCATGTTTATCAAGTTGCTGTTAAGTGCAATGGTTATAAATTAGTTTGTCTTCTAAACACTCTCAGCTTGTACTGATGCCTTTCCTCTAGAGTAAATTCTTATTGTTTTGCAAATGTGTGATACATTGAATTATACATACTACTGATAAATAAATTCAAAAAATTCTCTTGAAGAAGTTGTCCAGATTAATCAAGATTGAACACTGTGGGATTTGATGTTTCTTATTTAAGTGCTGGTTTTGAACATTAAACATGTATCTCAAACCTCCTATTAATATTTCCTGTTCAGAAGAAAGCCTTTAGTTATTTTTATATCTATTGTATGGATCTTAAAATTGATTTCATAAACTCTGGCTCAATTTTGCAATATTTAAGGTAAAAGATAACAATACATTTCTAGTTTTCTGGTTCAGGTATCATTAAGTATTTTGTTTTCACAGAACACTTCAGATAACATAGTAATAACAAAAAAGTAATATAAAGTACTTTGATCTTTAAAAATATAAAAATGTTCCAGACTCAAGGAGTTCCCATGATGGTGGAGAAGCAAGAGTCTGAGATCACCTCCTTTCATAAACACACAAAAATTACTAATATTTACAGAGATGCTACTAATGAGCAAAACCACCACAACTCACCAGAAAAGACCTTCTACAAATAAAGATATAAAGAAGGAACACAACAAGATGGGTAAGAGGGGCAAAGTTGGAGTATAGTCAAGACCTATATCCCCAGGTGGGGCTCCCCAGGTGGCACAGTGGTAAAGAATCCTTCTGCCAATGCAAGAGATACAAGAAATGTGGGCTCTATCCCTGGGTCAGAAAGATGTCCTGGAGTAGGAAATAGCATTTTTTTACCTGAAAAATTCCATAGACAGAAGAGCCTGGCAGGCCATAGTCCATGAGGTCATAAAGAATTGGACACAACTAAGCATGCATGCACACACACACACACACACACACACACACACACACACACACACACACACACACAGAGGTAGGCAACCCCAAATGGGAGAATAACTACAATTGAAGGTATTCTGCCCAAGAACTGAGAGTTCTGAACCTCACACAGGGCTCCTCAGCCCAGGGGTCCTGCACTGGGAAGATGAGCCCTCAAAATGTTTGGCTTTGAAGACCAGTGGGGCTTACTTTCAAGAGACACAGAGGACTGTGGGAAATAGAAGACTCCATTCTTAGCAGGCATACACAGGATATCCCATGTTCTCAGAGCCAGGGCAAGAGCAGTAACTGGAAAGGAGCCTGGCTCATACTTCTCTACAGATCTTGGAGAGTCTATTGAACAGGCAGGAGGCAACTGGAACTCACCCTGAGGATATGGACACAGGTGGTTTCTATTTTGTGGAACTCCTTTTACCACATGCACACTGGTGCTGGCAAGCACCGTTTTGGAATCCTCTCTCTATCTTATTAGCTTTGGGACCCAGCCCTACCTCCATCCACCAGACTTCAGTACTGGAATGCCTCAGGCCAAACAACTAGCTATGCAGTGACACAGCCCTACCTACCTGCAGACAGGTTGCTTTAAGATCCCTTGATCCCATAGCTGCCCTGAACATGGCCCTGTCTACCAGAGGGCCCAAGTTCTGGCTCCACACGTCAAAGTGCAAGCACTAGACATGGAATCCCCTGGGCCCCAGCCCCACCTGCCCACCAGCACACCAATGCCATCCCCAAGATACTTTGGACTCCTCAGCCAGCCACACTGGGATCCAACCCCATCCATCAGGGGGCAGTACCAGCTTTGGGCCACCCAAGAACATGCAGCTAGCCATTTTAGGAACCAGACCCACCCACCAGCAGCCTGACAATATATCCAGGAATGTGGAATGCCAGCTCTGCAATCACACACCCCAGAACCTGATTTTTCCCACTGGTGAGCCAGCACAAGCTCAAGGAACTGCTATAGTGACCCAGGCCTGCTAACCACTGGCCAATAGTCTCCATATAAGGCAGGGCCTGACCACCAACTAGACTGAGGGACTGTCAAATCTACCAGCCTGCCCATAGCAGTCAGCCTGCCACAACAGAAGAACCCACATAACCAATATAGGGGACACCCCTAGAACTTATTATGGTGACCAGGGGGGAGTATGTTGCTGGAACACACAGGATGTCTTCTGTAAAAGACCACTTCTCCAATGTATATGCTTCCTACAAGAGACTCACTTAATTTTTAAAAAACTTTATTCTCACTATAATCATAAAAAAATTAAAAAAATTGTCTACTGGTTTATTGAAAACTCATCTTTCTCTAAATAACCTAATGATAATAAATATCAATAACCTCAGATATGCAGACGACACCAGCTTTATGGAAGAAAGTGAAGAAGAACTAAAGAGCCTCTTGATGAAAGTGAAAGAGGAGCGTGAAAAAGTTGGTTTATAGCTCAACATTCAGAAAACTAAGATTATGGCATCCAGTCTCATCACTTCATGGCAGATAGATGGGGAAACAGTGGCTGACTTTATTTTTCTGGGCTCCAAAATCACTGCAGGTGGTGATTGCAGCCATGAAATTAAAAGACACTTACTCCTTGGAAGGAAAGTTATGACCAACCTAGATAGCATATTAAAAATCAAAAACATTACTTTGTCAACAAAAGTCTGTCTAGTCAAGGCTATGGTTTTTCCAGTGATCATGTATGGATGTGAGAGTTGGACTATAAAGGAAGCTGAGCAATGAAGAATTGATGCTTTTGAACTGTGGTGTTGGAGGAGACTAAGAGTCCCTTGGACTGCAAGGAGATCCAACCAGTCTGTCCTAAGGGAGATCAGTCCTGGGTGTTCTTTGGAAGGACTGATGTTGAAGCTGAAACTCCAAAACTTTGGCCACCTGATGCGAAGAGCTGACACATTGGAAAAGACCCTGATGCTGGGAAAGATTGAAGGCAGGAGAAGGGGACGACAGAGGATGATATGGTTGGATGGCATCACCGACCCAATGGACGTGGGTTTCCATGAGCTCCAAGAGTTGGTGATGGACAGGGAGGCCTGGCATGCTGCAGTTCATGGGGTTGCAAAGAATCGGACATGACTGAGAAACTGAACTGACTGACTGATGTCTTTCTCTGATTGCTGAAAAGCAGCATGGTTTTTGGTGTCTGGGCTTCCCTGGTAGCTCAGATGGTAAAGAAATGGCCTGCAATGTGGGAGACCCAGGTTCAATCCCTGGCTCAGGAAGGGAAAGTCCCCTAGAGAAGGAAATGGAAACCCACTCCAGTATTCTTGCCTGGAGAATCCTATGGACAAAGTAGCCTGGCAGGGTACAGTCCACTAGGTCTCAAAGAGTCAGACATGACTGAGTGACTAACACACACACAGAAATGAAAATGGTGCCACAGGTGGCACCTGATTCAGAGCTCTTATAGCAGTGGCCTCTACTTTAAAAATATTATATCTAAGAGACAAATTTATTTGTTACTGTGTTCAGGAGTAAATGAAATGGGGGGTAAAACTGACCACAAAATATATTAGTATGTTTCAAATAGCATTTTAGAAATAAGTGGTGTTTGTTTTGGTTTTGGTTGTAGACTAGTGTCTCTTTGGGCTTCCCTGATGGCTCAGTGGGTAAAGAATCTGCTTGCAGTGCAAGTGACACAGGAGATGAGGGTTCGATCCCTGAGCCTGGAGGGCTCCTACAGCCCATAGGGTCACAAAGAGTCAGACACCACTGAGCCACTAAGCACACACGCACACTGTCTTCTCAGATGGCAACGAACAATGACATAGAAGGAACAGGTCAGTGTAAAACCAACTACAAGGTAAAATAGAAAGTGAATGACTAGTTCTTCTCACAATGTTCATCAAAGAAGCATAATAAAGCTTGTGCATACATTGGTGAAAATAGGACCATGTTGGTGATAAAGCTGGTAGGGTCAAGTCTAGTTCGAGCCCCAGTGAAGGCAGCACTGTAGGACTTTCCTGGGAGTGGCCCAGGCTCTCTCCAGGGAAGTGCTAGTAGATAATGAGTGGAACAATAGATGAGATCCAAAGGGGGAAGCAAAGAAAAGGGTTGCTATTGCGTAAATATGTAAACCTGAGTGTTTGGAAAATTTGGATAGTATTACTATAAAACTTCTTTTTCTTTCCTCCAGAGCCAGTCACTGATCACATACACAAATTTGTGTCACTAGCTACACATTGCCTCGCTTCTGCTACTTCCCCTTGACCAGGAAATGGTGAGGAAAATGTGCTCCTTAGGCATTGTTATAAATTCAATCGGAATGGTAGTGATTTTAAGGCACCTCTTTCAGGGCCTCTTATAGCCTGATATAAAAGGGCCCTTTTGATTACTTTCTCTCCAGGAATGACAGAGACTGTCCAGTGTGGGGAAGAGAGAAGACTGAAGACTTGTGAGCAACTTGCACAATAGTTTCAGTTCAGTTCAGTCACTCAGTCATGTCTGACTCTGTGACCCCGTGGACTGCAGCATGCCAGGCTTCCCTGTCCATCACCAACTCCCAGAGCTTGCTCAAACTTATGTCCATTGAGTCAGTGATGCCATCCAACCATCTCATCCTCTGTCATACCCTTCTCCTCCCACCTTCAATCTTTCCCAGCATCAGGGTCTTTTTCAAGGAGTCAGGTCTTCGCATCAGGTGGCCAGAGTATTGGAGTCTCAGCTTCAGCATCAGTCCTTCTAATGAATATTCAGGACGGATTTCCTTTAGGATTGATTGGTTTGATCTTCTTGCAGTCCAAGGGACTCTCAAGAGTCTTCTCCAACACCACAACTCAAAAACATAAACTCTTCGGCGCTCAGCTTTCTTTATCAATTCTTCAGTACTCACCTTTCTTTATAGTCCAGCTCTCACATCCATGCATGGCTATGGAAAAACCACAGCTTTGACTAGACAGACCTTTTCTGGCAAAGTAATGTCTCTGCTTTTTAATATGCTGTCTAGGTTGGTTATAGCTTTTCTTCCAAGGAGCAAGTATCTTTTCATTTCATGGCTGCAGTCACCACCCAAAGTGATGTTGGAGCCCAAGAAAACAGTCTGTCACTATTTCCACTGTATCCCCATCTATTTGCCATGAAGTTATGGGACTGAATGTCATGCTCTTAGTTTTTTGAATACTGAGTTTTAGGCCAAATTTTTCACTATCCTCTTTCACTTTTATCAAGAGACTCTATTTCTTCGCTTTCTGCCATAAGGGTGGTGTCATGTGCATATCTTAGATTATTGATATTTCTCCAGGCAATCTTGATTCCAGCTTCTGCTTCATCCAGCCTGGAATTTCGCATGATGTACTCTGCATAAAAGTTAAATAAGCAGGGTGACAATATACAGCATTGACGTACTCCTTTCCCAATTTGGAACCAGTCTGTTCCATGTCCATTTCTAACTGTTGCTTCTTGACCCACATGCAGATTTCTCACAATAGTTTGCTCAGGTATAAAATGATATGGTTGGGGTTAATCTGCAAACCCTCTTCCAACTCACGTATGCAAGACTTGTTTCTCTTATTCAACTATTCCAGTATCCAACCCAATGTACGAATAGAATGAGAGTGCTCACCATAAGTTTAAAACATGCTAGGCTTTATTTCCCTTTTTGCCTTTTCCCATATAGTACCTTACACTAGAAGAGCCCTCCCCACATCACCACCTCTCAGAGTTAATTATACTTGAAGGCTTATCTCAAACTCCTTATCTATCATGACATCCATTCTTGGGGAAATTTTTCATTCTTTCTTTGAATTCTTAGAGATTTTTTTTCTAGCTTCCATGACTTTTATGCCTATATCTGTGATATGTGTAAGCATAGTTTTCTTATCTTTTAATAAGCATTGAACATGAGAATTACATGATGAGAAGAAGCAACCCCTTGGAAAAGACTCTGATGCTAGGAAATATTGAAGGCAGGAGGACAAGGGGAGAACAGAGGATGAGATGGTTGGATGATATCACTGACTCAAGGGGCATGAGTTTGAGCAAACCCCAGGTGATGGTGAAGGACAGGGAAGCCTGGCGTGCTGTAGTCCATGGGGTCACAAAGAGTAGGGTATGATTTATCGACTGAGTAACAACAATGCAAGTTACATTTGAAAGTAACATGGAAGTTACTTTCAAGTTTCCAAGTTAACATGGAAGTTATATTTGAAAACTCTCAGTTATTCAAACACACACAGACTGGGCTACATGTGTTTGCATGGTGTTTGGAGAGAGTAAGTAAAGGTTCAGAGTCATTTGAGTTCGCTTTTTGTGTCAGTCACATCTCTAGTCCCTGGGGGTATTGAATGTTTCATGTTCCTGATTTAAATAATAGATTTGAAATAAACAATGATGGTTAAGTGATCATAATGGCAAACAAACAAACAAAAGCCCTCCACAAAAGCAAAACAAGACAATAACAAAGAACTTGTTACCTCTCTTAGTCTTTAAAATTGAAATGTCTTCTTTTTAACTTGTTTTCTGCTTTGAATCTAAAGGAAGAATTAAGAAAATGGTAATTACTGTTGACTATTATGTGACTTTTACTGAAATTAGTTGTGTCATATGGAGGAGAGAGAAAAAAAAAAGGAGACACTGCAAATTTCAACTAAAGTAGGAATGCCTCTGTAAGCCTAAGCCTTCTTCCTAATTTGCAAAATGGGAATAGTATTATTAGTTTACTCACAGGGTGAGTGTGAAAATCCAATGAGGTAATACACACAAGGATCTCATGGACCAAGATGGTGGCAGTGGCAATAGTGAGAACTGGCTTTATTCTGGATATATTTCAAAGGTAGGGATACATAAGTTGAAGATGTTGTAGTCTTCCTGTTATTCTTCTTTAACATGTATTCAAATTCCTTAAAATACTAGTCATACCTGAAGATTTGAGTAATCGGCGGGTCCAACTGGTGGTCTCAAAGTCTAAATAAAGCATATAACTGGTCTGTTTACTGTGGAACAACAATCAACAGTGAATTGATTGATGCATGATACAGGGTGCTCAGGGCTGGTGCACCGGGATGACCCAGAGGGATGGAATCGGGAGGGAGGTGGGAGGGGGGTTCGGGAAGGGGAACACATGTATACCCATGGTGGATTCATGTCAATGTATGGCAAAACCAACACAGTAATGTAAAGAAAACAAATAAATAAATATATTTAAAAAACCATGAATTAACTTTTTTTTTCAAGTGGGGAAATGGCATCATGTGTCTTAGTGTCTTGGGAGCCCCATTTTCCTCCTACTTATATTATTAACCCTTTAAATTGGATAAGAATGATCTTCACTTTTCTCTTTACAAAGTCTTCTTCCTTTCATATTTTTTGTGCCAAGTCTTGTCTAATCCAGGCCATTAATGAATCTTTGACTTCTGTTAATTTTTGGCTTATCTGTTTAGAGGGAAGGGATCTATTTTTCCAAACTTATTATCTCTAAATCTTCTTATTCAAATAGACTGATCACCTACCAGCTCATAAACTCAACAATTCCTCAATCTTCATTTTAATTACATTAAATTAATTTCATAAAAAATATATTTATCATGAAGCCAGGCACTGTATTTTAAGGATAAGTAAGATATGACTCCTTCTCACTAGCAACTTATGATCTCCAGGACAGGTTTAAACTGATCAAAAGCTCTACATTACAATATGGTAATAAGGAAGGGCATCTTACTTCATCCACTGCTGAAAGGTAAGTTTCACCAGTGGAGAATGAGGAAAGGGGCCTTCCTAGAAAAAAGGAGCAGGAAAAAGACTCAGATCTGTAATGATATATTTTGTCCAAGGGGGGGTGGGGAGAAAAGTAGTCAACTGCATTTACTGTGCCATGCCATATGTATAGATGGATGGAGATGAGGTTGGAGAAATGATTATGAAGGGCCCTAATATTAAATCATTATATAATTCTGCCAAATTGACTTGCTGAGTTTGCACAGAAGCTAGAATTGCTTATTAGAATGGAGAATCTTGTGATCATCCAATATCATCTGGGACCTGAGCCTGTTCTTCAATTTTTCTAGGCAGTGAATAATGCCAGGGCCTCAGAAGCATACTAGGTATGCATATTTGTGCAAGAAAAGTCCATTTTGTTTTATACACATTAAAAAGTTTTCTTTTGAAATAATTATAGATTCATAAGAAGTTGAAAAAAGAGTTACGAAAGGTTCCATGTACCCTTTGCCCACCTTCTCTTTCCCTAATGATAGCATTTTGTAGAGCTTATAGTTAGTATAAAGTCCAGGCAGTAAATTAACATCAATACCTTACAAGAACACAGACCATTTTTAGTTTTCACCATCTTTTTAACCTACATTTCCATGTATGTGTGTGCTTGTGTATTCCTCTGTAATTGCATCTTATGAGTAGTTTGCTGTAACTAGTGCTATAATCAGGATACAGAACTGTTCTATCACCAGAAAAGAGCTCCTTCATGCTAGCTCTTTGAATTCACACCCACACACTACCCTACTCCTGTCACTGTCACCTGGCAACCACTAAATTGTCCTTCATTTATATAGCTTTTTAGAGAAACAGATGTAGAGAACAGACATGTAGACATGAGCAGGGGGGTGTGGGGGAAGAATTGGGAGAGTAGGATTGACATATATACACTATCATGTGTAAAATAGATAGCTAGTGGGAACATGCTGTATAGCACAGGGAGCCTCAAGAGGGAGGGGATATATGTATACAGATAGCTGATTCACATCATTGTACAGCAGAAACTAATACATTGTAAGGCAATTATGCCATAATTTAAAAAAAATAGAATGCTATATAAATGAAATCATACACGTATGACTTTTGAGTCATTGTAAGCACTAAGCCTAATGCTCTTGAAGTCCAACCAAGTTGTTGCATGTATCATTAGTTCATTCCTTTTTATTACTGAGCAGTATTCCATTGTATGGAGATATCAGAATTTTTTAAGCCATTCACTTATTGAAGGTCATTTGGGTTGCTTCTAGTATTTTTGCTGTTATGAACAAGTCACTATGGATATTGATGTACAGGGTTTTTTTTTTTTTGTAAATATGCATTTTCATTTCTCTAAGATCATGTCTAACAGCCATTGTTGGATCCTCCAAGGACATGTTTGGTTTAAGAAAAATGGCCAAACTATTATCCAGAGTGGTTGCACCATTTGATGTTCCCATCAGAAATGTATGAGAGATCCAATTCCTTCACATACTTTGCAGTATTTGACATTTACCTTTTTTGCCCTATTGCAGTAACTATATATTTCTGTACTATATTGAATAGAAGCAATGAGACTGGACATCCTTTTCTGGTTTCCAATCTTAGGGGAAAACACTGTTTTTCACCTTTAAGTGAAATATTAGGTATAGATTCTTTATTTTTTTTGGTATATTTGCCTTATCAACCCAAGGAAGTTTCTCTCAATTCCTAATTTATTGAAAGTTTTTTTTTTAAAATCATGAATCAGTTTTGAATTTTACAAAATACTTTTCTGCATTGATTGACATGATCCTGTGATTTTCTTCTTTACTTTGTTGATATGGTAGATTATATTTATTAAATTTCAGATAGTGAACCAATCTTGCATTCCTAAAATAAATCTCATGTATTTGTGGTATATAATTAATTTTATATATTGGTTGGTTCAGTTTGTCAGTATATTGTTGGGGATTTCTGCTTATATATAGTTATGTGAGAAATTTGGTTCTAAATTCACAAGTTTTTTTCTGTAGTTTCCTATATCTATTTTTAAAATATCAAGAAACTCAGATATATGTTTCCATAGCCACATCTAAAAAAATTACCTTCTGTTTTGACAAAGTTATTCTAAAAAGCTTAATATGGTCAAACTCTTGGCTATCTTAACTTCCCATACACTTGATTCCCATTGGAAATCTCAGCCAGGAGTATACACTACACTTCTCTAGCTAGTTCTTCACATTCAGGAAAAGTTTGAATGTTCTAAGATAGAAATTTCACACTTGAAAAGCCAGTGTTTGCATCTTCTCAACTCATCACCAATATTGCATTGGTATTTGTGGTAAGAAGTTAAACTCGCCTGTGTGCTAAATCACTTCAGTCGTGTTCAACTCTGTGCGAGTCTATGGACTGTAGCCCATCAGGCTCCTCTGGCCATGGGATTCTCCAGGCAAGAATACTGGAGTGGGTTGCGATTTCCTTCTCCAGGAGATCTTCCCAACCCAGGGATCGAACTCATCATCTTTTAGGTCTCCTGTATTGGCAGGCAGGTTCTTTACTGCTAGTTCCTCATGGGAAGCCCTAAAGTTGCATGGTTACATCTAAAAATTTTAATGCATTTAAAATATAATCAAGCAATAAAATATGATTACACATGATAAAGCTATTTTCTGTCTTCCTTGATTTATCTTATGTCTTTTAATAGCACTACATCTATCATACAAGGCAGTGTAAAATCCATCAATTTCTTCTCATAGATATTGACATAGTCTGGTCCACTTTTGTTGGTATTATAGTCATTAAGATAAAAGCAACTCTCTTATTTTATATTTATTCACACAAAATTCCAGAAGGCTTTCGATATGTACTTGTGCACAGATAAAAATGATTCATTTTCTTTTCTTCTATATTTCTAGGTTTTTATGTTTATCTTATTTAGTTATATACATTATCTATAACACTTTTTTCCTGTGTTTTTTTAAGGGTCTAGTAATAGCCTCTGAGATCGTTTTGTAACTGTGCTCAGTAACATACAACCATAGCATCTCATGACTATAAAATAAGAGATTAGTCTATTCAACTCAAATAAAATTTCAGATTTAGATTTTGGTTAAGTGATTTGCTAAAGGTTATACACAAAGTCAGCATCAGAATCCTAACTAAATACCAACTCTCCCATCTGTCAGAACAGTGTAAGACTTATAGCCCACACCTTAAGCAATGGCAGACTATAAATGTATTGGTCAATCTGAATTTTTGGTACAGATAGAGTGGATTTGGCCTAGTTTAATGTTAAGGAGTGTGAAACTCACATAGAGGGAACATTCTACAAAAACAAGATTTGGGGAGGTCAGTAGTAGAGTCCCACACTTCATATGAAAAAAAAAAAACTCCTGGTGATTCTGATGCTGGTTACCTGAAGACTCACCTATGTGTGGTGACTTGTCTTTCTGGTACTCCTCATTCTTGTCAAGTGAAGGCAGTGGAACACTGCCCTCTACCTGCTGCTGAAACAACTCCTAAATCACATTGATCCTTACGTGCCTGCTGCTGCTGTTAATTTATCAACTATGTGAAAGTGAAACCTGGGTTTGATCTCTAGATCGGGAAAATCCCCTGGAGAAGGGAATGGCTACCCACTCTAGTATTCTTGCCTGGAGAATTCTATGGACAGAGGAGTCTGGTGAGCTAAAGTCCAACTTCTAAAGCAGGTTGATCCCTATATGCCTGCTGCTACTGTTAATCTGTCAACTAAGAACCCCTCTTAAATTAGAAAGGAAAGGAAACAGGGAAAGGTAGATCTTTCAGTTGCCAAAAGATGCTGAACCCTAGATAGGTCAAGTTCAGTGACTGGTATAAGCAGTAAAAATGGCAACCCTAGTGTGAAGAAGCTAATTGAATTGATAAAACTAAATCCCTAGGAGCTTCTCTGAAAAATGTAGGTATAAGACAAAAAGGTTCACTGGCAGACTGAGGTCAGAATAGCAAAGTGTCTTACAAATATAAAACTGTTGTGAAAATGACTTTATCTTTGTTGCAAAATTGTCAGTTTCAGAACTGTTTCTTTTTTTAAAAAAATGTGTCTGTTTATTTGGCTGTGCCTGGGTCTTAGTTGCAACACATGAGAGTTTTGGCATATGGAGTCTTAGTTGTGGCATGTGGGATCTAGTTCCCTGACCAGGGATTGAACCCCAGCCCCCTGCATTGGGAGCACAGAGTCTTAGCCACTGGACCACCAGGGAAGCCCCAGAACTGTTTCTTTTTAATCTTTGTATCCTTTACAGCATTTTATACACAGCAAACGGTCAATAGTACTTGTTGAAAAGGTATCCCATAGTGAATCCACCTATTTAACTCTCAAAGGTCACTCTATATATACAGTGATAAAGTGAATGTGATTTTATTATTTTCTATCAACTTCACCACTTGTTATTTTGAAAATCTTTTAGAAGTATGTAGAATGTGGTAGTTAATAGCATGGGCTTTGGAATATCAGCTCCATACCTTTTCAGTTGTATGAACTTGGGAAAGTTACTTCATCATTCTGTGTCTCAGTTTTCCAATCTTTAAACTAGAGATAACAATATTAATTCCCTCAAAGGGCTTTTGGAAGGATAAATGACATAAGGCATATAAAGGACTTAGCACATGGCTGGCACAGAGAGTATGTGCTGATTAAATGTTTACAAGATAAATGATCTAAAATCAATAATTGAGTCATTTCCCTAACAGATGCTATGTACCAAGCACTGTGCTTATTGGGAGTTAGATAGAGTTTCTGTAACTTTCTCAGTTCACAGAACCTTCAGTGTCACAGTGAATTTTTCACAGAAACTCTATGCCAAAAGAAATACCTAACAGTTCCACTTATTAAGTAGCTTACACTTGTCCTTAGTCACTCGGTCATGTCCGATTCTTTGCAACACTATAGACTATAGCCCACCAGCCTCCTCTGTCCACTGGGATTTTCCAGGCAAGAATACTGGAGTGGGTTGCCATGGCCTCCTCCAGGGGATCTTCCCAACCCAGAGATCGAACCCAGGTCTCCCACATTGCAGGCAGATACTTGACTGACTGAGCTACCAGGGAAGGCCAAGATCCAAGCAATTTAACAGCAGTTTATGTTGTGTCAATCCTAAAGGAAATCAATCCTGAATATTCACTGGAAAGACTGATGTTCATGAAGCTGCAGTTCCAATACTTAGGCCATCTGATGCGAAGAGCTGACACATTAGAAAAGACCCTGATGCTGGGAAAGACTGATGGCAGGAGGAGAAGGGGATGACAGAAGGACAAGATGGTTAGATGGCTTCCCCGACCCAATGGACACGAGTTTGAGCAAGTTCCCGGAGATGGTGAAGGACAGGGAAGCCTGGCGTGCTGCAGTCTATGGGGTCGCAAACAGTCACAGACGACTGAGCGACTGAAAAACAACAACAACAATTGTTTTTCTTAAAAATTTACATTATCCCATGATACCCAGTGGTTGAAGTACTTTGAGGCACCTTGGTATATGGTTTGGAAATCACGGAGTTAAGGATACAAAAATTAATAAAGTACGGCTCCTTCTCTAAAGGCATTTTCAAGTTTAGTATTGTAAACACTTGTAAACAACTTAATAAAATATTACAAATACTTTACTGAAGTATCGCCAAGATCTGTAGGGGACATAAAGAAAGTTGGGGTATGTAAGACATCATAAAGGAAGGATTATTTGACTAATGATTCAAGATTGAGTAGAAGATAACCAGAGAGAGAAGAAAAAGAAAGGCAGTGTCAGTAAGAGCCTGATGTACAAACGTTTGTAAAAATTTAGAAGATGGTAACTCTTTTTTTTTAAATTTTATTGTGTTGGTTTTGCCATACAATGACATGAAACCGCCATGGGTTTACATATGCTCCCCCTCCAGAAGCCCCCCCCCTCCTCCCTCCCAATTCCCTCCCCCCGGGACATCTCGGTGCACCAGCCCCGAGCATCAATCCTGGGCTGGCGATTGATTTCACATATGGTAATTAACATGTTTCAATGCCATTCTCCCATATCATCCCACTCTTGCCCTCTTCCACAGAGTCCACGAGTCTGTTCTATACATCTGCGTTCCTTTTGCTGTCTCGCATGCAGGGTTCTCGTTACCATCTTTCTAAATTCCATATAACTTTGACTGTTGGTAAGAATTATAAAAAGAGATAATTAAGAATAAACATAAAATTGTGGCAGTGATGAAGGTGCACAAAGAGGTTGATTTGCAAGAGATAACCTTCTGGAAGAAGTGCTATGAGCTGACAGCTCCCAGCTGCTGCTCCTTTGGGATCTGCTGCTGCATTCCTACTGAGACCACACCCACCCCAGGCTGTTCCCACCAAGGACCAATCACAGTGGGATACCAGAGCTGGACAATTCTGCAGGACACTGAACTTCTCTAATAGGCAGTCTTTGTTCCAGGGCTTCCCATGGGCTCCTTCAAGGCTGCTGCAGTCTGAGATTCCTCCTGCCCAATTTCTCCTCCTTTCTCTTCTTAAACAGTCATCAGATCCACCCTGCAGTCTGAAGACTCTCCTGGCCTCTCCTCTTTCCTGCTCCCTACTCATCTATCATCACAGGCATTTTCCCCCTAATAAATGTCTTGTGCTTATAACTCAGTCTTGGTGCTTGTTTTCTGGAGGATCTGAACCCAGTGCTAAAACTGAAGTTTTCAAAAATATACAATTTTCGTTGAAAGAAATTGAACCATAATACCCAGAACTACAGTTGAGATGTCGACAGAAAGAAAGTGAAAGCGAAAGTCCCTGAGTCGGGTCCAACTCTTTGCCACTCCATGGACTGTATGAAAGTGAAAGTCACTCAGTTGTGCCCAACTCTTTCCAACCCCATGGACTATACAGTCCATGGAATTCTCCAGGCCAGAATACTGGAGTGGGTAGCTGTTCCTTTCTCCAAGTGACCTTCCCAACCCAGGGATTGAACCCAGGTCCCCCCACATTGCAGGCAGATTCTTTACCAACTGAGCCACCAGAGAAGCCCAAGATGTTGACAAGAGGGAGTCAATTTTAGAAGTTCTTTCCGTTTAGTCTTTACAATGAAGCCATATTGAGAGCCATAGTGGTATGTGGGAAATGGGTTTAAGAGACTTACCTGGCACATGTGTTGGGAAATTGGGAAGCTCTTCTCTTAGATAATCCAGGGAAAGGATTTTTTTCATATTTATTTCTGTTTATTTATTTGGCCATGCCAGGTCTTAGATGTGGCACAAGGGATCTTCAATATTCATTGCAGCATGTGGGATCTTTAGTTTCTGCATGTGAGATCTAGTTCCCTGACCAGGGATTGAACCTGGGCCCCCTGCATTGGAAGCACATAGTCTTAACTACTGGGCCACCAGGGGAGTCCCAGGGCAAGGATTTTGATAGAAGTTGTTTAAAGCTTTCCCTGCCAGAAGCAAGGAGTTACTTTGCTTCTCTAGGAAGCCTCAACTACCTCATGAGGTAGGTATTTAATCAGGAAAGCAGGTCTAGCAAATAAGCTGGATGGGCAAAGCATGTGAGACAGGGAGGGTTAGATAAGTGAAAAAGACATATGAGAAGCAGTCTCCATGTGAGGCTACTGAGTTTGGTGCCTTCAAAGGTTTAGAGGCAAAGTAGTGATATTTTCTTACCTGGATGGGTATACTATCCCTGGTAGCTCAGACAATAAAGAATCTGCCTGCAATGTGGGAGACCTGGGTTCAGTCCCTAGGTCAGGAAGATCCCCTGGAGAAGGAAATGGCAACCCACTGCAGTATTCTTGCCCAGAGAATCCCATGGACAGAGGAGCCTGGCGGGCTACAGTCCATGAAGTCACAAAGAGTTGGACACGACTGAGCAACTAACACACACGGATGAGTCTAATGATATCCAGGGAGTAAGTGTAGTCAGGTCATGGATTAGGAGGAAAGCCTGATTGGAGTAGTGGAAATCCAGTGTGGGTTGGGTCATATTGACTTTGAGGCCCAAGCAAAGTGCTTCTCATTTCTAGCAGGCAGAACTGTTTGTTTCATTCCTTGAGCATGAAGAAGGAGGCTGGTGCCTGAAGAATAATGCTATGCTCGTCTCTCCTTGCTTGCTTGTCACAATGGATAGCAGCATGATTGATGCAAAGATGCAAACAGTCACTGCTAGAGGATGTCAACTTTCTTTAATGGCAAAGGTCATATAAATTTATGAAGATGGTTACATGAAGCAGGAAATAGCACAGCATGGCCTCGGATAGAGGTCTAACATCCTAGGACCTCCATCTTGCCTATCATTCTAGAGATGGCCTCTAGGTCAGACAGCTCTACAGATGTGGTCCGCATGTGTACGGACTGGAGCTGAACCCTTAGAGATGCTGGGAAATTCCATTATTTTTTTCCAAGTCAATTCATTCTCCCATTCTTTCAGATAATTAGTATTAATCTCATGATTTTTTCTCTTTCCACAACCACCCATATCTCCTTCCTTTTCTCATGCTCAATGGATGGTATTTCTTATTTCACTGAGAAAATAGAAATAGTCAAAATGGAAGGTTCATATCTTTCTACAAAAGTCATCTTCAGTCTGCTGTATCTGTACCATTACTCTGCACTTTCCCCTGTGTGACAACAAATGAGCTTCTTTATTCACTTACTCAAGGCTAAATCCTCCCTGTGCATGTGGTCCTATTCTTGACTTCTGACTCAAGGGCATTGTTCAAGGATTTGTCCTCCTCTTTATCTTCTCTCTTTAATTTTTCCCTCAGAACTGAATCTGTACTCTCAGCATGCAGACAGACAGTAATATTTCACTTCCTTCATCTCACATTTCCTTCTGTCTACTGTGCCATTTCTTCTTTGCCATTCTAACAACCATTGTTTCTCATCTGTATTTTCTCTTGAGCCCACTCTGATCAGGTTGTCATTCCCACCAGTCCACCCAGACTTCCTTACAAGGCCACCAGTGACCTTCAAGTTGCCAAATCCAGTGATTATTTCTCGGTTTTCACTGATTATATCTGTCTTCTGCATATAACTCAGTTGATCACTCTCTCCTTTTTAGACTATGTTCTTCATTTTGTTTCTGGGTCATCATTCTCTTGGGTCTCCTTCTCTGGTGGTGTTAAATAAAATAACATCCCTTACTGTAATTGTCTATTTCTTTAAACTCCCTAGTGGCTCAGAGGGTAAAGAATCTGACTGAGCAGGATACCCGGGTTCGATCCCTGGGTTGGGAAGATCCCCTGGAGAAGGGAATGGCAATCCACTCCAGTATTCTTGCCTGGAGAATCCCATGGACAGAGGAGCCTTGTGGGCTACAGTCCATAGGGTCCCAGAGGGTCAGACACAACTGAGCGACTAACACTTTAAACTACTTTATATAGTGAAGTTCACCATGGCATACTACATACATATTTGTTTATTTGCTATCTGTCTTTTCTGATTCTAAAATGTCTAAAGGGCTTCCCTGGTAGCTAAGTGGTAAAGAATCTGCCTGCCAATTCAAGAGACATGGGTTTGATCCCTGATCCAGGAAGATCCCACATACTGTGGAGCAACTAAACCTGTGTGCCACAATTATTGAACTTGTGCTCTAGAGCCTGGGAACCACAACCACTGAGCTTACATGCTCCAACTACTGAAGCCCATGCACCTAGAGCCCATGCTCCACAACAAAAGAAGCCATCACAATGAGAAACTCCTGCACTACAACTAGAGAATAGCCCCCACTCATCACAACTAGAGAAAAGCCCATGCAGCAGCAAAAACCCAGAAAAACCAACAGATAAATAAATAAATTTTAGAAAATAAAATATCTAAAGTGTAAACTCCCTGACAACAGCATTGTGTGCATCATTTACTGCTGTATTCCTAGCTCTTAGAACAGTACCTGCCATGTAGTCCATGCCACATAAATATTTGTTGAACAAATTGATGAAAATAGCTCCAGTATAAACCTGAAGATTTTCTTCAAGTCTGGGTACAATGTGTGCCATTTCCTTAGGACCACCCCTCTAGATTTAGAACCTCCAACCCCCTGGGCTGTATTTCTGATTGAGTTCGTTCCCTGTACTGTCTGAAAGAGAAACAAATGTCATCTCGACATGCTTAGGAGTCAAATAGCCAGAAATTTGGGATTTAAAATGTTCATAAAATTCTTATTTTATGTAAAAATGAGTTTTGAAAGTCAACTTTTAAGATAAAAAATCCCCTATAGTCAAAACAATACCCTTGGAAGATCCTTAAATCAACTACAAGTTATAATACAGCTGCTTTTTAACCTTTACAGGTAATTGTTATGAACACAAGAGTTTGCAAGCTATTGGAGTATATTAAAGAAAAGAACATAATGAGAATGTTCAGATTCTGACATCCAAGTTAAACTTTCTTTAAAATAAATATCAATTACTCACTGCAAATAAGAGATCAAAGGAGATTTCTGATGCTTCCACATTTCCTACAGATTTTACTCCATTATATCATAATATCAAGCCTCCACCACCTTAATACAGAATATTAGACTTGTGTATTGTTGTGGGAACTACACAAGATACATTTAGACGAATACCTGGCACAAGGCTTGGCACATGGTAGGTGCTGGGAAAATTTTTGGCTAGATGTGAATCTAAGTCTTCTGTGATCAGAAGAAATGTTGTAGAGAAGAAGCAAAGTTTTCTTTTGTGCATGAGTGTGCTCATTCGTGTCCAACTCTTTGTGACCTCATGGACTGTAGCCCACCAGGCTCCTCTATCCATGGGATTTTCTAGGCAAGGATACTAGAGTGGGTTATCATGCTCTCCTTCAGGGGATCTTCCTGACCCAGGGATCGAACCCACATCTCCTGCATTGGAGGTGGATTATTTATCACTGAGACACCAGGGAAGCCCTGAAAATAGGTTTATAAGAAATCAGATACAACCATGGAGGCTTCATGGCTCAGTCCACAATTAGGTTAATCTTGTAATAATAATGCAAAACAGAATGTTGATCTCCCTCAAAAATAAGGGGAAAGGAAAAGTACTAACTAGCGGGTGTGTTTGAAAACTGAGGTAGAGGAGGGATGTCTAAGCACTGAATACTCATCTTCAATATAGGAAAGCAATAGATAATATTGAAAACAGAAAAAAAAAAACAGTAGGGGTATTATATGCTGCTGCTGCTAAGTTGCTTCAGTAATGTCCAGCTCTTTGCCACCCGATGGACCATAGCCTACCAAGCTCTTCTGTCCATGGGATTTTTCAGGCAAGAATCCTGGAGTAGATAGCCATGCCCTCCTCTAGGGAATCTTCCCAACGTAGGGATCAAATCTGTAACTCTTACATCTCCTGCAATAGCAGGCAGGTTCTTTACTACTAGCACAACCTGGGATGCCCAGGGGTGTTATACACCAAAATCAAAAGTGTCAGAGTAGTTGGAAATGGCTGTCTCCTAAGGGTGTTAATCAGCTTGTGAAGGAGAGGAAAGGACCTGCTCTTTTTTAAAATGAACCTTATAAAAATGTGTCTTTTAAAACACTGTATGTGTACAATTGGATACAAATGTTTAAGATAATTTTATGTACACCCAAATGATTTTAAATGCCCACTTATGGCACTTCCTGTGAATAGGTTGTAGAAATTAGATGACATCTTTTATCGCTTTTCTTTGTAATTAATGAAGTAATCTTTGCATGTACCAAGGGTATGATACATTACTTACACACTGGAGTGTATTGTGCCTGCTATAGAAGTCTTTATGAAAATGAGGGCAGAAAATTAGGACTTTAAATTACAAAGATTTCAGATGATTATGGTTAGAAAATAAGCCCACTTGTGGGGATGGTAGCAGGGAGGGCTATTTTTTATTCCTAATCGACTGGAGACTGACAGTGTTGTCAGTGTGTGGTGGATGACTGTGTTTGATTAACTTCACGGATATAAAGGCAGAATTTCTTTTTATCTCTAATAAATGCTCAGGTAAAACAGATCAATACATATCAGTGAATTTCTCTTTGACCATTGTGTACTCAATTATACTCAGCAGAGTTTAGCTCATGTTTTACTGGAATTTCCATATCATTTATTGCTTATAATGAATCATGTTCAGTTCAGTTCAGTTGCTCAATCATGTCTGACTCTTTGGGACCCCATGGACCACAGCACACCAGGCCTCCCTGTACATCACCGACTCCTGGACTTTACTCAAACTCATGTTCATTGAGTCGATGATGCCATCCAACCAACTCATCCTCTGTGATTCCCTTCTCCTCCTGCCTTCAATCTTTCCCAGCATCAGGGTCTTTTCAAATGAGTCAGTTCTTCACATCAGGTGGCCAAAGTATTGGAGTTTCAGCTTCAGCATCTGTCCTTCCAATTAATATTCAGGACGGATTTCCTTTAGGATGGACTGGTTGGATTTGCTTGCAGTCCAAGGGACTCTCAAGAATCTTTTCAAACACTACAGTTCAAAAGCATCAATTCTTCGGCACTCAGCTTTCTTTATAGTACAACTCTCACATCCATACATGACTCCTGGAAAAACCATAGCCTTGACTAGATGGACCTTTGCTAGCAAAGTAATGTCTTTGCTTTTCAATATGCTAGCAAGGTTGGTCATAACTTTTCTTCTAAGGAGCAAGCATCTTGTAATTTCATGGCTACAGTCACCATCTGCAGTGATTTTAGAGCCCCCCAAAATAGTCTCTCACTGTTTCTATGGTTTCCCCATGTATTTGCCATGAAGTGATAGGACCAGATGCCATGATCTTAGTTTTCTGAATGTTGAGCTTTAAGCCAAGTTTTTCACTCTCCTCTTTCACTTTCATCAAGAGGCTCTTTAGTTCACTGAATCATGAGCATTTTCAGTATGGAATAAAAAGGCTTTTAATATTCAAGTTTACAAAGTAGATTTTCCAAATCTTAGAAAACATATTCATCACATGCCATTCTTTAACATAAGCTATACTCTTCTCTTTTCTGAGTTAATTTTAATGTGTTTAAAACATTACTTGATTTTCATTATTAATATTTTATACATGAGAAAAATGCTTTTCCTTGACAAATTATAAATGTTTGTGAATTTAGTAACTTGAATGAAGCTTCTTTGAGTCATTGAGGGATTCATGTTTAAGACACTTAGTTTTCCCCCACTTTGCTATAACCTTGAGCATTACAGATATGAATTAACCTAATTCTTGCCCTAGGTGCGTACTCTTAATAGAAAGATTAAATGTGTAATATATATATATGCTTACATATGATAAGTCATTGTGTACCTAAAGAAAAGTAAATATAAAGTACTTTGGGAGTTCAGTCACTTCCAAAGTGATAGTTGAATCAGATACTTTTTTAAATTGGAGGCTAATTACCTTACAATATTTTGGTGGTTTTTGCCATACATTGACATGAATCAGCCACAGGTGTACGTGTATCCCCCATCCCGAACCCCTCTCCCACCTCCCCCTCCATCCCATTCTTCTGGTTGTCCAAGAGCACCAGCAGTGAGTGCCCTGTTCCATGCATCGAACTTGGACTGGTCATCTTTTTCACATATGGTAATATACATCTTCCAATGCTATTCTCTCAAATCATCCCATTCTCACCTGTTCCCAGAGTCCAAAAATCTGTTCTTTATATCTGTGTCTCTTTTGCTGTCTCTCATAGAGTGTTGTCATTACCATCTTTCTAAATTCCATAAATATGTGTTAAAATATTGTATTGGTGTTTTTCTTTCTGATTTACTTAACTCTGTATAATAGTCTCCAGTTTCATCCACCTCATTAGAACTGATTCAAATGTGTTCATTTTAATAACTGAATAATATTCCATTGTATATATGGACCACAGCTTTCTCATCCATTTGTCTGCCAATGGGTGTCTAGGTTGCTTCCATGTCTTGGCTATCATAAACAGTGATGCAATGAATATTGGGGTACACATGTTTATTGCGATTCTGGTTTCCTCAGTATGTATGCCCAGCAGTGGGATTGCTGGGTCATATGGCAGTTCTATTTCCTGTTTTTTAAGGGATCTCTACACTGTTCTCCATAGTGGCTGTATTAGTTTGCATTCACACAAACAGTGTAAGAGGGTTCCCTTTTCTCTACATGCTCTCCAAAATTTATTGTTTGTACACTTTTTGAAAGCAGCCATTCTGACCACTGTGAGGTGATACCTCCTTGTGGTTTTGATTTGCATTTCTCTGATAATGAGTGATGTTGAGCATCTTTCCATGTGTTTTTTAACCATCTGTATGTCTTCTTTGGAGAAATGCCTGTTTAGTTCTTTGGCCCATTTTTTGATTGGGTTGTTTATTTTTCTGGTATTGAGCTACATGAGCTGCCTGTATATTTTTGAGATTAATTATTTGTCAGTTGCTTCATTTGCTATTATTTTCTCCCATTCTGAAGGCTGTCTTTTCACCTTGCTTATTGTTTCCTTCATTGTGCAAGAGCCTTTAAGTTTAATTAGATTCCATTTGTTTACTTTTGCTTTTATTTCCATTACTTTGGGAGGTGGGTCATGGAAGATCTTGCTGTGATTTATGTCGGAGAGTGTTTTGCCTATGCTTTCCTCTAGGAGTTTTATAATTTCTGGTCTTATGTTTAGATTTTTAATCCATTTTGAGTTTATTTTTGTGTATGGTGTTCTATTTTCATTCTTTTACAAGTGGTTGACAAGTTTTCCCAGTACCACTTGTTAAAGAGATTGTCTTTTCTCCATTGTATATTCTTGACTCCCTTGCTGAAGATAAGGTGTCCATAGGTGCGTGCATTTATCTTTGGGCTTTCTACTTTGTATCATTGATCTATATTTCTGTCTTTGTGCCAGTACCATACTTCTTAATGATTGTAGCTTTGTAGTATAGTCCCAAGTCAGGAAGGTTGATTCCTCCTGTTCCATTATTCTTTCAAGATTACTTTGGCTATTTGAGGTTTTTAGTATTTTCAACAAACTGTGAAATTATTTGTTCTAGTACTGTGAAAAATACTGTTGGTAGTGAAAGGTTGTTATTGAGCCATGAAATTTGCTGAGATTTTTGGCCTCCGGAGGAGAGGAATTCAATCCAGGGCCAGTGACGAGACTTGATCACTCAAAGGTTTTGTGTAATAAAACTTTATTAAAGTATAAAAGAGATAGAGAAAGCTTCTGACATAGACATCAGAAGGGGCAGAAAGAGTGCACACCTACTAGTCTTTAGCTGGATGTTTTATGTCTGTTAGAAAAGTATTAACCAGCTAAAAGATACCCCAAGGCTAATGGAGTTTCACCAGGCTCCTCTTCCACAATATGTGTTTTTGTGATAGGATGGCAGGAGGTGTGTCATCCCTCAGCCATATAACAATTGATATGAATACTAGTTTGTTGAGCTATTATCAGGCTTAAGTTTGAGAAAAGAAAAAAAGTTAGTCTAAGGTGGAACCACTTTGAGAAAGGCAAATTCAAAAGCAAATACATAGTTTCATTAACAAATCTTAAGAAAAACATTTCTGTAAGAAAAACACATTGGTTATCTCAAGGTTTGAGAAAAGTTAAGGTTAGGAGGAATCAGGTATTGTCATAGCAACACAAAATTTAAGAGAAAAAAATCTTACACTCACAGCCTATTTCCTCAATTTGGAGACTCCTGGCCTTGCTACCTGTTACCCACTCAGTAGCTTGATAGGGATTACATTGAATCTATAGATTGCTTTGGGTTGTATACTCATTTTCACCTGTGAAGCCATCTAGTCTTGGGCTTTTGTTTGTTGGAAGACTTTTGATTACAGTTTAGAATTCCATGCTTGTGATGGGTCTGTTAAGATTTTCTATTTCTTCCTGGTTCAGTTTTGGAAGGTTATACATTTCTAAGAGATCATCCATTTCTTCCAAGTTGTCCATTTTCTTGGCATATAGTTGCTGATAGTAGTCTCTTATGATCCTTTGCATTTCTGTGTTGTCTGTTGTGATTTCTCCATTTTCATTTCTGATTTTATTGATTTGATTCTTCTCCCTTCATTTCTTGATAAGTCTTGCTAATGGTTTGTCAATTTTTTTTATCTTCTTGAAGAACCAGCTTTTAGTTTTGTTGATTTTTGCTATAGTCTCCTTTGTTTCCTTTTCACTTATTTCTGCCCTAATTTTTATGATTTTTTCCCTTACTAACCCTGGGGTCCTTCATGTCTTCTTTTTCTAGTCACTTGAGGTGTCAAGGTAGGTTATTTATTTGATTTTTCTCTTGTTTCTTGATATAAGCTTGTATTGCTATTAACTTTCTCCTTACCACTGCTTTTACTGAATCCCATCGGTTTTGGGTTGTTGTTTTTCTTCATTTTTATTCGTTTCTGTGCATATTTTGATTTCCTTTTGATTTCTTCCATGATTTATTGGTTATTCAAAAGCTTGTTGGTTAGCCTTCATATGTTTGTATTTTTAATAGGGTTTTCCCCCTGTAGTTAACATCTAATCTTACCACATTGTGATCAGAAAAGATGGTTGAAATGATTTCATTTGTTTCGAATTTACCAAGGCTAGATTTATGGCCTAGGATGTGATATATCCTGGAGAAGGTTGATGTACACTTGAGAAAAAGGTGAAATTCATTATTTTGGGGTGAAATGTCATGTAGATATCAATTAGGTCTTACTGGTCCATTGTATCATTTAAAGCTTGTGTTTCCTTGTTAATTTTCTGTTTCGCTGATCTATCCATAGGTGTGAGTGGGGTATTAAAGTCTCCCACTATTATTGTGTTACTGTTAATTTCCCCTTTCATAGTTGTCAGCATTTGCCTTACGTATTGAGGTGCTCCTATGTTGGGTGCATATATATTTATAACTGTTATATCTTCTTCTTGGATTGATCATTATGTAGTGTCCTTCTTTGTCTCTTTTCACAGCTTTTATTTCAAAGTCTATTTTATTTGATATGAGTATTGTCACTCCTACTTTATTTTGGTCTACATTTGTGTGGAATATCTTTTTCCAGCCCTTTACTTTCAGTCTGTATGTGTCCCTAGGTTTGAGGTGGGTCTCTTGTACACAGGATATATAGGGGTCTTGTTTTTGTACCCATTCAGCAAGTCTTTGTCTTTTGGTTCGGGCATTCAACCAAAATTACATTTAAGGTAATTTTGATAAGTATGATCCCATTGGTGGGTGGAGGGGGGCCTCTACACAGCTGGCTAGCTCTCCTTTGGTGTTCGCTCAATCCTTTGTTCTGTGACTGGGCCAGGCCACGTGTTAGAGCCTGTCATGGGAAAGTTCTCTTTTTTCTTCTCTCTGGCAATCCCACAGTTTGGGTTGCTGTCTCATGTTAGCTCCCTCAGATAGTCCTCAGGGCATTCAGGCCTGATCCTTACCCTAAGCACTGATGATGCATCCCACACCTCCCTGTCCAGCCAGTGGTTGGTGGCAGATGTGAGTATCTGGGCTACTACTCTGCTGGCAGTTATGGTTAGGTGCATATTATGTGGCATTTTTCTTTTTGCCCCCCTGGTTATGTTGCCGTCTGAGATTCCAAAACTCCCCACAGACCCACACATGAGAAGGTTTCCTACTGTTTGGAAACCTCCTCCTTCATGACTCCCTCCCCAGGACGGGTCTCTGTCCCTAACTCTTTTGTCTTTTTGTCTTTTATATTTTGTCCTACCTCCTTTTGAAGAGAATGTGTGCCCTTTCTGGGTCCCTGACATCCTCTGCCAACATGCAGAAGCTGTTTGTGGAATTTGCTCAGTGTTCAAATGATCTTTTGATTAATTTGTGGGGAGAAAGTGGTCTCCCAGTTCTATTCCTCTGCCATCCTGGGACCACTTTGAATCAGATCTTGAAGGAAGCTGTTATTTCCTTATTTGTCATTCATGAATGTATGAATCCTAGCAATGATCCTAGGAGTTCTTCAGAATGGACTCAGACCTCAAACGTTGAGATTACCATCTGAAAAATGAAACATCCCTCACTGGAAGTGGGTCAGATGCTTGCAGCCAAGTGCAAATGGACATCAGAGGGGAGACCAATCAGACAAGGAGCATCAGATCGTGTGATGGGGGTAGTGCAGCCAGTTACTCAGGGGCAGAGAGGTAGCAATGGGATGGTTTTCCAGTTCAGTCAGTTCAGTCACTCAGTCATGTCCAGCTCTTTGTGACCCCATGGACTGCAGCATGCCAGGCTTCCCTATCCATTACCAACCCTCTGAGCTTGATCAAACTCATGTCCATTTAATCGCTGATGCCATCCAGCCATCTCATCCTCTGTCGTCCCCTTCTCCTCCTGCCTTCAATCTCTTCCAAAATTAGGGTCTTTTCCAATGAGTTAGTTCTTCGCATCAAGTGGCCAAAGTATGAGTTTCAGCTTCAGCATCAGTTTTTCCAATGAATATTCAGGACTGATTTCCTTTAGGATGGACTGGTTTGATCTCCTTGCAGTCCAAGGGACTCTCGAGAGTCTTCTCCAACACCACAATTCAAAAGCATCAATTCTTTGGCGCTCAACTTTCATTATAGTCCAACTCTCACATTCATACATGACTACTGGGAAAACCATAGCTCTGACTAGACAGACCTTTGTTGGCACAATCACAGAAAACTAGTCAAACTGATTGCATGAACCACAGCCTTGTCTGACTCAATGAAACTATGAGCTATGCCATGTAGGGTCACCCAAGACAGATGGGTCATGGTGGAGAGTTCTGACAAAATATGGTCCACTAGAGAATGGAATGGCAAACTACTTCTGTATTCTTGCCTTGAGAACCCCATGAAATAGTATGACAAGGCAAAAAAAAAAAAAGATGATTAGCCAGCTGGCAGTCAATGGTGTCAGAAGCTCTGTGAGAACAGATATGGGGCAAAAGGGGGGAAGAGGTTTCACTGGAATGAGGCAGCGGGGGTTGGGAAGGAAGCCAGCACGCTGGGGCAAGGCCACAATTACTAGGACAACTGAAATAAGCCACCCTGAGCCTTATCCTTGAGGGAACAGGGGCCTATTCTGCAGGGGGAAGATCCCAGGTTCTTGTGCAGATTGCTTTGAGTTTGAATTCTGGCACCATCACTTGGTTGAACTTGCATAGCACAAGGCACATAGTACAGCCTCAGTAAACTACTTGGGGGGAAAAAAGTGAAAGTGTTAGTCATTCAGTCATATCTGACTCTTTGCAACCCCATGGACTGTAGCCCTCCAGGCTCCTCTGTCCATGGGATTCTTCAGGCAAGAATGCTGGAGTGGGCAGTCATTCCCTTCTCCAGGGATCTTCCCAACCCAGGGATCGGACCTGCATATCCTGCATTGACAGGCAGGTTCTTTACCACCTGAGCCACCAGAGAAGCCCATATTGTAAGTGTACAGATACATATGTGTCATTATATATGCATAGATACATGATGTATGTATGATGTGTGTATCTATACATATATGCAATATATGTGCATTAAATTATTTCATAATGCACATATATATCAAATATATACATATGAAATATGTGTGTATTTCATCAATATATACATATATGATTGGGTTTTTTCCTCTCATGGAATCCTGATTGATACAATTTATTAAGCCAGTTTCTACTGTGGACAACTGGAACTTAATTCTTTGCGTTCTGAGAACCATAGTAGCACATGTGCTTCAGAATTATTCTGCCCGAGGGTTAATGGTGCTGGAGTATTTCAACACCGACTCTCATTAATCATCGCTGAGTTCTCTGGTGATTTCACCCTGCCCTGCTCATAAGCAGAGAGGACTTGGAGGCCACAGCGAGCTCGCAGGCAAAGAGACATGCTCTGGCAGTAAGAAGTCTGAACGCATAGAGGGACAGGGTAAACTCCAAGGAGCTATTAGTACCTGCGGCATCTCTAAAGGGAAGAAAGTTTCAAGAGAGAAAATCTGAGGTAGAAAACTGTTCAGGTGAGAAAGAAAAATGCTTCCATTTCACAAGGTTGATATGCTCTCTCCTTATCCCTGGGCATTCTTGAGATGCCTCATCCTCTACCCCCACTACACTCCCCCCCCACACTCAGATGATGATTTCTCTAAATTGTCTCACTGACATCTGCACAATTACCAATGTCAAGAGTGAGCAAGAGGGATTTCCCCAGCAGGCCAGTGGTTGGGACTCTGTATTTCCATGGCAGAGGGCACGGGTTCAACCCCTGGTCAGGGAACTAAGGTCCTGCATGACACACTGTACAGCCAGGAAAAAAAAGTGAGCAAGAGATACTGGGGATGGAGCTGTTCCATGCCTTTGTAATCCAGGTACCTTACAACCTCTCTAATAAGAAAGAATGTAGAGGACTCTTACATAATAAATCATGACAAGCAATTTACATTCTACGAACACAAAGGAGACCTACCAAAATGACACAGTTTTGCTCTTACTGTATTAAAAAGAATAATCCTCTTTGGGACTTCCCTGGCAATCCAGTGGTTAAGACTCCAGGCTCCAGTGCAGGGAGCATGGGTTTTAATCCCTGGTCAGGGAACTAAGATCCCCCATGCCACAGGCTTGGCCAAAATTAAAACAAAAATTAATTAAGTGAAAAGTCCTTCTTGAAAGGCTTGTCAAGGATAGAAATTAAGAGCATGGGCCCCAGATCAAGACTGCCTGGATTCAAATTCTAGTTGTGCCACTTACTGGTATTTTACCCTTGGCCAAGCTGGTTAACACTTAGGTCTTAGTTTCTTCATCTGTATGATGGTTGCTGTGACGATTAAATGAATTAATATATTCAAAGTGCTTAGACGAATGAGTGGCTTGGAGTGTGTATGTCTGTGCTAAGTTGTTTCAGTCATGTTTGACTCTTCAGTCATTTGTGACCCTGTGGACTGTAGCCCACCAGGCTCCTCTGTCCATGGGATTTTCCCAGAAGGAAAACCGGGGTGGGTAGCCATTTTATTCTCCATGGATTTTTGCCAGGGGTGGTCCTAAGAAGGCAGAGTTATAGTATGGGGAAACCATTTTCTCCCCCACAAATTCATCAAAAGAATATTTGAACGCTGAGCAAATTCCACAAAACAACTTCTGAATGCTGGCAGTGGACATCAGGTACCCAGAAAGGCAGCCCATTGTCTTCAAAAGGAGGTAGGACAAAATATAAAAGATAAAAAGAGAGACAAAAGAGTTAGGGACAGAGACCCATCCCAAGATAAGAGTCTTAAAAGAGGAGAAGTTTCCAAACACCAGGAAACGCTCTGAATGGCGGGTTTGTGGGGAGTTTTGGAGTCCCAGAGGGCAACATAACTGGGAGGAAAAATATATAAATAAAACCCACAGATTACGTGCCTAACGGCAACTCCCAGCAGAGAAGTAACCCAGATGCTCACATCTACCACCAGCAAGCAGGGGCTGAACAGGGAGGCATGGGCTGCATTGCTTAGGGTAAGGACCAGGCCTGAATGACCTGAGGGCAATCTGAGGGCACTAACATGTGATTGCATCCCAAACTGGGATAGCCAGAGAAAGAGAAAAAAGGGGAGAGAGAGAGAGAGAGAGAGAGAGAGAGAGAGAGAGAGAGAGAGAGAGAGAGAGAGAAAGAGAGAGAGAGAGAGAGAGAGAGAGAGAGAGAGAACTATCCCACAAAAAGCCCTAACCTAAGGCACTGCTGGGCTGCTCACAGAACAAAGGACTTAGCGAATACCAGAGGAGAGCTAGCCAGCTGCAGACCAGCCCATCCCCCGCTGGAAGCAGGGAGGCAGGCGGGGGGCAGCCAGAGCTGTAAAGGGGCAATCTCGGCCCCAGAGACGGCATCCTCTACCAAAATACAAGCAGGCTCCCAGTTGCTAACCAATACATCTTGGGGTTCTGTATGGTTGACATCACTGGGAGGGTCACAGCCAGACATCAGCTCCCCAGAAGACACACATGGCACATCTGAGATGGGAGCACCTGCTGCCACCCAGGAAACTGAGCAGCTGGGACCGGGGAGGTCATAAGATGCACCCGCCACCTGGAGAGACTGTGCTTGTCAAGCACCTGGTCGCCTGAGCTACTCGGACCTGGGAAGGGCACAAAACGCAGGCCCAACCAAGTCTGCGCCTTCGTGGAGTACCTGAGAACCTGAACCTGAGTGGCTTAGACCTGGGAAGTGCACGCAATCCAGGGCCTGCTCCTTGCAGAACAACCAGAAGCCTGAGCAGTATAGACTGGGAAAGCACACATGCCATGAGCGGGGGCAAACCCAGTGTGGCCAAGACACTGCAAGCACTCCCCACACATGCCAGTGATATTTGTTTGCAGTGTTCCTTCCTCCCCACAGCACGACTGAACAAGTGAGCCTAAATAAGTGACCACATTTGCCCCCCTTGTCTCAGGGTGGAAATTAAACACTGAAGAGACCAACAAACAGAAGAAGCTAAAATAAACAGAAGGAATTGCTTTGTAAATGACAGATGCAGGAGATTAAAACCCTGTAGTTAGCACTGACTACATTAGAAGGGGCCTGTAGATCTTGAGAAGCATAAGCTAGATTAAGGAACTATCTAAAAGTGAACTGACCCTACACTGCCTGCAACAGCTCCAGAGACATTCCTAGATATATTTTTACTATTATCATTTTTTAATTTTTTAAAATTTTAAGTCCTCTATTACTCCTTTAATTTTCATTTTATAACCTATTATTACCTTGCAAAAATAAACCTTATTTTTGAAGCAAACTTCATATACATATTTTATAATTTTTGTGACTTTGTCTGGTTTTTATAAGATTGTATTTTTGACAGCATAACCTCTACTCTAGATTTTTAATCTTTGCTTTTTGGTATTTGTTATTCATTTTGTAACTTTAAGAATCCAATCTTCAGTACCCATTTTTACTTAGGAGTGTGATTACTGGCTTGATTACTGTCTTCCCCTTTTGACTCTCCTTTTTCTCCCCCAGGTCACCTCTATCTCCTCCCTCTCCTTCCCTTCTCTACCCAACTCTGTGAATCTCTTTGTGTGCTGGGCTGGGGAAAACACTTAGGGAACTGATTACTGGCTAGATCTGTCTCTCCCCTTTTGCTTTCCCCTTTTCTCCTCCTGGTCACCTCTATCTCATTCCTCCCTCTTCTCTTCTCTATGTAACTCCATGAACCTCTCTGAGTGTTCCAGACTGTGGAGAGCAAATATGGAATTGATTACTGGCTAGATTGCTCTCTCCCCTTTTGACTCCCACTCTTCTCCTGGTCAACTCTATCTCCCTCCTCCCTCTTCTCTTCTCTATGTAACTCTTTGAACCTCTTTGGGTGTCCCTCACTGTGGAGAAGCTTTCCATCATTAACCTAGATGTTTTATCATTGGTGCTGTACGGATGGAGAAATATTGAGGCTACTGTAAGAATAAGACTGAAAGCCAGAGGCAGGAGGCTTAACTCCAAATCCTGAGAACACCAGAGAACTCCTGAATCCAAGCAACATTAATTGATAAGAGCCCATCAAAATGACTCCATACCTACAAAAGGCCACCCAAAAGCCAACAAGTTCCAGAGTAAGACATACTACACAAGTACTCCAGCAATGAAGGAACATAGCCTGAGCTTCAATATACAGGCTGCCCAAAGTCACACCAAATCCATAGACATCTCAAAACCCACTACTTCATTGCACTCTAGAGAGAAGAAGTCCAGCTCCACCCACCAGAACACCAACACAAACTTCCTTAACCTAGAAACCTTGACAATCCACCTGTCCAACCCTACCCACAGCTAGGAACCTCCACAATAAAGAGGAACCACAAACTGCCAGGATACAGAATGGCCACCTCAAACACAGCAATCTACAAAAGATGAAAAGGCAGAGAAATACTCAGCAGGTAAAGGAAGATGATAAATGCCCATCAAACCAAACAAAAGAGGAGGAGATACAAAGTCTACCTGAAAATGAATTCAGAATAATGATAGTAAAACTGATCCAAAATCTTGAAAACAAAATAGAGTTACAGATAAATAGCCTGGAGACAAGGATTGGGAAGATGCAAGAAATGTTTAACAAGGACCTATAAGAAATAAAAAAGAATCAATCAATAATGAATAATGCAATAAATGAGATCAAAAACACTCTGGAGGGAACCAATAGTAGAATAACAGAGGCAGAAGATAGGATAAGTGAGGTAGAAGATAGAATGGCACCAGTAAATGAAGCAGAGAGGAAAAAAGAAAAAAGAATTAATGGAAATGAGGACAACCTCAGAGACCTCTGGGACAATGTCAAATGTCCCAACATTCAAATCATAGGAGTCCCAGAAGAAGAAGACAAAAAGAAAGGCCATGAGAAAATACTTGAGGAGAAAATAGTTGAAAAACTTCCCTAAAATGGTGAAGAAAACAGTCACCCGAGTCCAAGAAACCTAGAGAGTCCCAAACAGGATAAACCCAAGGAAAAACACCCTAAGACACATATTAATCAAATTATCAAAGAACAAACACAAAGAAGAAATACTAAAAGCAGCAAGTGAAAAACAAAATAGCACACAAGGGGATTCCCATTAGGATAACAGTTGATCTTTCATTAGAAACTCTTCAGGCCAGAAGGGAACGGCAATACTTACTTAAAGTGATGAAAGAGAAAAGCCTACAACCCAGATTACTGTACCCAGCAAGGATCTCATTCAAATATGAAGGAGAAATCAAAAGCTTTACAGACAAGCAAAAGCTGAGAGAATTCAGCACCACCAAACCAGCTCTTTAACAAATACTGAAGGATTTTTTCTACAGGAAACACAGAAAGGGGGTATAAACTGGAACCCAAAAGTGAAAAGTGAAAGTGAAGTCACTCACCCGTGTCCCACTCTTTGTGGCCCCATGGACTGTAGCTTACCAGGCTTCTCAGTCCACAGGATTTTCCAGGCAAGAATACTGGAGTGGGTTGCCATTCCCTTCTCCAGTAGATCTTTCTGACCCAGGGATTGAACCCGGGTCTCCCACATTGTAGGCAGATGATTTACTGTCTGAGACACCAGGGAAATGAAACCCAAAACAACAAAGTAAATGGCAATGGGATCATACTTATCAAAATTACCTTAAATATAATTTTGGTTGAATGCCCCAACCAAAAGACAAAGACTGGCTGAATGGATACAAAAATAAGACCCCTATATATCCTGTGTACAAGAGACCCACCTCAAAACTAGGGACACATACAGGCTTAAAGTAAAGGGCTGGAAAAAGATATTCCATGCAAATGTAGACCAAAAGAAAGCAGGAGTAGCAATACTCATATCAAATAAAATAGACTTTGAAATACAGGCCATGAAAGAGACAAAGAAGGACACTTCATAATTATCAAAGGATCAATCCAAGAAGAAGATATAACAGTTATAAATATATATGCACCCAATATAGGTGCACCTCAATACATAAGGCAAATGCTAACAACTATGAAAGGGGAAATTAACAGTAACACAATAATAGTGGGAGACTTTAATACCCCATTCACACCCATGGATAGATCAACTAAACAGAAAATTAACAAGGAAACACAAGCTTTAAATGATACAATAGACCAGTTAGACCTAATTGATATCTATGGGATATTTCACCCCAAAACAATGAATTTCACCTTTTTCTCCAGTGCACATGGAACCTTCTCCAGAATATATCACATCTTGGTCCATAAATCTAAAGTGGTAAATTTTAAAAAATTGATATCATTCCAAGCATCTTTTCTGATCACAATGTGGTAAGATCAGATGTCAATTACAGGAGAAAAACTATTAAAAATTCCAACATATGGAGGCTGAACAACACACTGCTGAATAGCCACCAAATCATAGAAGAAATCAGAAAATAAATAAAAATATGCATAGAAATGAATGAAAATGAAAACACAACAACCCCAAACCTATGAGACACTGTAAAAGCAGTGCTAAGGGGAAGGTTCATAGCAATACAGGCTTACCTCAAGAAACAATAAAAAAAATCAAATAAATAGCCAAACTCTATACTTAAAGAAACTAGAAAAGGAAGAAATGAAGAACCCCAGGGTTAGTAGAAGGAAAGAAATCATAACAATTGGGGCAGAAAAAAATGCACAAGAAACAAAATAGATCGTAGTAAAAATCAACAATGCAAAAAGCTGGTTCTTTGAGAAGATAAACAAAATTGACAAACCATTAGTGAGACTCATCAAGAAACAAAGGGAGAAGAATCAAATCAACAAAATTAGAAATAAAAATGGAGAAATCACGAAAGACAAAACAGAAATACAAAGGATCGTAAGAGACTACTATCAGCAACTATATGCCAAGAAAATGGACAACTTTGAAGAAATGAACAAACTCTTAGAAAAGTACAACTTTCCAAATCTGAATCAGGAAGAAATAGAAAATCTTAACAGACTCATCACAAGCACGGAAATTGAAACTGTAATTAGAAATCTTCCAACAAACAAAAGCCCAGGACAAGACGGCTTCACAGCTGAATTCTACGAAAAATTTAGAGAAGAGCTGACACCAATCCTACTCAAACTCTTCTAGAAAATTGGAGAGGAAGGTAAACTCCCAAACTCATTCTATGAGGCCACCATCACCCTAATAGCAAAATCAAAGATGCCATAAAAAAAACACTACAAGCCAATACCACTGATGAATATAGATGCAAAAATCCTTAACGAAATTCTAGCAAAGAGAATCCAACAACATATTAAAAAGATCATAATTCATGACCAAGTGGGCTTTATTCCAGGGGTGCAAGGATTTTTCAGTATCTACAAATCAATGAATTTAATACACCATATTAACAAATTGAAAGATAAAAACCATATGATTATCTCAATAGATGCAGAGAAAGCCTTTGACAAAATTCAACATCCATTTATGATAAAATTCCTCCAGAAAGCAGGAATAGAAGGAACATACCTCAACATAATAAAAGCTATATATGACAAACCTACAGAAAACATTATGCTCAATGGTGAAAAATTGAAAGCATTCCCCCTATAGCCAGGAACAAGACAAGGGTACCCACTCTCACCACTACTATTTAACATAGTTTTGGACATTTTGGCCACAGCAATCAGAGCAGAAAAAGAAATAAAATGAATTCAGATAGGAAAGAAAGAAGTAAAACTCTTTCTGTTTGCAGATGACATGATCCTCTACATTGAAAACCCTAAAGACTCCACCAGAAAATTACTAGAGCTAATCAATAAATACAGTAAAGTTGCGGGATATAAAATTAACACACAGTAATTCCTTGCATTCCAATACACTAGCAATGAGGAAACAGAAAGAGAAATTAAGGAAATAATTTCATTCACCATTGCAATGAAAATAATAAAATACTTAGGAATATATCTACCTATGAAACAAAAGACCTATATATAGAAAACGATAAAACACTGATGAAAGAAATCAAAAAGGACACAAATAGATGAAGAAATATACCATGTTCATGGATTGGAAGAATCAATATAGTGAAAATGAATATTCTACCCAAAGCAATCTATAGATTTAATGCAATCCCTATCAAGCTACCGATTGTATTTTTCACAGAAATAGAACAAATAATTTCATAGTTTGTATGGAAAAACAAAACACCTCAAATAGTCAAAACAATCTTGGGAAAGAAGAATGGAACTGGAGGGATCTTACTGTCTGACTTCAGGCTATACTGCAAAGCTACAGTCATCAAGACTGTATGGTACTGGCACAAAGACAGAAATATAGATCAATGCAACAAAATAGAAAGCCCAGAGATAAGTCCATGCACCTATGGACACCTTATCTTTGACAAAGGAGGCAAGAATATATAATGGAGAAAAGACAATCTCTTTAACAAGTGGTGTGGGGAAAACTGGTCAACCCCTTGTAAAAGAATGAAACTAGAACACTTTGCAACACCATACACAAAAATAAACTCAAAATGCATTAAAGATCTAAATGTAAGACCAGAAACTATAAAACTCCTAGAGGGAAACATATGCAAAACCCTCTCTGACATAAATCACAGCAGGATCCTCTATGACCCACCTCCAAGAGTAACGGAAATAAAAGCAAAAATAAACAAATGGGACCTAATTAAACTTAAAAGCTTTTGCACAACGAAGGAAACAATAAGCAAGGTGAAAAGACAGCCTTCAGAATGGGAGAAAATAATAGCAAATGAAGCAACTGATAAATAATTAATCTCAAAAATATATAAGCAGCTCCTGTAGCTCAATTCCAGAAAAATAAGTGACCCAATCAAAAAATGGGCTAAATAACTAAACAGACATTTCCCCAAAGAAGACATGCAGATGGCTAGCAAACACATGGAAAGATGCTCAACATCACTCATTATCACAGAAATGCAAATCAAAACTACAATGAGGTACCATCTCACTCCAGTCAGAATGGCTGCTATCCAAAAGTCTACAAGCAATAAATGCTGGAGAGGGTGTGGTAAAAAGGGAACCTTGTTATACTGTTTGTGTGAATTCAAACTAGTACAGCCACTATGGAGAACAGTGTGGAGATTCCTTAAAAGAACTGGAAATAGATCTGCCATATGACCCACCAATCCCACTGCTGGGCATATACACTGAGGAAACCAGAATTGAAAGAGATACTTGTATTCCAGTGTTCATCACAGCACTATTTATAATATCCAGGTCATGGAAGCAATCTAGATATCCATCAGCAGATGAATGGATAAAAAAGTGTGGTACATATACACAATGGAATATTACTCAGCCATTTAACAGAATACATTTGAATCAGTTCTAATGAGGTGGATGAAACTGAAGCCTGTTATACAGAGCAAAGTATGTCAGAAAGAAAAACACCAATACAGCGTACTAACGCATATATATGGAATTTAGAAAGATGGTAATGATAACTCTATATATGAGACAGCAAAATAGACACAGATGTATAGAACAGTCTTTTGGAGTCTGTGGCAGAAGGCGAGGGTGGCATGATTTGAGAGAATAGCATTGAAACATGTATATTATCATATGTGAAACAGATTGCCAGTCCAGGTTTGATGCATGAGACAGGGTGCTCAGGGCTGGTGCACTGGGATGACCCAGAGGGATGGAATGGGGAAGGAGGTGGGAGGGGAGTTCAGGATGGGGACACATGAATATCCATGGCTGATTCATGTGAATGCATGGCAAAAACCACTACAGTACTGTAAAGTAATTAGCATCCACTTAAAATAAATAAACTTTAAAAAGTTTCATATCTACAGTCACAATCTCCAGTGATTTTGGAGCCCAAGAGGGAAAAAAAAAGCTTCTTCCTAACTCAGGGATCAAACCAGGGTCTCCTGCACTGCAGACATATTTTTTACCAGCTGTGCCACCAGGGAAGCCCATATCATATATGTATAGATATATATGTATCATATCATATATATATAGATATATAGTTGTAAATGATGTATATATATTGTACTAAAGAGCTTCCCCGGTAGGCTACAGTCCATGGAGTCACAAAGACTCAGACATGACTGGGTGACTAATACATACATAACATAGTATGATATAAATATATTGTAAATAGAATTATTATTGCTATTATTGACTTATGCTTTCTTATAAAAGGTAGAGCTGCCTTGAGGAGCCATGTTGGAAAGGAAATTAATAAGTAATAAATCACATCATATCATTAGGGCAATTAAGAAGTCATGAATATGGAAATTCTGTAATTAATGGTTGTTCGATGGAGCATACATCACCCATTCCTGATATTTCAAAACAAGAAAAGTGACCTTTCATTTATTACTGTGTGTGTTTTTTTTTTTAAATGGATGATCAGTAACTATCAGGCTCTTTACTGGCTATGATGATGACTAAGGAAGCAAACATTAAGCCCATGGGTAACCCATATTCATAACAAGGTCCCAGCCTTTAAGTTTTCCACCTAAGGGTAATTTCTAACTTACTGCCAAGTGTCAGAAATGACTCAGTACTAAAAAAGCGTGAGCTCTGGAATCAGACTTTTTAGGTTCTAATCCCAGTTCCACTCCTCAATATCTATGTATTTCTTAGCCTCTTTATACTTCCATATCCTAGTCTATCAAATGAAGATGGAAATAGCACTAGTCTCATGAACCTGGTAAAGCCAGGGTCAGCAAATTGTGACCTTCTGGCTAAATTCAGCTTGCAGTCATTTTTGTAAATAAAATTTTATTGGAACACAGGCAAATCTACGTGCTTGTTTGCTGCTTTCAGAGCTGAACAGTGTTACAGAGACATTATAGCCTACAAAACTGAAAGCAACTTATTATCTGTCCATTTACAGAAGAAAAGCTTTACCTACACCTAACTTAAAGGAATTACAAAATACAATGCACATAAGTTTGTATTCTGGTTTCTGTCACATCATAAGTACTCAGAGGATGTTAATGATTAACTTCCTCTAATGCCCCAAATGTAAGAACCATTCATGGAGGCCTAAAATATACAGCTAATCTCCACAAACAATGTGGATCTGAATGTGTTTCTGTTACCTTTGGAAAGTCAGTATAATATCACTCTATACTATCATTTTCCTGGTATTTAGTTATTTCTCTTATTGATTCATTCATGCACTGACTGAGGTGTTGTGTCCTAGTTGTGTTCACATATGTGGTATACTTAAATAGTTTTAGTGGGCCAGTAATCTATGAGCATCTGCCTGATTGACATTTATATGGGAAAGGGGCCAGAAGACATGCAGCACCTGGGGAGAGATGGTGAAACCAGTGTCAGAGTACGCTGTGTGGTCCTTGGTTCTGTGTCCTAGCCCTTTCAAGAGAAACTCTGCTTTAACCTGACTATGTGAGAGACCAGAGCTTGCTCACTCTGCCTCCTATGTCAAGGACAAATTAGGAAAAACCAGGAAGAAAAGGGCAGAAGAGCATTCCTCCTCCATCAGCATGGTGTGCAAAATGGTTGAAGCTCATTCTGGAGGCATCAGGAGATGGTGTCTTGGCACCACTATTCATGCTGTCTGGCACTGATAGGGGCAACAGGTGCAGTGCAGAGGGTCAAGAGGAAGACATTATTTAGCAGACACTAATGTGGTATCCTAGAGTGAGGAAACCTAAGAACTAGTAAGAAACCCTTCAAGTGTGCTAAGTCATTTCAGTTGTGTCTGGCTCTTTGAGACCCTATGGACTGTAGCCCACCAGGCTCCTCTGTCTATGGGATCCTCCAGGGAAGAATACTGGAGTGGGTTCCCATACCCTCCTCCAGGGGATCTCCCTAGCCCAAGGATCAAACCCAGGTCTCCTGCATTGGCAGGTAGATTCTTTACCACTGAGTCACCAGGGAAGCCCAAGAAACCCATAAATAGTTGGGTGAAATTTTGAGGGCAGGGGCTCTTACCTTAAGCGCATGGGTAGAAACTTGTAAAACTGAAGTTCTCAAGTGTTATCGAATTCATTTTCACACATACAAATTGGTGAGGTCTAGGGAAACTCAATTGCATACTCAGGACACACATGAATATTGAGGACCCACTCTACTTTACCCACAGAGCCCTTGATTCACAAGTCTTTGAAGACCCCACTAAACCCTGAAAAGCCAAAAATAGCCATCTAGTCTTTTCCACTCTTCCTGGTGGAAGAACCAGAAGGAAACTTTAGCTCATCCTGTCCAATCATCTTGTTGTACAGATAAGAAAACTTGAGGCTCAGATGAAGCAGCATGCAAAAGTCCCCCATTTAGCGGGAAAATCAGAAACACACACTAGTTGAAAGGTTTGTTCTGAGATGGGAAAGGAATGATGCTGGACCTGGTCCACATATTTGTCAAGCAGAGTCGTCTCCTGCCCTAAAGAAGTAGGGACAAGTGGACCCATTCCTATCATGTGTAGGAGTACAAATGAAGGCCCACATGCTACCTAAAATATAAATATTGGAATTCCCTGGTGGTCCAGTGGTTAAGAATTCACCTTCCAGTGCAGGAGGCATGGGTTTGATCCCTAGTCATGGAACTAAGATTCCACATGCCACAGAGCAACTAAGTTCACACACCACAACCAGAGAAGCCCCAGCACCACAACTAAGACCCAAAGATGCAGTCAAATAAATAAGCAAATAAAAATAAAATAAAATATAAAGGCTATGAATCAAGTTACCACACAGTGAAATAAAATATATTTTATACTCTTATCTTGACAAATATACTTTCCTAAAAATCTAGAAGTCCTGGTTCAAATTAGAATACTCAGATCCCTTGGATCCATGGACTCCTCACCTTGTATAGTAGGGTACAATTTGGGGAGAACCCAAATGAGACTGTCTAAAACTAGAGTTCCAGGTCAGGGGTTTCTCTTGCCAGGTTCTAAGTGCTCCATGTCATGGCAGAAATTTTTATTAGGATGAAAGGGAATCACACAAAACTATTTCCAAAAGCACACATCAATGTAAGATTAGCCCCATGTTCCCTAAATCTACCCTAGCTACCCACCTCCATTTCCCTCCTGGATCCAGCTGAGCTAAAATGGAAGCAACAACCATTACAAAACATTTCAACTAATAGAGTCTCAGCCTGGTAGGTGAGAGGTAATATTCAGGAACATCTCCTTTGCAGGGAAGCAGAGAATTTCAGAACCATATTGTGATAAATAATATGGGGTCCTATAGACAGAAACCAATTAAGTCAAACCTCAGGTTGAAACTTCTCTAGTTGTCATCTCTACATAATAACGTCAATTCCAAGGCTCTCAGGACCACCTGAACCTCTTTAGTCTCATTCAAACTTAGAAAAGAAAAAGAAAAATTCTTCCATTCTATTGGTACTGGAAGAATGGAGCATAGATTCTATCTGTTCAGGTTTATAAACATTTGACTCTGACACAGAAGGCTACTTTAGGTGGTGTGGTAATTTTCCCTATTTAAAATTTAGTGACATTATATATTCTTTTAGCAATAGTAGTAGCAAGCCAATTAATCTTGAAAACATACCTCTTGTCCTATTTTCATTCTTAGTTCTATCACTCCTTCCTTTGCTTAGTGTCCTCGTTCCATACTTCTGTACCCAAAGAGAAGCACTGTTCAATGTTCTTATGCTCTCAAAGTGCTTTTGCTTAAAATGGGAGCCAATTACATTCACAGCAGAAGAAAATTATTGGCTTAAGTACTTTAAACACTTGCAACAATGCATCTTCAAGAATGTTTCTATTGGTCAACTAAGGAACTAGGACACCCAAGACCTTAAGGCAGGTCAAGCCTTTCCTAAGATGGTTTATCATGAAACTATTCAAAACTACTTCACAAGTCTTTAAAAGTAATTTGGGCATCAGAAAGGTTTTTTTATTAACTAGGTGATATCAGTTGATTAGAAAGATGCACAGACTTATTTAAGAAATCTAAACAATAAAAATTGCATAGACCAGTCTACCACAGTCTTATTTGTAATTCATCAGAATCCACAAATATTTCTTCAGAACCCTTTAAGTACTTGATGCAGATAAATAGCATCTTGATTTTCAAGGACAACAACTAATTGATGCAAAATTGGTGAATTGCTTGAGAAAAAAATCAATTTCTGGTGCTAATGTGACCACATTTCTTAGTTGTTAGCTGCAAGGTGTATGTTTTTGCTTGGCTCATCCACTTACCTAAATATGCATCATAGTCAGAATGCCATCAGTGTTTTTAAGGAAACCTGCTGAAGTTCAATTAACCTCATTATAAAATCTGCCTTAAAAAATAACTACCTAACATCCCTGCCTTCAAGTGGATTCTAGTATTGTCACCCTCATGCTCAATTTTGCCCAACTTTTTACAACCCCATGGACTATAGCTCACCAGGCGCCTCTGCGCCTGAAATTCTCCAGGCAAGAATACTGGGATGGGTTGCCATGCCCTCCTCCAGGGGATCTTTGCAACCCAGGGATCGAGCCCAGGTCTCCTGTTTCTCCTGCATTGCAGGTGGATTCTTTACTCACTGAGCCATTAGTATACATGAAAGCAAAAAAAAAAGTATAAAAAAATCCCTCCACCCAGAGGATAGATTCTTGGAAGATGGCAGACTGAGCACAAGTTTTTTACTTCTATTTCCCTCAACTTTCTGCTGGGGTGATTCAACCAGTAAGTTAAAGCTTATGTATGTGAGTGTCTTTAGGGTAGGAGCAGGGAAGGTGGTATAGAGATGACCATGTTTTATTGTAGGCACCTAGAAGGGATCCCACACATCTTGAATCTTCAGGCTTCCCAGATGACCTTGTAGAAACCAGGCTAGGAATAGAAGGCACCTTTTCTGCCACCTGATTTCAATCACCAGGAGGGAGGAAACCATTTTCTCTGATTCCCCCCTAGGGTAAAGAGCTCAGATGCCAAGGCTCTCTGAGAGGGCAGATGGCAGACTATAGGGATCACCTAAACCTGCAGAGTTCAATCTTTCCTTCCTGCTTGACACCAAATCCCTGAGCCACTCTGCTGATCCCATGGATTGCTGCTGTGAACTGCTCCCCTTCCAACAGGCCAAAAAATGACAGCCACTCAAAGCTCACACATGGATAAGACTGAAATAATAGAGCCTTCAGGACCAATCAGCCCTATTGTTTCACCAGTGATTAAACATGAAAAATGGCTAACTTCACTATTCTGCAAAGCTACTATAACCTGACAAGTTCCAAAAACCTTGCTGGCAATGGTTCTGAGATTTCTCCACTTGCTGAAATGAATCAACATGTAATTCGGAGGTCAGTTAAGAGAACTTAGCAGTTCAAAGGAGAGGCATTATCATATTAGAAGAAAACTTAAAAAAAATCTGTGATAAGGGACTTCCCTGGTGGTCCAGACGTTAGGAACCTGCCTTCCAATGCAGGGGACAGAGGTTCAATTCCTGGTTGGGGAACTAAGATCCCACATGCCTTGGAGCAACTAAAAGCCTAACAGCCTGTGTACATCAAGAAGACAAAGCACAGTAAAAAAAAATCGCATGAGAATTCTGATGAAAAATACAGGAAATAAAACAAAGAAATAATAGCAAAGCAAAAAAGATTTGAAAAAATGATTTGTGAATTTGAAGATTTCAAAGAAGTGAAAAAATGGAATTGACACTGCTGAAAACTGCATAAATTATTTGAAAGTTCAAATGTAGAAACTATCTCAAAAAGTGAAACAAAACATAAAGAAATAGAAATCATGAGTAAAAAAAGAGGAAGTATGTTATAGAACAAGCCAAGAGTCTTTTTGCTAAGCATAAGATTTCTAGGAATCAAAGTAAAAATGAAGGAAAGGAAGCAGTAATTTAAGAAATTTTAGGAAAAAGCACTTATGTGAGCTTCCAAATGAATCAAGTTTCCAGATCCAAATTTGTCATTGGGTACCAAACATGATTAAAGAGACAAAAGACACACTCCTAAAGTTACAGCTGGTGAATTCTAGGATCAAGTGTGGAGATCAAGCTGAGGAGTACAGGACTGGCTTAGCTAGATTTTATGCTCCAAGGTCTCACAAGCTGCAGTCCAGGTATCATCTAGGGTCACACAGTCTCATCTAAGGTTGAACTGGGGAAGAATCTGTTTTCAAGCTCCAGTAGCTGTTAGCAGCATTCTGTTTCTTGCAGAGGCTGTTGGAGCAAGGGCTGTGGTTTCTTGATGCTGTTGCAGGAGTCACCCTTGATTGCTTACCATACAGTCCTCCCCTTAGGTCAGCTTATACCATGTTAACTGATTCTTCAAAGTCAGCACAAGAGAAAGTGTTATGCAAATGGAAGTTACAATACATCTAACATAAGCTATGACAAACCTATACAGCATATTAAAAAGCAGAGAAATCACTTTGCTGAAAAAGGTCTGTATAGTCAAAGCTACGGTTTTTCTGGTAGTCATGAATGGATGTGAGAGTCGGACCATATAAAAAAAGCTGAGCACCCAAGAATTGATGCTCTTAAACTGTGGTGTTGGACAAGACTCTTGAGAGTCCCTTAGTCAGCAAAGAGATTAAACTAGTCAATCTTTTTTTTCTTTTAAATTTTCTTTACTTTATTGTGTTGGTTTTGCCATACAATGATATGAAACCACCATGGGTTTACATATGCTCCCCCTCCAGAACCCCCCTCCCCCCCCCCTCCCGATTCCCTCCCCCTGGGACATCTCGGTGCACCAGCCGCGAGCATCAACCCTGGGCTGGCGATTGATTTCACATATGGTAATTAACATGTTTCAATGCCATTCTCTCTTATCATCCCACCCTTGCCCTCTTCCACATAGTCCACGTGTCTGTTCTATACATCTGCGTTCCTTTTGCTGTCTCGCATGCAGGGTTCTCGTTACCATCTTTCTAAATTCCATATATACGCGTTAGTATACTATATTGCTGTTTTTCCTTCTGGCTTACTTCAATCTGGATAATAGGCTCCAGTTCTGTCCACCTGAATAGAACTGATTCAAATGAATTTTTTTTAATGCTGAGTAATATTCCATTGTGTATATGTACCACAGCTTTCTTATCCATTCATCAGTTGATGGGCATCTACGTTGCTTTCATGTCCTGGCTATTGTAAACAATGCGGCAATGAACATTGGGGTACATGTGGCTCTTTCAATTCTGGTTTCCTCTGTGTGTATGCCCAGCAGTGGGATTTCTGGGTCATATGGCAGGTCTATTTGCAGTTTTTTAAGGAATCTCCACACTGTTTTCTAAACTAGTCAATCTTAAAGGACATCAACCCTGAATATTCATTGGAAGGACTGATAATGAAGCTGAAGCTCCAGTACTTTGGCCACCTGATGCAAAGAGCCAACACACTGGAAAAGGCCCTGATGCTGGAAAAAATTGAGGGCATGAGGAGAAGGGGATGACAGAGAATGAGATAGTTGGATGGCATCACTGATTCAATGGACATGAGTTTAAGCAAACTCTGGGAGATAGTAAAGGACAGGAAAGTTTGACATGCTGCAGTTCATGGGGTTGCAAAGAGTAGGACATGACTGAGTGACTGAAAAACAATAATCCTACACATCTCATCATCTTTTCTTGTAGTTTCTTGGATACAAACAAATCACAGGTCCTGGTCACACTTAAGAGGATAGAATGACAAGAAGTATGGATACCATGAAGCAGGGCTCAGGGGAATTACCCTAGGCTCCTTTTACCACAGTTGGGAGTACATGGTCTTGATCATCTCTAAGAAATTAGAAGACTCTTGAGAGTTCCTTGGACAGCAGGGAGATCCAACCAGTCAATCCTAAAGGAAATCAGTCCTGAATATTCATCGGAAAGATGGATGCTGAAGCTGAAGCTCCAGTATTTTTGCTACCTGATGTGAAGATCTGACTCATTGGTAAAGACCCTGATGCTTGGAAAGACTGAAGGAAGGAGGAGAAGCAGATGACAGAGAATGAGATGGTTGGATGGCATTACCGACTTGAGGGACATGAGTTTGAGCAAGCTCTGAGAGTTGGAGATAGACAGGGAAGCCTGGCATGCTGCAGTCCATGGGGTCACAAAGAGTCAGACATGACTGAGTGACTGAAGTGAACTGAAGAAATTATCTAATATAATGATGCATGACCTTGACTGTGACAGCAAATAAATGTTTTCCTAATGGTCCTTCAAAATGTCTTGACTTGTCTATTACCAACAAATCTTCCCTAAGATACTGAAATATATCAAGGGATTTAGTAATTTCCAAACATTATCAAGGGCTGCCACAGGACTGGAAAAGGTCAGTTTTCATTCCAATCCCCCCCAAAAAATGGAATGCCGAAGAATGCTCAAACTACTGCACAATTGCACTCATCTCATGCTAGTAAAGTAATGCTCAAAATTCTCCAAGCCAGGCTTCAACAGTACATGAACTGTGGATTTCCAGATGCTCAAGCTGGATTTAAAAAAGACAGAGGAACCAGAGATCAAATTGCCAACATCTGTTGGATCATCAAAAAAGCAAGAGTTCCAGAAAAACATCTACTTCTGCTTTATTGACTATGCCAAAGCCTTTTACTGTGTGGATAACAATAAACTGTGGAAAATTCTGAAAGAGATGGGACTACCATACCACCTGACCTGCCTCCTGAGGAATCTGTATGCAGGTCAAGAAACAACAGAAGTGGACATGGAACAACAGACTGGTTCCAAATTGGGAAAGGAGTACATCAAGGCTGTATATTGTCACCTAGCTAATTTAACTTATATGCAGAGTACATCATGTAAATTCTGGGCTGGGTGAGGCACAGGCTGGAATCAAGATTGCCAGGAGAAATATCAGTAACCTCAGATATGTAGATGACAGATGGCAGAAAGTGAAGAAGAACTAAATAGTCTCTTCATGAAAGTGAAAGAGAAGAGTGAAAATGTTGGCTTAAAACTCAACATTCAGAAAACTAAGATCATGGCATCTGGTCCCATCATTTCATGGCAAATAGATGAAACAGTAGAAACAGTATCAGATTTTATTTTGGAGGCTCCAAAATCACTGCAGATGGTGACTGCAGCCATGAAATTAAAAGACGCTTACTCCTTGAAAGGAAAGTTATGACCGACCTAGATAGCATATTGAAAAGCAGAGACATTACTTTGCCAATGAAGGTCCGTCTAGTTGAGACTATGGTTTTTCCAGTAGTCATGCATGGATGTGAGAGTTGGATGGTGAAGAAAGCTGAATGCCGAAGAATTGATGCTTTTGAACTGTGGTGTTGGAGAAGACTCATGAGAGTCCCTTGGACTGCAAGAAGTTCCAACCATCCCATCCTAAAGGAGATCAGTCCTGGGTGTTCATTCGAAGGACTGATGTTGAAGCTGAAACTCCAATACTTTGGCCACCTCATGCGAAGAGTTGACTCATTGGAAAAGACCCTAATGCTGGGAAGGACTGGAGGCAGGAGGAGAAGGGAACAGCAGAGGATGAGATGGCTGGATGGCATCATTGACTCAATGGACATGGGTTTGGGTAGACTCCGGGAGCTGGTGATGGATAGGGAGTCCTGGCATGCTGTGATTCATGGGGTTGCAGAGTCGGACATGGCTGAGCGACTGAACTGAACTGCATGTTCTGTATCAAGAAGAAAATCTAAACAGAACTACCTGATTTCACATACTGCTAATAATCTCTTCTATAATATTAAGAAGAATTTCTTTTAAATCACTTTGCAAGATTTAGTCATCTTCTACAGTTTCAGATTAATAGAATAAATTTGCTTACTCAGATGGACCATTTGCCTCAGTTGGATGAGATCATATTTCTATATTTAGCTGAGATTTAGTGTCTGCTTGCAAGCAAGGATAAATCTTCCTGAGCAGAGATCCAGGCATTCTGTCTGCTCTATGGAAGGTAGCAATTCTCTGTCATGCTATAATTTACATTCCACACCTTCATTAAGAAAGGATAAAGAGCTCCTTTCCTAGCCTAGTTTTCTCAGAAATATCATAATCACAGTTTTTGAGCCTCTCTTCCCATCATGGATATCCAAAAATGATAGAAAACATTTTGCTCAGAACCAGCTTCTATATCCACTGTTCTGAACTGAATGTTTGTTCATGTGCCCCCTACCCCATTCTTATGTTGAAATCCTAGCCCTCCCTCCCTGCAGTGTGTTGGTGTTTGGAGATGGGTACTTTTGTAGGCAATTAGGTTTGGATTAGGTCATGAATGTGGAATATTCATGATGGGATTAGTACCCTAATAACCACAGGAAGAGGCAGAGAGATCTCTCTCTCTCCATGAGCATATACTGAGGAAAGGCCATGTCAGGATGCAAGCAGAAGGCTGCCACACAGGAAGGGATTCTTTACTGGATGCTGAATCTGCTGGCACCTTGATCTTAGATTTCCCAGACTCCAGAACTGTGAGAAATAAATGTTATTTAAGCCACCCTGTCTATGATATTTCGTTTTAACATCTCAAGCAGATTAAGACAGACATATACTATAAATGCAAGGAATTCTAATTTCAAAGCTGTCTAGAATTCTGATGGACTAATTAAATGCTCAGCCTGTAGCATTTTGGTCAGCAGCATTAATGCAGCAATACTGGACTAACTTACAGAGACGTTGTATGGAATAATTTATGAAGCATTTGCATAAAGCTAGCATAAACAAGAATGTTTTAAAACTCGGCTACTGATATTTTCAGAAAGATTGTACATAAAACCTCAACTCAAGACCCAGGAATTCTTACACAATTCTTGGCAGTAATACATTTCTCTTTATTCCTCAGCAAAAGTGACAAGAATGTTCTATTTATAGAGAAGACCCTATTACCATGTTGACTAAGTGCCAGGTAACCTATTATACTCACATGAGTGTCCAAGTTCAATCAGAACATCACAATTCTTTATCCTCAGGAATTTTGGCCAAGTGATAGAAGCAAAAATATTTTGATTCTACCCTATCATAATTAACAAAATAAGAATATCTAGAAGGGAACACTTTATTTAATTGGTTATGAGGGATTCATAAGCCTAGATCTGGAAATGATAGCCCCTGGACTTTAAAACAGTTGTCTTTTTCACAGTCTCTTTTATTTGCATTTGGGTTTGAAATGTCCCCTGGCCACACCAAATGAAAATTTGAGGCAATTATCAAAATGATTCAGGAAGAAATGCATGCACCCAATACACATACAGAAACACAGCCCAACTCAAACATTTCACTAAGAACAGTGAACTATGGATTTGCTTTTGCCTGAATTATTTGGATAATTGCATTTTTCCTCAATTTTCTAGTAAAGATATGGCAAGAGGATATTCACTCCAACAATGACTCCTGTGTCACATAGAAATGTAATTAGTATGAAAGTAATTATCTCCAATAAGGAAACAAATAACTCATTTAAGAAGTCTTTTTTTTTCCCCAATAGCATTGGTCAACCATATGTTACATCATCTTGCAAAGTTATTCCTGGTTAGTTCAGAATTTAAATTCTAAAATTAGTTAAAGGTTACCTGGCTTCACTTACTTTCATGCTGGAAGAATTGTTTTGCCTGTCATTATAGTTAGAATTGACTGTCAATAATAGTAATCAAAACCTGTGTCTTAAGTCTGATCTTAGGTGTATCCAAATGTATACAAATGTGTACAGTAACTGATGGCTGTCAGAGATTAAATTTACTTACATGGTCTTAAAATCATTGATTCCTGAACTATAAAACTTAGAAACATGAATTTTCTTTGACTCATGAAAATGGAGAAAGAATATATGTGAAGAGCAGAAGAAACTAAATTATAAACTTAAGAATAAAAATTAATGAAATAGAAACTAAACAAATAGGACTGACAAAGAGAAAAGGTTTTTGTTAAAGACTAGTGAAAAGTATATACGTTTGGTTAGACTGATATAGGAACAAGAGAGGAAAAAATAATATTTATTACAAAAAGGGGTCTCTGTGAAAGATGTAAATACAAATGTAAACAGTAAGAGAAAAGAACAAATTTCCTAAATAAAAAGAAGTAATGCAAAGCAGAAAAAATCAACAAAAATAGCAAAATATGGTAAATATAACAAAGTAAAAATAAAAGTTATAGCATAAATTAATAATGTTGAAAGATATCGATCATTTCAATAAATGTGAATAGACTACTTACCTGTTAATTTTTTTTCAACTAGGCACATAAAACAAGCCTAACAATATAAAGGGATGAACAAAAATGTACCACACAAATGAAAAGCTAAACAAATGGAAAGGTACCATCTTTTTACCAAATTAAAATTCAGACCAAAAGCAATGAATGAAAAAAGAAAGATTCTTTATAAATGTAAAAGTCACAACGAAAATTAAGGATAAAATAGTAATGAATATTTATGTTCCAAATCATATAATAGTCACCTATATAGAGCAAGAAATATAAAAAGTGCAAGGAGAAATTAATAGCAATGCACAATTAGTAGGAGACTAACAGACCACTCTCATGTAAAGTAGACCATAAATAAATAAATGTACTTTATATACATAAAGGATCTACACAGAAAAAGCAATAAGATATACTGAGTATCATACTCTGATAATAGAAAATATAATTTCTTCTCAAGTACACTAGCTCTTTTTCAAGAATTGATGATGTACTAGAATCCTCTTCCAAAAAATCAGTAAGTTTTATAAAGCACACATATTAAACAAATAATAATGTATGATCACAGTACAATAAAACTAAAAATTAAAATATAAGCCACAAACAAAAGAAACTTTTTACCTGGAAATTTGAAAGCTTCATATTAAATCTTGATGAAAAGCAAAGACACAAAAACTGCAGAAACTATGAAAATAAAATAAACAAAGGGGACTGAATTAAACTTAAAAGCTTTTGCAAAAGGGAAACCATAAACAAGATGAAAACGTAACCCTCAGAAGGGGAGAAAGTATTTGCAAATGAAGCAGCAGGGCAAAGAATTAACCTCCAAAATATACAAACAGCTCATGGAGCTCAATATAAAAAAACAGCCCAATCAAAAAATGGGCACTGAAGGAGGGCACGGCAACCCACTCCAGTATTCTTGCTTGGAGAAGCCCATGAACAGAAGAGCCCTGCAGGCTATAGCCCCTGGGATCACAAAGAATCAGACATGACTGAAGTAACTTGGCACACATGCAAAGAAACTTCTTGAGAAAAATTTAAAAAAAATGACCTAAATAAACATCTCTCCAAAGAAGACATACCTATGGTCAAGGGGACTTGAAAAGGTGTTCAACATCCATAATGTTAGAGATATGCAAATCTAAACTACAATGAGGTATCACTTCATACCGGTCAGAATGGCCATCATCAAAAAATTTACAAACTATATGCTGGAGAGATTGTGTGGAGAAAGGGGGACCCTCTTGCACTGTTGCTGGGAATGTAAATTGATACAGCCGCTATGGAGAACAGTATGGAGGTTCCTTAAGAAAACTAAAAATAGAGCTACCATATGACTCATCAATCCCACTACTGGGTATGTACCCTGAGGAAACCATAACTCAAAATGACACATGTACCCCAATGTTCACTGCAGCACAATTTACTATAGCCAGGGCATGGAAACAACCTTAATGTCCAATGACAGATGAATGGGTAAAGAACATGTGGTACATACACAAAATGGAATATTATTCAGCCATAGAAAGGAATGAAATTGGATCATTTGTACAAATTTAGATGGACCTAGAGTTTGTCGTACAGAGGGAAGTAAGTCAGAAAGAGAAAAAGAAATATCATATATTAACACATATACGTGAAATCTAGAAAAATGGTATGGATGAACCTATTTTCAGGGCAGGAATAGAGACACAGATGTAGAGAAAAGACATGTGGACATTATAGAAGATGAATTGGGAAAGTAGCACCGACACATAAACACTACCATGTGTAAAATAGTGAACTACTGGGGACCTGTTATAAAGCACAGGGAGCTCAACCTAGTGCTCTGTGATGACCTAGATGGGTAGGGTTGGGGGGTAGTATCGGAGGGAAGTCCAAGAAGGAGGGAATATATGTATACATATAACTAATTCACTTCATTCTACACAGAAACTATAAATAATAATTGCAAGGCAATTACACACCAATAAAAAATGGAAAATATTGTTCATGAAAACACTACATGACAGAATCTATTAGTCACATTTATTTAT
>ML664653.1:100781-129403 GCA_007570785.1 Antilocapra americana | reverse complement strand
TTTTTTTTAATGCTGAGTAATATTCCATTGTGTATATGTACCACAGCTTTCTTATCCATTCATCAGTTGATGGGCATCTAGGTTGTTTCCATGTCTTAGCTATTGTAAACAATGCAGCGATGAACATTGGGGTACACGTGGCTCTTTCAATTCTGGTTTCCTCGGTGTATATGCCCAGCAGTGGGATTGCCAGGTCATATGGCAGGTCTATACAAACAACTCCTGCAGCTCCATTCTAGAAAAAGAAACAACCCAATTAAAAAGTGGGCCAAAGAACTTAACAGACATTTCTCCAAAGAAGATATAAAAATGGCTAACAAACACATGAAAAGATGCTCAACATCACTCATTATCAGAGAAATGCAAATCAAAACCACAACGAGGTACCACTTTACACCAGTCAGAATGGCTGCCATCCAACAGTCTGCAAGCAATAAATGCTGGAGAGGATGTGGAGAAAAGGGAACCCTCTTACACTGTTGGTGGGAATGCAAACTAGTACAGCCACTATGGAAAACAGTGTGGAGGTTCTTTAAAAAGCTGCAATGTGTTTAACTAAGTGCTATATCAGTAAAAGAATTAAAGAGTTCAGCTTGTTCTCAGATGATTGGTCTATAGTTATTTTTTTCTTAAATTTTAGTTACTGGTGCCTACTCAAATGTCCAAAATTTCTTCCAGATCGCCACATGACCCACAATTAAAATTAAATTACTTCCTGACTGAGGTGCAAGTCTCAAAAATATGGCAACAATGATATTTCTCAAAAGGCATCACTTTTAATAACTATCAGAAAATTGAGGCCATTAATTTCAAAGCAATTTTCTAGAGACATCCATGCCAAAGAAAGATTGAGAATAATTGAATTGCTATGTGATTATGAGTTTTATCTTATATCATAAATACTGGTCTAAAATGGAAAGTCTTAGGAAGAAAAATATACCTTTATGCATAAAGTCCTTGGACTGCTTATTTAAGGAAACCATTTAAGTTTTAAGACTAAAAGAATAAATAAATAAAATTGATAATATTCTAAATAAATAGCAACCTAATTAAGCAAATCACCTACCGATGATAACTTTTAGGGTTTATCGTCTTTCTTTTAGGGAGGTCTAGTAAAACATTACCTATTGGTTTTTGAGAGCTGTATCTATGATATTTATTTTGGGGGACTCCAAAATCACTGCAGATGGTGATTTAAGCTATGAAATTAAAAGACACTTGCTTCTTGGAGGAAAAGTTATGGCCAACCTAGACAGCATATTAACAATCAGAGACATTACGTGGCCAACAAAGGTCTATCTAGTTAAAGCTATGGTTTTTTTCAGTAGTCATGTATGGATGTGAGAGTTGGACTATAAGGAAAGCTGAGCACTGAAGAATTGGTGCCTTTGAACTGTGGTGTTGGAGAAGACTCTTGAGGGTCCTTTGGACTGCAAGGAGATTTAACCAGTCTATCCTAAAGGAAATCAGTCCTGAATATTCATTGGAAGTATTGATGCTGAAGTTGAAACTCCATTACTCTGGCCACCTGATGCAAAGAACTGACTGATTTGAAAAGACCCTAATGCTAGGAAAGATTGAAGGCGAGAGGAGAAGGGGACGATGGAGGATGAGATGGTTGGATGGTATCACCAACTCAATGGACATGAGTTTGAGTAAACTCTGGGAGTTGGTGATGGACAGGGAAGCCTGGTGTGCTGTGGTCCATGGGGTCACAAAGAGTTGGACACGACTCAGTGACTGAACTGTTTGACTGACTGACCAACTGACCTATGATATGGCAAACCAGAGCAAATAAGCCCAAACAGTTTGGGGCCCCTCTTGTCACTGTTTGTTAAATAATAACTTAGGAAAGGGGGTTAGTGCCAGAGAAGGTGGTTTTTCTTGTTAGCATTTAATAAGATGTAACATGTGTACATGGGGCTTCCCAGGTGGCACATTGGTTAAGAATCCACCTGCCAATGTAGGAGATGCGGGTTCAGTCCCTTGGAGTATGAAATGGCAAACCACTCCAGTATTCTTGCCTGGGAAATCTCATGGACAGGGGAACCTTGTGGGCTACAGTCCATGGGGTCACAAAAAGTTACACATGACTGAGCGACTAAGCACACACAAAATATGTGTACATACAAATAATTACCATACCTACCACTGAGCTTACTACAAATCAGAGTGTGCTTCATAGGACTGTCTTTTTCCATTTCCGTATGAGCCTATTAGGATGTTGGTTGCCGACCTAATTCCTTTTCAAGGTTGTTCTTAATGTTAATATCAATTTTCTTGTGTCTGTATAGTGCTACTGAGGACCAAGGGAAATGGAAGGACCTCTGTAATTAGCCCAAAGCTACCACCCCTGAAAACAGTTCTGAAAACTCTACTCACAGAAACTTCACTCTGTTAACATTTGCTGCAAGCTTCTATGGCAGACTTGGAAATAAGGATACTATATGAACTAATGTGCATTACCCTTATTAGGGGTCCATCCAAATTGCTGCTGCTGCTGCTAAGTCGCTTCAGTCGTGTCTGACTCTTTATGACCCCATAGACAGCAGCCCACCAAGCTCTGCCATCCCTGGGATTCTCCAGGCAAGAACACTGAAGTGGGTTGCTATTTCCTTCTCCAATGCATGAAAGTGAAAAGTGAAAGTGAAGTCGCTCAGTCATGTCTGACTCTTAGCGACCCCATGGACTACAGCCTACCAGGCTCCTCCGTCCATGGGATTTTCCAGGCAAGAGTACTGGAGTGGGTTTCCATTGCCTTCTCCCCATCCATGTTGAGGGTAAAGATAAGGCAAACTGATAAGTGAAGCCTCAATACTCCTTTGTCTCTGAAAAAATCATTGGTGTGAAAATTGAACATGTTAGTCCCTCAGTCGTGTCCGACCTTTTGCGACCTCATGAACTGTAGTCCACTAGGCTCCTCTTATAATATTTTAAAGCAAAAACAGCAAATATGTTTGAGCAACTATGAACTGCTGCTGCTGCTAAGTCGCTTCAGTCGTGTCCGACTCTGTGCAACTCCATAGACAGCAGCCCACCAGGCTCCCCGGACCCTGGGATTCTCCAGGCAAGAATGCTGAAGTGGGTTGCCATTTCCTTCTCCAAGGCATGAATGTGAAAGTGAAGTCGCTCTATCATGTCTGACTCCTAGAGACTCCATGGACTGGAGCCTACCAGGCTCCTCCATCCATGGGATTTTCCAGGCAAGAGTACTGGAGTGGGTTGCCATTGCCTTCTCCGAACTATGAACTAACAGCTATGATACCAGATAGGACGGTGGGAAGGCTTTATTTCTTGTGGTGAAAAATGTTCAGTTATGTTAAATGCTGAGAATGAGATGGTTTGATGGCATCACCAACACAATGGACAAGCATTTGAGAAAACACTGGGATTTGCTGATGTACAGGGAGGCCTGGCATCCTGCAGTCCTTGGGGTTGCAAAGAGTCGGACATGACTGAGTGACTGAACTGATGTTAAATGCTTCCCCTAGTAGATTCTGATGTTCTTCTCAGATTCCCTTGATGATTTTTATAATGCCAGGCAACACTTCTTCTGCTTTGAGATCCTTTTGCTTTCAATATTGGACACCTGCAGGACTGTCCTTGGGTTACTGAAATCACTTTGGTAAAAATTGTTTGGTTGCCTGGGGCTTACTTCCCTCTCACCTCCCCTGGAGGGCTTTGGGCAACAACTAGACAAACACCATATATTAATGCATATATGTAGAATCTGAAAAAAAGTTGTTATAGATGATTTTATTTACAAAGCAAAAATAGAAACAGAGATGTAGAAAACAAATGTATGGATACCAAGGGGAAAGGGTGTGTGAATGAGATTAATTGGGATATTGGGAGTGGCATACATACATTATTGATACTATATGTAAAATAGATAACTAAAGAGAACTTACTGTACAGCATGGGGAACTCAACTCACTGCTCTTTGGTGATGGAAATGGGAAGGGAATCCAAAAAATAGGGAGTAATGTATATGTGTGGGCTTTCCTGGTGGCTCAGACAGGAAAGAATCTGTGTGAAATGCAGGAGACCTGGGTTCAGTCCCTGGGTCAGGAAGATCTCCTGGAAAAGAGAATGGCAATCCACTCCAGTGTTCTTGCCCGGGAAATCCCATGGACAAAGGAGCCTGGAGGGCTACAGTCCATGGGGTCACAAAGAGTCAGACACTACTGGACAACTAACACTGTCACACTATGCAAGATGTATATGAATTGCTGATTGAGTTTGCTGCACAGTAGAACCTAAAAGAACATTGTAAAGCAACTAGACTCCTATAAAAGTTTTAAAAGAGCATGAAAACACAGCCCTCTAATTCTCATCTGCACAAATTTAAGGAATAGCACACTCCTCAGAATTCCCCTTGGAGATAAGCTTTTCAGCTTCTCTTGAAAGGACTTTGCCTGAAATCTGAAATTGTATCCCTACTTGTCCTTTTCATATTCCTTGCCCTGCTTCCTCCAGTTCTTAACTGGTTTCTTCTGACAGCATGTCCTTAATTAATCCCCATCTCATTATCAGCTTCTGAGGGACTCAGACAAAAATACCACCTCCACCCCCAAATTAAGAACTGAAAGATGTGCAAAACCTCACTGATTTCCTAGAAACAGGTAAAAACTCTTTTCAAAGCATTCAGAAAGCAGTGACAATTTCTTGAATAGCTAATTGTGGAGATGGAATGAGTCACTGGGTCGTGATGTCCATCAGAAAGAATTTATCTCAGTATGATCTCATTCTTTCTGCACATAAATATATGTGGGTGTGGGACAATGGGAAAATATACCAGGTTTTTCAAGGGCAGAAGCAGGAGTGAAAAGAAGGTGCATATGTACAGAAAGAGCTTTTTAATAGCTCTTTAAAAATCCAAGAGAAAAATGTAAGAAGCTGAGAATAATGAAATCATTCTCATTCCCTCAAGACTTCCCATTATCTTTGTTCTCACTCCGTTTTAGTAAAGGCATCTTTTTTTATGGTGTTTATATGGTATAAATCTGGAGAGTCAAAAAAGAGAAGTAAATTGGCACTTTAGAAAAACTTTTTATAAAATAACTTCAAATACTGAAGAAAAACCAAAAGAAGCAGATCCAATGATATATTTTAATTAACCTACTGAGTGGGACTTCAGTTTTAACTCCTGGAGATCCAAGAAAAAAGCAGTAAAATCTAAGAGCACAATAAAGAAGCAGCCACTTAGACACAGAAGCCAAACATGGACAATCACTTACTGCTCTGTTTGAATGGAAGCTTTACTAGGGCAAGAAATGGGTCTGCTTTGCTTACCACTAGAACATTGTAAACTACCTATATTTGTTTGTTAAATGGATTATTGTATTAGTCAATTACATTATTATTTTATAACTTAATATAGTAACTTACTGATGGACTATTTTATTTATAATTTACATCCTGTGTGTATTGCTATTTAGTTATAATGTGTATTATAATTTATGCTATATTTTATTTGCAGTTATTTTGTTTATAATAATCTACTACTGAGTCATTTTATGGATTAATTGCATTACATCTTATTAATTCATTATACTAATGTATTGATTATTTTAATTCATTGACCTAATTATTTTAATTAGTTGGTTGTTTTATTAATTAATTAGATTTAAAACATAATTCTGAGTTATTTCTTTACAAAGACTATGTATCTTTTAATTTAGCACATAACAGGTACTCAAAAATGTATATGGAATAAATAAGCTCTTGATATCACAACTGGGACACATGGCCTGGTAAATATGATTTTACTCATAGGAATAATGGAAACAAATGCTTTAAATCATGACTGTTCTGAAAAATTTGAAATGTGTGGATCTGATTGGCCTAATTTGGCAAAAGAAGAAAACCTCATTTGCCCAACATCCACAGAAATGATGTCCCAGATACCATTAATGGTAAAGAATCTTTCACCTGCAATGCAGGAGACATAAGAGACATGGGTTCAATCCCTGGGTCTGGAAGATACCCTGCAGAAAGACATGACAACCACTCCAATATTCTTGCCTGGAGAATCCCATGGACAGAGGAGCCTGGTGGGCTACAGTCCATGGGGTTGCAGAGAGTCAGACATGACTGAAACAACTTCGCACACACATGTGTTCAATCTTGGGCCTGAAAAAAGTCTAATACAGATTTCTCAGCTTTCCACTTAGCCCAAATAGTTAATAATAGCAGGAGTGATTATTGTAACCTAAAGGGTTCTGGTCCCTACCCTGACACTTAACCAAAGATCATGAAAGTGAAACCAAAGTGAAAGTGTTAGTTGCTCAGTCATGTCAACCTTTTTATGACCCTATGAACTGTAGCCCGCCAGGCGCCTCTGTCCATGGAATTCTCCAGGCAAGAATACTGGAGTGGGTAGCCATTCCCTTCTCCAGAGGATCTTCCTGACCCAGGGATTGAACCCAGATTTCCTGCCTTTCAGGCAGATTCTTTACTGTCTGAGCCACCAGGAAGCCTAAAAGTTGAATAAACACTGGAAAAATTTTAAAGATGTTTAAAAGATAAGAGTTGATATAATTTCATCAGTATCTTTGAGATTAAGTATAATGGGGCTTATGAGAATAAGGCAAAGGAATAGAACAATGCAAGAGAGCTTTTTTATATATGGTATCTAACCTCGTCTAAGTCTATACACAATATCTAACATGAAGAAGAGGTATATTAGATATGAAATAACATCAAGAAATGGCACTAAGAGTGAAGATACATTCTTAAAAATTTTAAAGGAATCTTATGCCGTCAATCAATGATATTTAAAGTGTATTTCTTTTATCTCCTTCTGAGTCCCCTTATTCTGCTATCTACTCCCTAATATCCCCTGGGAGGTTCCAGATCTATGCTTTGGTTCATAGGTTTGATGCTTTTTACTGGTAATGTGTACTCCCAATTACAGTATACATGCAACATGCTGTCTCAACTGGAAGAGAGTTTGACAGTCAATTTATTAACACTAACAGAATAGTAACATTTTCTTTACTTGTGCAATGTGGTGTAAGTATATTTAATGAAATTAAATCTCAATTAATTGAATATCTACTCAAGCCCAGTAAAAAATATTGAAGATGACTCCATCTATATATCTATCATCCTCATTTTTAAAATAAAGAAACTGCATTATATTTATATTAAGTAATTTACTCACACAGACTGCTTCATACCAACCCTAGGAGGTGGTTCCTATCTCATAGTGTAGAAACCTGGCTCTCAAAGAGGATATAACATTTTTATACTTTACCAGAGTTTGTGATTTCGGCTCATGGTTGGCTGTCTTGGCATGCCAGGTGGTAATTTTTTCTTAAAGAAAGTGACAATATAAGAGCTTTATAAAAATCTCTATTATTAAATTTTTCTTCTCCTTAAATAAGTAACACCATCCCCACCATCATTGTTTAATGAAAACTGTTGCTAGAACTAATCAATTCCGTCTTGAAGAGCTCAGTTAATATGCTTGACTTCTTGTAGAGAATTACAGTTCTCAGTGCTGGCTTCCTTCCATCAAGAAATAAACAGAAAACAAAAACCTTGAGAGGAATAAACATAAAGAAATAAATGCTATGTCCAGAGTACACCTATATGGGTGAAACACCAATCAACCAAATCGCCTGTAGCCTCAAGTTAAGTTTTTTTCTCCATGGAAGCAGAAGTCACTGATTCTCTCCAGCCCTAAAAGGTGGTGTTTGCAAGGATCAAGGAAATGAGGAGCAGGGGTTTAGATACATTTCAGCATTTAGGTATTTTATTTCTCCTCTAACTGGACTTAAACACTCTTGCTCCTAAAAAAACACTTTATTGTACATGCAAACTGGATGAACATCAGGTTATAGACTAAAAACAGCTGTTGTAGGTCCATCAGCAGAATATCACTGGAATATTGAATGTACTTTCCAAATATAATTAATAGTAGCATATGTATGCCACTCTTAGAAAAACTTGAAAATCAGTCACACCTAATTGAGTTTTAAAAATTTATTTCGGGAAAAAAAAATGTTTTAGCTTGTGAGGTCAGACTTCTCAGCTCAACTTTAATTACTTCCTCTAATTCTCAGATGTATTATCTCCTGTTAGTGAGTGGGAAAGTAAGAGAGTATGTTATTGCTTTGTTACTGCTGCAAAAGAAAACGTTTCCTTAAAAGGCAAAGAATCAAAATGAGGACCCTCTTTCTCCCTTAATGAAAACAAACATCTATTAGAGAGACCATAAAACACTCAAGTAGTATAAAAAGATGATCCTTTAACAAGTATGACCCTGAGTTCTGACACACACGCCAGCCTGTAACTGAGTCCTTTTGGATTTCACAATAGAGGAAAGAGAGGTTTAGCAAGATTAGAGGAGATTTATACATGGTGCAATCATGTGAGGAACACCAGATACAGTTTTGGAATGGGCAGATCAACGAATTTCTTTCTTTCTTTTTTTTTTTTCGCGCTGAAACTTCTTGATTTATTCAGATTATCTTAACATACAATGATGCAACTGTGGCCCCAAAGTGTGCAAAGTTGAATCCTTCGACTGCAGCTGAGAGGAGAGGGCAGGGACGGTACACCCGGTGATGGGGGCCAGTTGGGAATGGTGGGCAGCCTCCTCCCTAGGGCCAGGGATGGGCGGCCTAAGGAGCAGGGCTGGGGAGTCCTGGCCAGGGAGAGGGGGCAGAGATCTCCCTCCAGTCTAGGTCAGGAGCCCAGTAGTGCTCCACGGCTGAGGGCACAGCAGCCTGGGAAGGGGCCAGAGGCAGGCCAAGAGAGCACCATTTTCGGGGTGAGGGGTGCCCTACAGGAGAAGCCAGGAGGGGCCACTGATCCCAGGGGTAAGCCAGGCTGGAGCAGGCTGCAGCAAGAAAGACCTGAGGCAGGCGCAGGGCCTGAGAGTCCAGGCTGGCTGGGCTCAGGGCAGGCTGAAGAACGGGGGACCTGGGAGGACTCCCTGGGCAGACCAGCCTGGGAGCAGTCCTGACTCTGTGGGGGGAGGGGCGGGGGGGCAGGGGGAGGCTGAAGGAGCAGCTGCCAGACACTCAGGGCCCACCCCTGCCTCTCTCCCTGGAAAAGGGGCCAGGGAACCAGTAGAGCAAGTCTGTGAACTGCTCAGTTATGGAGGGAGGCTGCTCAGGAGGCGGGGCCCTGGGGAACGCCTCCTCTGCTGCCTGTGCTGCCAGCACCGTCCTCAGGATAGCCGCTTCTCTTAAATGGCAGAAAGGTATAAGAGTGCAGGCCGTGGACGCCACCCTCAATCCGGGCCAACATGGTCCGCTTCTCAAACTTGAGCTCTCCTGAGTACATCATGGACCGCAGGACAGACAGGCTCCAGGCCCTGATGTCCTGGCAGCCGTGCTGGATGCCTACTATGAGGTAGGGCATGAACTTCTGAATGGAGCCTTTGTCCTGGATGGAGCCCGAGACGCCCTGCGCAATCTTCACTTGGTCTCTCTTGCTGAAGTAGCGTTTCTGGCTGCTGCTGCTCTTCTCCATGGCGTCCAGCAAGCCCATACTGCGGTACTTCTTGAGCCTCACACCGCGGGAGAAGAAGTATTTGCTGGGGGCCTCCGTGGTGGCTGCGAGCAGGGAGTCCATCATCACTGTGGAGGCTCCGAGGGCCAGCACCTTGACCACATGCCCCACAGTCTGGATGCTGCCGTCAGCTATGACTGGGACCCCCAAAGCGCCAGGCGTACTCAGACACCTTGTACATGGCAGTGCACTGGGGCCATCACTTCCTGGGTGCTGCAGATGGAGCCGCAGCCCACACCCACACGCAGCCGGTCCACACCAGCATCAATCAGGTTCTTGGCCTGAGCTGCTGTCACCACATTCCCCCCGATCACCTGGAGGTGGGGATACTTTTGCTTTATGTAGTATACCATGGTGATCTGATACACAGAATTCTCTTGGAAAGAGTCCAACACTATGACATCAGCACCCGCCTGGGTGAGCAGGTCCAGGCGGTATTTGTCATCCTCATGGGTGACAGCCCACAGCTGCCCCACCCAGCAACTGCTTGTGGGAATCCTTGGAGGCCAGGGGGTAGTCCGGGTTCTTCTTCAGGTCAGCACAGGCAATGATGGCCACTAACTCGTCTCGATCATTGACAATGGGCAGCTTCCCTTTCTTGCTGTGCTGCAGAATCTCATTTGCCTCTTTCAATGTCACACCAGTTGGAGCCACCACCAGCTCATTCTGTGGGGTCATCACCTCACTGAGAAGGGTGGTGTGGTCCTTCTCTGTGAGGAAGTCAATATCTCGGGAGGTGACAATGCCCACCAGCTTGGTGCCCATGGTGCCCATCTCAGTGATGGGGATGCCTGAGAAGCCATGCCGGATCTTGGCCTCCAACATGTCACCCACAGTGTGCAAGGGGCTTAGCACCACGGGGTCCATGATGAAGCCCTGTTCGAATTTCTTGACCTTCAGCACCTCATTTGTCTGGAACTCTGGAGTGCAGTTGTGGTAAATGAAACTGATACCGCGCATCAGAGCCATTGCGATGGCCATGTCAGCCTCTGTCACAGTGTCCGTGGGGGAGGAGATGAGTGGTGTCTTTAGCGTGATCTTCCGAGTCAGTGCCGAAATCAGGTCCACTTCATCAGCTGTGAAGTCTCTGAATCCTGGGAGAATCAGGAAGTCGTTGTAGGTGAGGCCTTCGGCAATGGCAAACAGCTGCTGTGCAGTGAGCCTATCCTCGGCACATAACCAGTACCGCCGCTGATCAGGTAGTCCACCATGCTGCCAGGAGACACTGGGACCCGACATAAACACCCGTGTGGGCTGCCCAGCGGCCGCCGCTGCTGCTGCTGTCACCGAGGCTGCTGCTGCTGCCGCCGTGCCACGGCCACGCTGCCACCGCCGGCTGGGCTGGCCGGGGGCAGGGGCTGTGGCAGCGGCTGGTCAGGCCGGGGCACCGCCCTCCCCCCCACCCCGGCTCCTAGATCAACGAATTTCTAAGCACAACATTGCACAACCATTACAGATGAGAATGCTCTTGCTGCCGAATGCAATTAAAAAAAATTCTTTTTTACTTTTTGGCTGCACTGGGAGGCATGTGGGATCTTAGCTCCCCAACTAGGGATTGAATCTGCACCCGAAGTGCAGGGTCTTAACCACTGGACTGCCAGGGAAGTCCCTGAACTCGATTATGTTTAAGAACCAAGATATGCAGAAAGCCAAGCATCTGATCCACAGAATCAGAATGTCCACCTCTCACATTACTTCCATAATCAGAAAGATTTGAGAGAAAACAGGTGAAACAACACTAAAAACACCATAAGGCCGTTGGAAAAATAGTTCCCTCCCTCAGTATTTAGCTTGTTTTTTTTATTGCTACTCCCCATGCACATAATTGAGTCTGATCATTCACTTTTGAAAATGCAGTTAATAACCCACATCCAGTTCAGTGAAGCAGTAACAGAACACCAACACATGACCAGAAGAACAGTTCAGTATTAACTGGGAACATGGGAACCAATGTCATGATTTCTTCATGTTTAATGTGACTCTTAGATTCCTCAAAACCTACCAATACATTAGTCTCTAAGAACATGCAAGTCCAGCATGTATCATTTACCTAATGAGCCAGTGATTTTTTTCATATATTTTTCATGTTCTTTTTGTCTTTTAACTGAAAGGTATTTGGGAGAAAGTTAAAGTTGATGATTTCAGTGTTTTCATTGAAAGGAAAACTAACTTTTGCCCTTAAAGTTTACTATTTTATTATTGGTTTTGCCATACAATGACATGAAACTGCCATGGGTTTACATATGCTCCCCCTCCAGAATCCCCCTCTCTCCTCCCTCCTGATTCCCTCCCCCTGGGACATCTCGGTGCACCAGCCCCTAGCATCAGTCCTGGTCTGGCGATTGATTTCACATATGATAGTTAACATGTTTCAATGCCATTCTCCCATATCATCCCACCCTTGCCCTCATCCACAGAGTCCACGAGTCTGTTCTATACGTCTGCATTCTTTTTGCTGGAGCCTATTATCCAGAGTGAAGTAAGCCAGAAGGAAAAACAACAATACAGTATACTAACTCATATATATGGAATTTAGAAAGATGGCAGCGAGAACCCTGCATGCAAGACAGCAAAAAGTTTACTATTTATATATATATTCTCTTTTGCCTCTTATTTTGTATTTGCAACAAGGGGGAGATGGAAAGTATTTGTTTAATTATAATGCCAAACCCCAAAAGGCTAATCTTTCATCTTCTAAATGACAAATTGCTCCGTTTTGAAAGTCACTGCTTCCTTCACTCCTTTTCTTCCTCCTGTTTGCACCCTTTTTTCCTAGAAATAATCAAAGATCTCATTAGCTAGGGCCAGAGTCCAATGATCTCTTTAAAGGCTTTTAGAAACACGAACCTTATTAATTGTCATGAGAGATTAGATTGCTACCTGTCCCCAGGCAAACCTTTTCTTCTTCAACATCTATTTTGTATCTTTTGGGCCCCTGCTTGCTTCAGATGTACAGAGCCCCACATCAGTTTTTATAAATCTTATTCTGTATTCCAGCACTGTCTGCATTTGGACGACAGCTGAGAGTGGCTAGAAGTATGACAAAACACTGCCATATGGAAATATTTCTATTTATGTGGACATCTTCTTTGAGTAGAGCTCACTAATGTACAATCTGAAGGACAAGAACTGAACAAGACAACCACATGACTGCCATGAAAATTCTGTCATCCTTAACAGCCCAATTTCTGCCTCATTCTCCACACCTACTCAGACATTTGGCAGAAGTCCACCCCTTACTAACTGAATAGCTTGGGGCAAGTTCTTTCACTGCTCTAAGTTTTATTTTTCTCATCTATAAAACCAGCATAGTAATGGAGCTTCACTGATCAAATTTATTTTAAAGGATTTGTTTTTTAAATTAATTCACAATGACAGAAAAGTGGTCAGAAAAGTACAAAAAGCTCCTGTACCCCCTTTACCCTAGTTTCTAATTGTTAATATGATATTTCCTTTGATTCACATCTCTCATGACCATTAGTTTTTTTCTAAATTCTTGCACAGCCATTTGCTGACACAATATTCCCATCACTTCAAAACATTTCAATATATATTTCTTGGAAATGATGACATTCTCCTACATCATCAATATAAACTCCTCCAAATCAAGAAATCAATAATGATAGGACCCTAACATCCAATACAGACTCTAATTCAAATTAGAGACTAGGAGCAAATTTCTAGTGACCTTATCCCTGTCCATCCCATATCTCCCCACTCCACATTCCCTGGGGTTATAGAGTTCATTGGTAAACTACTTGTAAGCTGAACCCTCCCCCAGGCAGCAGGGCTAATCCCAAACCTACACAGATACATTATGAGAAATTTAAAGACATTAACTTGAGACCTTGTCTTGACCACAGTTTTCAGCTTACGTCCATTTAAAGTTCTTATATTTGTGACAAAACCCTACTTTTAGAACCTTACAGAGGCCTTATTTTCCTACGCTTAAGACGCTGTCCTTGGAATTGAAGTCAAAGAGAGTTTTCAATAATTTCATTTAGTAGTGAAACATTTTAAATGAAATTATATCAAACCATGATGTGTAAATAAGGATGCGTGTATGTGCTAAGTCTCTTCAGTCATGTCCGACTCTTTGCAATTCCATGGACTGTAGCTCCTCAGGCTCCTCTGTCTATAGGATTCTCAAGGCAACAATACTGGAGTGGGTTACCATTTTCTTCTCCAGGTATCAAACCCACGTCTCCTATGTCTTTTGGATTGGCAGGTGGGGTCTATACTACTAGAACCACCTGGGATGCCTGTATATAAGGATTCAGTTCAGTCACTCAAGTCGTGTTTGATTCTTTGCGACCCTATGGACTGCAGCATGCCAGTCTTCCCTGTTCATCACCAATTCCCAGAGCTTATTCAAATTCATGTCCATTGAGTCAGTGATGCCATCCAACCATCTCATCCTCTGTTGCCCCTTCTCCTCATGCCTTCAATCTTTCTTAGCATCAGGGTCTTTTCCAATGAGTCAGTTCTTTGCATCAGGTGGCCAAAGTAATGGAGTTTAAACTTTAGCATAAGTCCTTCCAATGAATATTCAGGCTGATTTCCTTTAAGATTGACTGGTTGGATCTCCTTGCAGTCCAAGAGACTCTCAAGAGTCTTTTCCAACACCACAGTTTAAAAGGATCAATTCTTCAGTGCTCAGCTTTCTTTATAGTCCAACTCTCACATCCATACATGACTCCTGGAAAAACCATAGTTTTGACTAGATAGACCTTTTTTGGCCACTTAATGTCTCTGCTTTTTAATATGCTGCCTAGGTTGGTCACAGCTTTTCTTCCAAGGAACAAGCATCTTTTAATTTCACTGCTGCATCACCATCTGCTGTGATGGAGAAGGGAATGGCTACCCACTCTAGTATTCTTGCCTGGAGAATTCCATGGACTGAGGAGCCATGGGGTCGCAAGAATCAGACATGACTAATACACTAACACTTCTCCATCTGCTAAATGAAATACAGTTGAGACACGGCATAGAATTAGCATGGTGAGGATAGATATAAAATAATTTTTTGCTAGTGTCCTGATAATTGAACCTTTTCAAGGAAACTAGTTCTCACCAAGCAGTAGTACAAAATCTGATGTGTGAATAAGAATGCTAATTCATTGAGTATGAGGCAAATAGCCAAGGTGATTCCTCTAGCTTGTTCAACAGTTTATATTCCACATAGGAAACGTACTTGGGAAGCCAAATCTTAATAGCTTATTGCTTAGCTGGCTTGGGGCCAGTCTTATCACACTGGGCATTTTGATTTACTTACCATAATGTCTAATAGTTTTATCTCCTCTATAAGCTAACTTCCTAGTTGCTATATACACTTGTAAGGGCTGTTCAAGAAACTCCTTCTCCTGGCTTGAAAAATATTTTGTATTATGGTTCTCAGTTTCAAAAATGTATTAAATCCTTTTCCTTGACAGATTTTCATACTTTTTTCTTTAATATGAATTATATGGCAATACCTCCCTAGTAACCTTGATGATGTTTTCAGTTCAGTTCAGTTGCTCAGTTGTGTCCATCTCTTTGTGACCCCACGGACTGCAGCACACCAGGCTTCCCCATCCATCACCAAATCCTGGAGCTTACTCAAACTCATGTCCATTGAGTTGGTGATGCCATCCAACTATCTCATCCTCTGTCATCCCCTTCTTCTCCTGCCTTCAATCTTTCCCAGCATCAGGGTCTTTTCAAATGAGTCATTTCTTCACATCAAATGGCCAATGTAATGGAGCTTCAGCTTCAGCATCAGTACTTCCAATGAATATTCAGGGTTGATTTCCTTTAGGATGGACTGGTTGGATTTCCTCACAGTCCAAGGGACTCTCAAGAGTCTTCTCCAACATCACAGTTCAAAAGCATCAATTCAAAAAAAAATCATCAATTCTTCAGGCTCAGCTTTCTTTATAGTCCAACTCTCACATCCATACATGACTACTGGAAAAACTATAACTTTGACTAGACTGACCTTTGTTGGCAAAGTAATGTCTCTGCTTTTTAATATGCTATCTAGGTTGGTCATAACTTTTCTTCCAAGGAGCAAGTGTCTTTTAATTTCATGGCTGAAGTCACCATCTGCAGTGATTTTGGAGCCCCCAAAATAAAGTCTGTCACTGTTTCCATTGTTTCTCCATCTACTTGCCATGAAATGATGGGATCATATGCCATGATCTTAGTTTTCTGAATGTTGAGTTTTAAGCCAACATTTTCACTCTTCTCTTTCACTTTCATCAAAAGGCTATCTTCACTTTCTGCCATAAGGGTGGTGTCATCTGCATATCTGAGGTTACTGATATTTCTCCCGGAAATCTTGATTCCAGCTTGTGCTTCTTCCAGCCCAGTCTTTCTCATGATATACTCTGCATATAAGCTGAATAAGCAGGGTGACAATATACAGCCTTGACGTACTCCTTTTCCTATTTGGAACCAGTCTGTTGTTCCATGTCCATTTCTAACTGTTGCTTTCTGACTTGCATACAGGTTTCTCAAGAGGCAGTCAGATGATCTGTTATTCCCATTTCTTTAAGAATTTTCCACAGTTTATTGTGATCCACACAGTCAAAGGCTTTGGCATAGTGAATAAAGCAGAAATAGATGTTTTTCTGGAACTCTCTTGCTTTTTTGATGATCCAGCGGATGTTGGCAATTTGATCTCTGGTTCCCCTGCCTTTTCTAAAACCAGCTTGAACATCTGGAAGTTCATGGTTCACATATTGCTGAAGCCTGGTTTAGAGAGTTTTGAACATCACTTTACTAGTGTGTGAGATGAGTGCAATTGTGCGGTAGTTTGAGCATTCTTTGGCATTGCCTTTCTTTGGGATTAGAATGAAAACTGACCTTTTCCAGTCCTGTGGCCATTGCTGAGGTTTCAGAAAACTCAATTCTTCGTATACAACCAAAATTTTATACCAGAGGAGGAACTTCTGCTTTCAGTTGTGCTAGGACTACGTTTACTCTACCTCCCCAAACAACCCAAGGGTTAGAAAAAAAATTATGCAAAGCTTTTAAAGACATTGGACAATAGGCTCCGATTGCTAGTGATCCCTGAGAGATGGGAAACAAACAAAGTGAACCCTAAGATCCCCTCACTTTACTACCTTCAGAGAATTTCCAGGCCATGGTAAAGTGAAAAGAAACTGAACTAGAGTTTGGCAGATTCTGTGAATTTTAGAAAATAATTCAACTCTCTTGGTAGATGGAGACAGATAGAGCTCAAAAGACAAAATACCAAACCTGCTTTATTTAAAATGGATTATCAACAAGGAGCTACTGTATAGCACATGGAATTCTGCTTAATGTTATATGGCAGCCTGGATGGGAGGGAAGTTTGGGGGAGTACAGAGGATACATGTATATGTATGCTTGTTATAACCCTAACCTTAACCCTATCCCTAACCCTAACCCTAGACTCCCTTCACTGTCATCTGAAACTATCACAACATTGTTTATTAATTGGATAAAGTATAAAAAATACCAAAGAAAAAAATGGACAGAAAGAGAACTTTAGTGATTTAAGGAGTGTTGCTCCTAATTATTCAGCAGAATATAGATGAGCACATGTGTGTGAGGAAACTGTCCCAGACTGGTCAAGGGCCCTCCAAAAGAACTAGAACAATTCCTGGTGTTCACACAGAGCCAAGAATAGTGCCTGCTACCATCAGCCAAACTAGAAAATGTATAATTCACGAAGTTTTATGTAAAGTACTTAGGAAGATTGTGACTCAGTGGTAGGGAATAATTAACCTTAGACTGAGTTGCACTATAAATTAAAAAACAAGACCCAAAAGATCAAATTGTTTCCAAGTAACATTATTTTCAGGAGCACGTGGAACGTTTATCAAGATTAATTATTTTCCAGGCCATAAAACAAGTCTCAATAAATTTTAAAAGTTTCAATTTAGATAAAGCATATTATTTGACCTCAAGGGAATTAAATTAGAAATCAATATCAGAGAGATCTCTGGAATGACTCCAAATATTTGGGAAAAAATAACATACTTCAAAAGAACCCATGGTTCAAAAGAGAAATTCAAAAGTACATTGAATTGAATGAAAATGAAAACAAAACATATACAAATTTGTTGAATGCCTCTAAAATAGCACTGAGGAGAACACTTACAGGATTATATGCTTATATGCTTAGTCTCTCAGTCATGTCTGACTCTTTGTGACCCTTTGGACTGTAGCCTGCCAGGTTTCCCTATCTATGGGATTTTCTAGGCAAAAATAGAGCAGTGGGTTGCCATTTCCTCTTACAGGGGATCTTTCTCACCCAGGGATTGAATCCATGTCTCCTTTGTCTCCTGCATTGCAGGCAGATTCTTTACCCATTGAGCCATCAGGGAAGCCCCTGACATATGCTTATATTAGAAGAGAAAACACTTCCAAATATGTGACTTCAGTTTTCACCTTAAAATATTAGAAGAAGAACAGAAAACTCGACATAAATAGAAGAAAGGAAATATAAATAATAGAGCAGAAATCAATGAACTAGAAAACAGAAAGAACAGAGAAAACAGATGAAACCAAAAGGTTTCATCTTTTACTGAGATCAATAAAATTGATAAGCCTCTAACCAGTCTGTTCAGGAAAAAATATATGAAGACTCAAATTACCAATATCAGAAATGAGAGTGATTACATCACTATATAATCTACAGATTTTTAAAGAATTATAAGGGAATATAGTGAATGATTTTATGGCTATAATTTTGACAATTTAGATGAAATGGAAAAATTCATCAAAAGACACTAACTACTAAAACTCATTCAAGAAGAAAACTATAACATGAATATCTCTATATCTACTAAAGAAATTGAATTTGTGATTCAAAACCTTACCACGAAGAAAACTTAAGACCCAAATGGTTTTGCTGGTTATTCTATCAAATATATAATAAAGAAATAAAACCAATCATACACAAACTCATTCAGAATGTTTCAGAAGATGGCATACTTCTCAACTCAATGGAGAAGGGCCTGGCTAAGGGACTTGAATCCAAAATATATGTTCGAAGTATACTAATAAGAAAATGAACCTAATTTAAAATGAGCAAGTGCAAGGGAATTTGGGGGGTGGTATAACTGTTCTCTTATACTGTGGTAATCAATATATGACTCTATGTATTTGTCATATCTCATAGAAATGTACAGCACAAAGCATGAATATTACTGTGTTGTAAATGGTTATTGTAAGGCTATAAAAAGAGTGTGTGTTTGTTAGTCTCCCAGTCCTGTCTGACTCTTTGCGACCCCATAGACTATAGCCTGCAAGGCTCTTCTGTCCAAGGAGTTCTCCAGGCAAAAATACTGGAGTGAGTTGTCATTCCCTGCTTCAGGGGATCTTCCCTACCCAGTGATCAAACTTCGGTCTCCTGCACTGCAGGCAGATTCTTTACTACCTGAGCCACCAAGGAATAAAAATAGAATTGTATAAATACTGTACTCTAGTTGGTAACTGTGTTTCACATGAAAGTGTGCTATTTTGAAGCTAGTTGCATGTATGCTATGGTTAAACAAATAAGTACATAAATTGTGGATAATGGGAGCTAGATTTCTCACTGTCAGAGAAGTTACAAATAGGCAAAGGGAAAAGGTGAAAATAAATATTTGGGTTCTGCATTAGAGTTGAAAATATCAGTACGAATTAATAGTTCTATACTCACATATATATTTTAACACATAAATAATTATATATGTTTGTACATGAGCCAGTGTACATACATATATTTTCTAGCTGTGTCTACTAAAAAGACCCAGTAGCAATGACATCCTAGGAATAAGATACAGATTCAGTGCCCAGACCTTGGTTTCTAAATCATATTTTCCAATAAAAGAAACCAGAGCACCTTGGAGAAATTGGTGATGGCAGAGTTGGGGTTGGAAAAACACAAAATCAGTTTGCAGCTTATTTTGTGTCAGAAAGCAAGAGAGTTCTAACAAAGCAAACAAAAGCAAGTCAAGGGGATACAAGAGCCAGTCTGAAAGATCTCCTAATGCCAAAGTCTGGAACAATTTGAGAACAAAATAAATTAAATAGCATAGTATTGAATTACAACCCAAAGAGTAAAATAAATATATATGATTTTAAAAGATAATTAAAGATTAATGATAGAGTGAGTAAGTAAATGGAGGAGGAGAGAGAACTATCCCTTACTAGAGCATTCCAAAGAAGAAATGTAGTTTTAAACTGATACTTCTCCAAAAATGTATACTGATAGCAAATAATAAAAAGATTATCAGTGTCATTACATATTAGGGAAGTGTGAATTAACACTACAATGGTAATACTGGTACAAACATTAGAATCACTGAAATTAAAATCAGATTATATACTTTAAATATGTCCAGTTTATTGTATGCCAATCATCCTCCAATATATCTGCTAAGAGAATTATTCTTATATTATGTAATTAATCTTAAGAATATATGAATTTTAGTTAATTAGCACAATGCAATACGTAAATTTAAATCTAATGAAAGAGTGGTTTAAAGTATTGGTTCTCAAACTTTAGCATGCATTGGAATCTCCTCCTGGGGCTTTCTCAAACACAAATTTCTGGGCTTCACTCCTAGAGTCTTTAATTCACCAGGTTTGGAGATGTACCTGACAATTTGCATTTTTTATAGATTCCCAGATGATGCTGACTTTGAGAATATTGCTTTAAAGTATTGGTTTTGAAATCAGGAACACCTAGGTTTCAATGCTGGATATTTTTTTTTACTAATTGCATGACCTCCTTGCATTTTTTTATATCTCAAATGAATGGATTCCTCTAATGTAAAATGGGGATGGTAATATTTGTCCCACAGGATCATTGTACAAATCAAATGATTATAGTGATTAGCATAATAATTATTGATATAATAAGCAACCATTAAGTGATAAATATCATCATTCTTATGATATATTGCAGGCCACTCATCTTTCAATGAGTGCTTTGGTTCACTCATATTTTGCAGAATGGAGAAAATTAATGAATAAGCTAAGTATTAAAGGTATGAGGCTTGAATAAGGACAAACTTCATTATTAACCACTGTAGGTATGGATTTTTCTTCCTTAGATATCCATAGCAATGAAACTACAAACATGTTCTCCTGGACTGGCTTGACTTTGCTTACTCATGTTCTCTCGACTTCAAACAGCACTAGATGTACTTGGTTGAAAATTGTAAGCTCACATTTATACAATTAATATACAGGCAGTTATCATTAATCACAGATTTCATATTTGCAATTCACCTACTCCCTAAATTTTATATGTGACCCCCCCCAAATCAGTAATTGTGAGATTTGCACGGTGGACATATGCAGAGCAACCAACAATTTGAGCTTGTTAAAACTCACACTCTCAGCTGAGATGGAACAAGATGACTCTCTGCCTTTTGGTTTAGCTCTCATACTATATACATCACTCTCCTTTTCACAATTTATTTAGTGCCATGTTTTGTTTTGTTTTTTATAGTTTTTTGTTTCCTGTTGGTGATTTTACACTGAAAATTGCCCTCAAGCATAGTGCCAAAGTGCTATTTAGGGTTCTTAAGTACAAGAAAGCTGTGATGTGCCTTACTCAAGCGTTTGGAAAAGCTTTTCTCAGACATGGCTTACAGGTTAAAGTGCTGCTGGCTATAAGCCAGTATTAGTGGACTGGTCATATAAAATAAAATAAAGTGTCTTTAAACACACAAAAAAACAAAGATTATGTACTGATCAGTTGACAAAAATGTTGTGATCACAAGCCCTTAGGAATCGAATCCTGTGTTTCCCCTGGGAGCACTGGTTCAGCATTTGAGTTCCCAGAAATTTTATAAAACTGCAAATAATGAGAACTTACTGTGTATAATCATGCAGTTGAGCCCAAAGTCAAGGAAAATCCACCAGAGAAACTGGCAAGCACCCAACATTGAAATTAGCATCTTGGGAAGGGGCAAAATGCTTACCAGAAGCTTTGTGGTAGCACAGATGTCTGTTGTATTAATAAATATTTGGATATAGGTAAGGGTCTGGTCCCCATATTAATTTTCCACCCTCCTCCTCTAGGGAGATGGTTCAGCATGCATTGAAGAGTCATTTGCTTTACCAGTCATCTCTTCCCCTCTTCATGCCCTACTAAGACAGAGAGACCAAACTGTCTGTTGCACATTGCTGTTGGTCAAGATCAGGCCCTATGCATTTATATGTCACAGAAAATGGAGAGGCGGGGACAGAAAAAAGTTGAAGAACACTCCCAAGGTGTGTTTGTATGACTAGAGAGAGACTAGTAATGGGACCTCTGCTTAACTGACTAATTTTTTTTTTTTATGTCTTGCTTACTGAGATTTTCCTCTAGGATTAATAAGACGTCTTAATCATAGTGACATGTTACTGTTCCCCATTCAGATTTTTTTGACTTGTCAGTGGTTTCCCTCTGGACTTTTGGAAGAAGATTACATGAAAATCTTTCATTCAAAAATGAGGGGACAGAGACCAATAGTCGATAATCAGAGAGTGAAAAGAGGAGAGGAATTTGTTTCAGAGAATACAGCAGAACTAGCCTTCAAATCTTTTAACATCTAGCCCTAAGGTTCTGATTTTTAGAGTTGAGAAGAATGCCACAAGTATTTTTTAAAAGCATGGATGAGTTTTGACATTTCAGGTTGCACTTAAATAGTTGAAAAACCTTTTAAAAATATTCTCTGAAGAAAATGTAACTGTGCATATCTGAGCTGGAGTTTTGAAAATAGGTACTGTGCAGTTCTTTGGTAATATGATTTAAAGAAAATGAAAAAACTTCTTTCAGAGAACAGTTTGGAGAGTGTGGAGTTGGGAAGCAGATATGCATGCCTGACTCTATAGAATTTGCTCCTATCTAGACAGAGCAACAGGAGTCCTTTTGAATAATATCTTGATGAGTCATAGGAAAAGAAACTGCAAGGGACTTTGAACTGATAGCCTCATCCTTAAGCCTTAAGGTTTAACACTCAAACATGAATGGTAACAGAGGTCATTTTCATCCCCGAGATGACTGAGTGTCCTGAAAAAGGCCAGTTGACACACTCTGAAGTAGGGAATCATAGAACTCATGGGATGTACCCAAGTTCCATGTCCAGATACTAGCAAGGAATACCAGCTTTGGGTGAAGTATCAGATAACATCCTCAAATCTCTTAACTTGTCCTGAGAGAGCTGATCTATATGTCTATAGGAGGGTGCAGTGTGGAAAAAAAATGGGAAAGTAAACTGTCAATTAAAAGAGCTGGAATCTTGGTGGTAAGAGGGTCCTCTCAATTGAGAACACAGTCATTGTGTGTCTGGGTGTGTTGAGGTGAGAGGGCACAGAGCAGCAAACTACCGGGTTATACTGGGTCCATATTGGCAGTGAAGTTGATAACAAACCTTAATGCAACACCTGAGGATGAGAAGGTAATGGGCAGGAAAGCTAGGGGTCCCCAAGTGGAGGAAATAGGCTGCAAGTGTCAGACTTTTTTTTTTCTCTCTCTCTCTCTTAAGCAGCAGGAGGAAACAAACCACAAGTGTCAGATGCTCTTTTTCCCTTCTCTATACAAAATTACAGTCCATGGGGTCACAAGAGTCAGATACAACTTAGCAACTAAACCACCACCACCATACAAAATTAAAAGGAGGTTTCTTTTAAAATTCTGTGTTGCCACCATGACACCTGGTCGCACCGGAATTTAACTTTTCTCTAGCCTAAAATTTACCATTGCATTTCTCTTATGGAAATGCTTTTCTTAAACTATGTTAATGAACTATGTATCTACCTTAGACTCTGTCCTTCTTCAAGTCAGTTCCACCTAAGACTCAGAACACATAACGGCTCAACAAACCAGTACCTTTTACTCATGGAACTGTGCTCTTAAGCTATGTTAATGAAACTATGTATTTGCTCTGAAATCTGCCTTTCTTCAAGATTCATGTCAATTGTTTTATGGCCCGGAATGACTCATCTTGTGTCAATGCGATCTCAAAACGCATGTTGTGGGTGCGGGGCCTAGTGCCACTCTCTGAGTTTTGAGACATTTCCTTTCTCTAATTAGCAACCTGCTAGTAGGTATATAACTTCTTGCTAAAAACTAGCAAGGGGGCACTCTTTCTGCCCTCTTCTGGTGTCTATGTCAGAAGCTTTCTCTGTCTCTTTTATACTTTAATAAAACTTTATTACACAAAAGCTCTGAGCGATCAAGCCTTGTCACTGGCACCGGATTGAACTCCTTTCCTCTGGAGGCCATGAATTCTGGCATCATTCATGGCTCATAGCAGCAAACTTTCAATGGGGACCTCCCTGGTAGTCGAGTGGTTAAGACTGTGCTTCCACTGCAGAGGGCATGGGTTTGACCCCTGATTGGGGAACTAAGATCCCACATGGCACAGCCAAAAAAAAATCCCTAATGCAACACCTGATGATTAAAGCCCCATAAAGCTAGAAAAGTTTGGCAGCAACAGATGGAATAGGGAAATTGTAAAGCCCAATAGGAAGTCATGAGATGATATTGATTCAGCCAAGGAAGATGAAGGGGACTTGGGTAGAGGACAGCTTGAGGTCCTAGCAAATTTTCTGGCAGGGTGAGCCAATCCAGTGAGTATATAATTGCTACTCTTATGTACATGACTAAAAGTCCTTCCCAGACTCATGCATTGTGACCTGAAAAAACAAGGATTACTCAAGCAGCATACTGTCCAGTGGCTGAAGTTTGGTGACAGAGAGAGAATCAAGTAAAGCAAATATATAGAGAGAACCACAGTGCATATTATTAATACATGCTTAGTGAAAGTAAAGACACATTTAAAAATTTCAGAAAATAGTTGAAAGAACAAGGGTCATCATCAATTCAATCAGCAATAATTGAGCACTTACCATATACTGAGTACTATGCAAAATGATAGAACTATCAAGGCAAGCAAAAAATATCTTTGTCATATATTAAGAACTATACTACTATGTGTGACTGATTAGAGCTAGAATAGAGGGAAAAAATGAAGTGTTTTGGTTGAAGGAGCAAAAAATTGAAATGACTATGAAATTGTGGCAAGGTGGATAGGGAGTTGACAGCTGTTCATTTGGAGTTTGAGTCCTGATTATAGCATTTCAAAATTAGAAAACTATATCAAGAGAGGTAATTTACCCAAATTGCAAGATTAGAGTATTGTTAGAAGAGAGATTAGCTCTATCACTTGCAGACCATGCTCCTTCCACTCCACCTCACTTATGTATCCCTTAAGATACATGAGGGCAGTATCTTAAGCCTTACGGTCAGTGACACTTTTACAAAAATACTTCATAAAGAAAAGGGAGAAACTAGCAGCCACGTGTTATTTGGCCTTCTGAGTTACAGTGCCTGCGTTTAGATATGATGACAGCATGTGCTTAAAAGCTTCAGCCTGCCTATTATTAAATATTAAAGACATTTTTTTCTTTAGCACTCTTGCGGTTCTTAACACAGTAAGACTTTGCAGCTAAGATGGTTTCAGAGTTGGGGGAGATGGAATTTCACAAATGCTTATTGTAAAACTGAAAGTAAAATTACCTTTGTCGTAAAGAATATAATCATTTTCTTAATGAACACACCCTGGAACCCTAACAGCAATACATCAGGATCATTTGCAATCAATTATGCAGTTAGTGACAAAGAATTTCCCTCTTGCCTTCTACTCTTCCCCTACCCCACTGCAGTGTAGTCATGGGTCTGCTTCCAGAATGTGAAAATATGTCTCTAGGGATATTGTATTAGGCAAGTGAAAGCAAGAAACTAATCTTGGGGATCGGGTCTACCTCTGAAGAGGAAGAACAAAATGGCACTGAATTAATGCTTAGAATTTCATGTCAGATTCTTGATTGTTTGGGAAATGTTTTGACTGCACTATGAAATGCAATTTTTTTCTAAGTTGCATTCCCCTTAGTCTTCCACTCCTCCAACTCAAAAGAGGATTCATTAATGGAAAAATTGAGGTGTTTGGGTTCATCTGACTTACCCTGAAATCTTCTGCTATGGTGCTCCAGATCAACAGTAGTTTCTCTGATGCTCTGGCATACCTGGAGGTCAGTGGGACCAAAAAGCCTCCCTTAATTCACTGAAAGGTAACATGCATCTATTAGCATTTATTTTATGCTAAGTATTTGCTAAGGTTTTGTGCAGTTTACTTTTTAATCTTCACAGAGGTGAGTATTATTGTTCCTCCATGTCTGCAGATGACGAAATGGGACTAGAGAGACCAAACAACTTATCCTTGGTTATATAACCAGTAAAAGGCTAAAGAGGACTCATAAATTCCCTGCTCACATGTTTGATGAAGATAAATGAATGTCTTTCCAATAAAAACAAATGTCTCCTAACACTTTTCTATCCAATTTGGGACTCTTAGTTCTAACATAAAAGTCCTGGTGTTGCTTTGAAACACTAAAATTTAGGAATAGAAACATCACTTTCTCATCCTATGACAGACTCGGGATTCACCTTCAAATGAAGAAATGTGTTTCCTTTTATTCAAATATTGCACAGGCCAACAACACATGAGTAAAATCAGTCAGTCAATCAATAAAACACCTGCATGCCATTTCCTAGACATCTTCTTTCCCCTCCTCTTACCTTCTGCCCTTATTCAACTTCTCAAATTCTTGTTTGGATGTATTAAAATGAAAGTAAATCTTTTCTTAAAAATCTTCAATAATTTTTCACTCCTTAGCATGAGAAGAATTAATTTCAAGCTTCATCATGCATGCTACAACCGTATTTCTAAGAAATATAAAAACACCTAAGCAATATAAATGCTGCTATTAACATGTCAACTGAAAAAACTCACTTAAAAGTTCCTTCAAAAAAATTGAGAAATTCAGATCTTGGTTTCTAATACCATTTTCCAATAAAAAGAACTAGGGCTCCTTGGGAAAATGACTGATTCTAGGACTGGGGTTCCATCCTTGGGTCAGGAAGGTCCCCCAGAGGAGGGCACAGTAATCCACTCCAGTATTTTTGCCTGGAGAATCCTATGGATAGAAGAGCCTGGTGGGCTGCAGTCCATGGGGTCACACAGAGTCAGACACAACTGAAGCAATTTAGCATGCATGCACAGAACTGGGGCAAGAAATACACAAGATGTACCTGGACAATCTTGTAGTGCCAGAGAGTAATGAAGTGCTCAAACAAAAGTAACCACAATGATAGGGTAGGTCAAAGGGGCACATAAATCAGCTGAAAGAGTTTCCAATGGCAAAAGCTGGAACAATTTAAATTTACATTATAAACTAAAGTATAAAATAAATATCCATGAGTCCATTTGGGATATGAATGATTGAATGGACAAAAAAATGAGGGCATATAGGCAAACCTTCTGTGCAGTAATTTATGTAGCTACTTTAATTCAAGGAGGTAGAACATAATTCTTCATTTTTTAAGTATGGACTACACCTAATAAATAGCTTCCAAAGAGTATGGTGTGGAAAGGGAGAGAGAGAGAGAGAAAAAAAAGAGTAGTTTTCACTGTAGAAATGTGACAAACTGTATCAGTGAGATGATCAAGGTTAACATCAACAGTGATTAGTTATGGTGATGGTATGCAACCTTGATATGTTGTGCTGAGAATGGCACTTCACCTCTGTGATCTTTCTCCCCTAAACCCATAAGCCTAGCTCAATAATCAGAAAAAATATCAGACAAATCCCAAGTGAGGGATAATCTATAAAATACCTGACTACTACTCCTCAAAACTGTCAAAGTCATCAAAAACAGGGAAAGTTTGAGAAATTGCTTTATCCAAGAGGAGTCTAAGGAAGCATGATGACATGCCATATGGTGTCCTGGATAGGATCCTGGAACAGATCCCAAGAGACATTGGGTAAAAAATGAGAAAATCTGAATATTTTTAGTGAATACTGTATCAATATTAATTCATTAATTGTGACAAAAGTACCATAGTAATATAAGATGTTAATAACAGGGGAAACACAGTGTGGGGTATTTAGGAATTCTTCATATTCTCTTCACAATTTTTCTGTAACTCTAAAAGTATTTCAAAATAAAAAGTTAATTTAACAAAATTAACTAAAAGCCAATTCAAATCATGCTGTACCAGTTTCCTAGGGTAAGAGAGTGGAAACTGAATATGGACCCCAGATCTTCGCTTTTATGTAAATATCTATTGAAGTACCCATTATGATCCAATTTGTTGAATTATTAACCCATCTATATGAGTTTCCATCACTCATGTTGGCATATGCATGGTAAAGGAGTTAGTTTCTAAATGTAGCTTCTACAGTAAGCTTCACGACCCCTCTTCTCCTTCCCCCTACTTCCCACTCACCCACTATACCTTCTCAGAATCAAGCAGCAGTGTTAACTCAAAAAATGTATATATACCACTTTAGAGGATTCATTAAGAAATTGGTATCATAGCAGGTTAATTCACTAGATTTTCACTGCTGACAATATTAATTTATTTCTATTTTTATTATTTTTTCACATTTGTGCTCTATCCAGTGCAAGTATGATATTGAATGCAATAAATCTCAGTTGCTTTCTTCCTAGGTTTTCCATTTCAACACTCTTGTCCGTGTCAGCACTGAATATGGAGTGGGTAAAGTTTAATATAAGGAAGATTGTCCAGGATAGCTTGAGAAAGTTTGTACCCAAAGTGAAGTTTACGCACTATGCTTATTATATCCAATTTTAGGTTCTCTAATTGGAGTCAGAAACTGAACTTTATTGTGGTTTCCCAACAAGAGCAAGGCCAAACCTCCGAAAAAAGAGTCTAGTGATGCTGTTCTGCAAAGAATATAATCAACCTGATTTCTGGATTGACCATCTGGTGATGTCCATGTGTAAAGTCTTCTCTTATGTTGTTGGTAGAGGGTGCTTATGACCAGTGAATTCCCTTGGCAGAACTCTATTAGCATTTGCCCTGTTTCATTCTTTACTCCAAGGCCAAATTTGCCTGTTACTCCAGTTGTTTCTTGACTTCCTACTTTGGCATTCCAGTCCCCTATGATGAAAAGGACATCTTTGTTGGGTGTTAATTCTAGAAAGTATTGTAGGTCTTCATACAACCGTTCAACTTCAGCTTCTTCAGCATTACCGGTCAGGGCATAGAGTTGGA
>ML664653.1:74880-90781 GCA_007570785.1 Antilocapra americana | reverse complement strand
TCCAACTCTATGCCCTGACCGGTAATGCTGAAGAAGCTGAAGTTGAATGGTTGTATGAAGACCTACAATACTTTCTAGAATTAACACCCAACAAAGATGTCCTTTTCATCATAGGGGACTGGAATGCCAAAGTAGGAAGTCAAGAAACAACTGGAGTAACAGGCAAATTTGGCCTTGGAGTAAAGAATGAAACAGGGCAAATGCTAATAGAGTTCTGCCAAGGGAATTCAGTGGTCATAGCAAACAACCTCTTCCAACAACATAAGAGAAGACTCTACACATGGACATCACCAGATGGTCAAAACAGAAATCAGATTGATTATATTCTTTGCAGTCACAGATGGAGAAGCTCTATACAGTCAGCAAAAGCAAGGCTGGGAGCTGACTGTGGCTCAAACCATAAACTCCTTTTTGCCAAATTGAAACTTAAACTGAAGAAAGTAGGGAAAACCACTAGACCATTCAGGCATGACCTAAATAAAATCCCTTTTGATTAAACAGTGAATGTGACAAACAGATTCAAAGGGTTAGATCTGATTGACAGAATACTTGAAGAACTACGGATGGGGGTTTGTGACATTGTCCAGGAGACAGGGGTCAAGACCATCCTTAAGGAAAGGAAACGCAAAAAAAGCAATATGGTTGTATGAGGAGACCTTACAAATAGCTGTAAAAGGAAGAGAAGCCAAAAGTAAAGGACAAAAGGAAAGATATACAAATTTGAATGTAGAGTTCCAAAGAATAGCAAGGAGAGATAAGAAAACCTTCCTCAGTGATCAGTGCAAAGAAATAGAGGAAAACAATAGTATAAGAAAGACTAGAGATCTCTTCAAGATAATTAGAGATACCAAGGGAACATTTCTTGCAAAGATGGGCTGAATAAAGGACAGAAATGGTATAGACCTAAGAGAAGCAAAACATATTAAGAAGAGGTGGTAAGAATACACAGAAGAACTGTACAAAAAAGATCTTCACAACCCATATAATCAAGATGATGTGATCACTAACCTAGAGCCAGATATCCTGGAATGTGAAGTCACATGGGCATTAGGAAGCATCACTATGAACAGGGCTAGTGGAGGTGATGGAATTCCAGTTGAGCTATTTCAAATCCTAAAAGATGATGCTGGGAAAGTGCTGTGCTCAATATGCCAGCAAATTTGGAAAATTCAGCAGTGGCCACAGGACTGGAAAAGGTCAGTTTTTATTCCAATCTCAAAGAAGGGAATTGCCAAAGAATGTTCAAACTAGTGCACAATTGCAATCATTTAACATGCTAGTAAACTGATGCTCAAAATTCTCCAAGCCAGGATTCAGCAATACGTGAACCATGAACTTCCAGATGTCCATGGCTCCTCTGCCCTGGTTTTAGAAAGGGCATATGAGCCAGAGATCAAATTGCCAACATCTGCTGGATCATTGATAAAGCAAGAGAGTTACATAAAAGCATCTATTTCTACTTAATTGACTATGCCAAACCTTTGACTCTGGGGTCACAATAAACTGTGGAAAATTCTGAAAGCAATGGGAATATCAGACCACCTGACCTGCTTCCTTATAAATCTGTATGCAAGTCAGCAATCAACACTTAAAACTGGGCATGGAGTAATAGACTGATTCCAAATAGGAAAAAGAGTACGCCAAGGCTGTATACTATCACCCTACTTATTTAACTTATATGCAGAATACATCATGAGAAACACTGGGCTGGAAGAAGCTCAAGTGGAATCAAGATTGCCAGGAGAAAAATCAATAACCTCAGATATGCAGATGAGACCACCCTTATGGCAGAAAGTGAAGAGGAACTAAAAAGCCTCTTGATGAAAGTGAAAGAGGAGAGTGAAGAAGTTGACTTAAAGCTCAACATTCAGAAAACTAAGGTCATGGTATCTGGTCCCATCACATCATGACAAATAGATGGAGAAACATTGGAAACAGTGACAGACTTTATTGTTTTGGGCTCCAAAATCATTGCAGATGGTGACTGCAGCCATGAAATTAAAAGACTCTTATTTCTGAGAAGAAAAGTTATGACCAACCTAGACAGCATATTAAAAAGCAGGGATATTATTTTGCCAACAAAGGTCCGTCTAGTCAAGGCTATACTTTTTCCACTAGTCATGTGTGGATGTGAGAGTTGGACCATAAAGAAGCCTAAGAGCTGAAGAATTGATGTTTTTGAACTGTGGTGCTGGAGAAGACTCTTGAGAGTCCCTTGGATTGCAAGGAGACCCAACCAATCCATCCTAAAGGTGATCAGTCCTGGGTATTCTTTGTAAGGATTGATGTTGAAGCTGAAGCTCCAATACTCTGGCCACCTGATGCGAAGAGCTGACTCATTTGAAAAGACCTTGATTTTGGGAAAGATTGAAGCCAGGAGGAGAAGGGGACAACAGAGAATAAGATGTTTGGATGGCATCACTGACTCAATGGATTTGAGTTAGATTAAACTCTGGGAGTTGGTGATGGACCTGGAGGCCTGGTGTGCTGCAGTCCATGGGGTCACAGAGTTGGACACGACTGAGTGACTGAACTGAACTGAATGTTTCAGTTCTAGGAACTTGTAGTCTTCTAAAGATTTGATTTTAGAGCAACTATAGGGGGTTGAACCGCCCTGGCCAACTTGTAAGCATGCCATACTGGCTGTTTTGTTGTTTCCTTGCTTGGTTGGTTCCTTGTCTCTGAAATGGGGTGGTGGATAAAAAGTGAAAGTGAAAATATTAGTTGCTCAGTCATGTTCAACCCTTTGCAACCCCATGGACTGTAGCCTGTCAGGCTCTTCTGTCCATGGGATTTCCCAGGCAAGCATACTAGAGGGAGTACCCATTCTCTTCTCCAGGGGATCTTCCCAACTCAGGGATCTCAGATAGTTTCTTTACCATCTGAGCCATCAGGGAAGTCTAGGGTGGTAAATACCTCCTGGTAATTGGCAGACATTTTTTTCCTCTTTTATATTTTCAGTTTTTAAACCCACAAGTTAGCTTGTGCCTGAGCCTCCAGTAGGTTTTTTTTCTTTGCCTATTTACTTTGAGTTCTAGTGTTCACCTTCTCTTGCTCTGCTCTATATTTGGGGGAGCAGACCTTTCTTTACAGGCTGACTTCCCCACCCTTTCCTGTCAGGTGGCTTCTGATTAGGTTCTGTGAAAGAGAGACACTCCTGGGAGATTGAAATATAGCAGGAAATAAGAAGCTGAGGTATTTCTCTCCTCCTCACTCTGCTTTAGGTATTGTCTCTGGCAGGGACTGTGACCCTTTCAGGAGTCCAGCTCCTTCAACACTCCTACTTTCAACAGACAGCTCCATTCACTTTCACCTTGCAGATCCTTTCTTGATTCCAGCCTTCACCTGATGACTCCTTCCTAGGAACTTATTGCTCTTGCTAACTTCTAAGTTGTTTCACTCTACTGTATTTTGCTTCTCTGTTTTTCCATCAACTGTGTAACCAATTCTCTTTTTAGATCTCTCCTTTTTGAGAAACCTAGAGATGTTTCTGTTTTCTTGACTTAGACTTGACTAACACATTAAATTTTTTCAAACTGGTTTCTTTTGGTTTAATAGAAATTCCTCCTAGGGTATGGGAGTTATTAATTTCCAGTATTGTTGCAACTTACATTCCTCTCCATGGCTTTTCTTTATGAGTATTTCAATAGAGAAAGTACAGGAGAGCAAATGAGATGCCATTAGCTAACAGCTATCACAATACATTTGTCTCTGGCTGCACAATTAAGTATAATTTAATTATATCCTGAGGCCATTGTTCTTTGCAGGAATTTATCCCCAATTACAAGGTGAAAACCATTGTGAAAAAATATTGAATTGTTATTTTATCTGAAAACTAGTTTTATGATATGTTTCTGTGAGACTGTGGATATTCTGCTATAAAGAGTTAGTGGTAGACAGAGCAAGGAATTTTTAGAGATGCAATATCCTAGGAAGTGATATTGTAGTTGATCAAGGTTTGCCAGTAATTGCTCCCATTTATGATTCAATATGTATGATTAGAAACATTCATTCTGGAAACATTTAGCATAGTATTTGTAGAGTTTGGGATACTCAGAACCACTGGCACTTCTGGCACCAACTGCAAGTTTGGGGACCTCCCAAGACCACTCTCTGATACCAGTTTCATGTTTGAGGTCACCAATAACACTCTCAGCTTAAATAATTTAATAGAAGAACTCAAAGAACTCACTGAAAGCTACTATACTCCTGGTTGCAGTTGTCTAGTTTCTCAGTCATGTTCAATTCTTCTGCTTCTCCATGAACTGTAGCTGGCCAGAATTTGCCTGCAATGTGGGAGATGCAGGTTCAATCCCTGGGTCAGGAAGATTCCCTGGAGAAGGAAATGGCAATCCACTCCAGTATTCTTGCCTAGGAAGTCCGTTGGATAGAGGAGCCTGGTCGGCTACAATCCCTGGCATCGCAGAGTTGGACCTAACTTAGCGACTAAACGAAAACAACACACACAAACTTATTCATAACAAAATAAGGAGGAAATAGTCATGACATTTACAGTCCCTGTTTTTGTCACGTATCACATGGTCACAGCTGGTACTTTTAACTGCCTTCTTACACTACCCATTCCATATTCCCTTTGCATTCCCTTTGCCTTCCCTTTACCATTGAGCTACCAGGGAAGGCCACCTGGTTGCAGTATATTATAGTCAAAAGATACAGATTAAAATCAACCAAGGGGAGAGACACATGGGGAAATTCTAGGAAAGTTCCAAGTGTGAACCTTTCAGTTGTTATCTTCTGGTGGAGATATAAACAGCATTAATTTTTCCTGGCAAAATTGTGTGACACCTGAGCCTTGTTGTCCAGGGTTTTTATTGAAATTGAGTCACAGAAACACAATTGACTCCTGACATGTGGCTAGTCTTTAGTCTACAACCTCTCTAGAGGTCAAGGTGATACTCTAGGCCTCAAGTTTCTACCACAAGTTACACTGTCAGACTATCTAGTTTGTCTCAAAGTTCTCAAGGTAAACATAGATACTCTTATCAGCCAAGATATTCCAAGAGCTCAGAGATCACCTCACAGGAGATGAGGGCAAAGATCAGACCTCTCTTTATGTAAGGCTGATTCTTTACCACATAGTGGCCAAATCTCCAGAACTAAGCTAGAGTTCAAAACTTTTATAGGAATGATGGAATTTAAGCTTACTGATTTCCAGGAGTCAATTAATGGGAAGGGGACCAGTAGACTCTACAATAGGAGCTCATGGATAGTCTATGCTTTGTAGTTGATACAAGCATCCATCATTGCAAGGTCAAACTTACAGTGTGATTTTGTGCCTCATCAAATACAAATACTGATAAAATGATTTTTCTGGTTGGAGTCTCTTGTTAACATTTGTGTTTTTTCACCTCAGAAGAGTAAAAATAAACATTGGAAATAAGGAAATAGATTAGATGACCAGACTATGGACTCTGGTCCATAAATCCTATATAAAATTAACATAAGAATAAATTGTAGATTAAGTGCTTGATGTGTACTGGAATTTTATCCTGATTATCAACAAGTAGTAGGAAGTATTAGGGTTTCCCAAGTGGCACAGTGGTAAAGAATCCACTTGCAAATTCAGGAGATGAGGATTTTATTCCTGGGCAGGGAAGATTTCCAAGAGAAGGAAATGGCAACATATTCTAGTATTCTTGCCAGGATAATCCCATGGACAGAGGAGCCTGGCGGGCTACAGGCCATAAGGTCGCAAAGAGTCACACACGATTGAGAGACTGAGCATGCATGCATGCATGCATGCATTAAGAAGTACTATTTCATTTGAAAGGCAGCAGGGGGAAACTGCAAAGCAATTTAGACTTATTAGTCTTGTGCTGTGCTTGTGCTTAGTTGCTCAGTCATGTCCAACTCTGTGCAGCCCCATGGACTGTAGCCCACCAGGCTCCTCTGTCTATGGGGATTCTCCAGGCAAAATACTGGGGTGAGTTGTCATGCCCTCCTCCAGGGAATCTTCCCAACCCAGGGATTAAACCCAGGTCTCTCACATTGGAGGCAGATTCTTTTACCATGGGAGCCACAAGAAAAGCCCAGTCTTATTAGGTCCTTAATCCTGTGGTTATCTGAGTTAAATTCACCCATTCCAGTCCATCTCAGTTCGTTGATTCCTAGAATGATGACATTCACTTACCACACAATTGCACTCACCTCACACGCTAGTAAAGTGATGCTCAAAATTCTCCAAGCCAGGATTCAGCAATACATGAACCATGAACTTCCAGATGTTCAAGCTGGTTTTAGAAAAGGCAGAGAAACCAGAGATCGAATTGCCAACATCCGCTGGATCATCAAAAAAGCAAGAGAGTTCCAGAAAAACATCTACTTCTGCTTTATTGACTATGCCAAAGCCTTTGACTGTGTGGATCACAATAAACTGTGGAAAATTCTGAAAGAGATGGGAATATCAGACCATTTGACTTGTCTCTTGAGAAACCTGTATGCAGGTCAGGAAGCAACATCTAGAACTGGACATGGAACAATAGACTGGTTCCAAATAGGAAAAGGAGTACGTCAAGGCTGTATATTGTCATCCTGCTTATTTAACTTACATGCAGAGTACATCATGAGAAATGCTGGGCTGGAAGAAGCACAAGCTGGGATCACAATTGCTGGGAGAAATATCAATAACCTCAGATATGTAGACAACACCACCCTTATGGCAGAAAGTGAAGAGGAGCTAAAAAGCCTCTTGATGAAAGTGAAAGAGGAGAGTGAAAAAGTTAACTTAAGGCTCAACATTCAGACAAATAATATCATGGCATCTGGTCCCATCACTTTGTGGGAAATAGGTGGGGAAACAGTGTGAGACTTTATTTTTCTGGGCTCCATAATCACTGCAGATGGTGACTGCAGCCATGAAATTAAAAGACACTTACTCCTTGCAAGGAAAGTTATGACCAACCTAGATAGCATATTTAAAAGCAGACATTACTTTGCCAACAATGGTCCATCTAGTCAAGGCTATGGTTTTTCCAGTAGTCATGTATGGATGTTAGAATTGGATGGTGAAGAAAGCCGAGCACCAAAGAATTGATGATTTTGAATTGTGGTGTTGGAGAATACTCTTGAGAATCCCTTGGACTGCAAGAAGATCCAACCAGTCCATCCTAAAGATTAGTCCTGGGCGTTCATTGGAAGGACTGATGTTGAAGTTGAAACTCCAATACTTTGGCCACCTCATGCGAAGAGTAGACTCTTTGGAAAAGACCCTGATGCTGGGAATGATTGGGGGCAGGAGGAAAAGGGGATGACAGAGGATGAGATGGCTGGATGGCATCACAGATTCGATGAACATGGGTTTGAGTAGACTCCGGGAATTGTCGATGGACAGGGAGGCCTGGCATGCTGAGATTCATGGGGTCGCAAAGAGTCGGATACAACTGAGCGACTGAACTAAACTGAACTGAATAGGCAACTCTGTTTCTCCTTCTACTTTGGACAGTTCCCATAGAACATCTTCTGCCTCTATTCCCAGGAAGCTTGAGGTGGATTAGTTATATAAATTCTGCTCTGGGTCTTAGCACAATACTCACAGCTTTTCTCTTCTTTCAGTTGCTCTTCTTCTGTGAGGTAGGTTGCTTTCTCTTCATCCCTGGAATGACAATATACTTTCCTAAACAGTTTCATAGTTTCTACTTACAGATCACCACTAGAAGTGTTCATGTTTTATTTTCTCCTTTTACTTTATACAATTGATTATGCCTGGGTTTTGGGAGAATATCTGCCCTTCAACTTCCACGAACCAGATTGTACTGCACTCCTCTTCTACCAAAATAACTGGGAGAGATGATAGTCAGTGAATGTGATGCTCTAACCAATAATTTTTGAAATCACAAAAGTTTATTTAAATTCAATTGTATTTCTCTTTCTCATGGTATCATAGTCTAATATAGTCAGTAGGGGACAGGTTTTCTTGACATGGCCATCCATAAACCTAGGTTCCTTCCATCTTTTAATGATTCCTTATAATTGTAATTCCTTCATATTCAATATTTGGCCTGCAGTAATTCCACAGAAGGGAAAGACATTGGGGTATATAGAAAGTTTTTTCTTTGTTTTTGGTTACATCTCAGTGGCATGTGGAACTTCACTAGTCAGGGATTGAACCTGTGTCCTCTGCAGTGTAAACATGGAGTCTTAGCCACATGACCACCAGGGAAGTTCAGCTGGGGAGTTTTAAGGCCAGGCCTGGAAGTAGCCTACATCACTCTGCCCATATTCCACTGGTCTCAGAAGTCAGTTAAGTCACTTAGATCTGTGATGACCTTGTGATGATTTTGTTGAATATTTGTTCCATACATTGTGCATATTGTACATTGCTCAACAATTTAAAATATATGTGTAACAATTATAAATGGCCTCAAGAAGCAATTTAAGCACAAAGGAAACAATATATAGTGAACATAAGGTATTCTGAGCCCCATTGGACATGAGCATCTCAAGGCTAAAGTTGGAATTACACAAACCTTGGGTCCTTTTGAATTTTAAGATTTCAGGGAAGTAGGCCAGGAGAGTGGGCCTTGTGCCAGTTCCAGTGGATAGGTAGAGTTTACATAGTACAGTAATGGGAGAAAAATGGTGACTGAGAAAAAGGGCACTCTCCAGGAAAGATGGCAACATTGGCCAGTTGATGACTTTGGTAGCCGGGCTTAGGGACAGAGGGATACAGCTATTCTCATGTAAAGGTTAGGAGAACAATTTTGGTCAGACTGTAAACTACCTTTGAGTACTCTAATGAACAATCATTGCACACAGAGTTGTTTCCTTTCCTGGCATATACTCTCCTTTATCCTTTAGAATCCTGCTGATCAGATCATGACAGGATTTCCTGTCTACATTAGTGAGAGAGGAATAGTGGTTGTAAATCATATTTGCAAATTATTTGGCACTCCTTCATTAAGAGGTGGAGTCTAATTTCCCTCTCCCTGAATATGGATTAACCTGAATGATTTGCTTCTAGTTAATACAATGCTGGTAGCTCAGTTGGTAATGACTCTGCCTGCAATGAGGGAGACCTGGGTTCGATCCCTGGATGGGGAAGATCCCCTGGAGGAGGGCATGGCAACCCACTCCAGTATTCTTGTCTGAAGAATTCCCATGGACAGAGGAGCCTGGTGGGCTACAGTCCATGGGGTTGCAGTCGGACATGACTGAGCGACTAAGCAGGAATATAATTCAATAAAACTGATGCTGTGTAACTTTCCCAGACTATATCCTAAAAGGCTTTCACCTGACTCTCTACTTCTCTTTGGACCTTTGCTCTTAGAACCCAGGTGCCATGGTGTGAGAAAGTTCAGGCCACACAGAGCTACAACATGTACACCTTTGGCTGACAGCCCCAAATGAGGTCTTGGTCAATAGCAAACATCAAAGGGGCAGACATCTGAGTAAGAAAATCTTCCAGATAACTTCAGCTCCAGCTGACTGTAACTGCAAGAAATACCCCAAGCAAAAGCCACCTAGCTGAGCCCAGGCAATCCCTAGAACTGTGAAAAATACTACTACTAATACTATTAGTAATAACAATAATAACAAAGTTTTTTTAATACAACTAAGTTTAGGGTGATTTTTATGCAGCTCTAGATAATTAAAACAAGAAACAAGGCTATGGAAAAACCATTCTCATTTCCCTCAAATTCCTGCATGCACCGAAGGCACTTTAAACTATAGTGTTTGAAAGACTAGAATACTTGAAGCCTAGTGGCAGTACCAAGGAGTGAGGAAAGTTTTGCAGCAGTCTCCAAAAGTGAAGCCACAAAGAAAAGAATATTGAAACAGTGAAAATATATGTTTTCTAGGTATAATGTAAAATGTGAATGAAGAGAAACACCTTTGGAAAACTTTGATATTTTAATGCTTCTCTAATGAGCAATCAAAGTAAAAACATGCGAACAACACAAATGCAGATTCAAGGCCTAGGTTACAATCACTCCTACTCCTGTCCAAAAGCAGATGGCTTCCCTTAAGCCATTTATTCTCTCTGAAATTTTTATATCACTTACACAGTGTTGATAACTTGCCTATCTTGCAGGATTCTTTTAAGAATAAAATGAGATAGTGTTTATAGTTCACTGAGCCCAAAGCTTGACAATACTCAGTAAATACACAGTAAATATCAACCAGTGTTACTACATGACATGTTACCACTATCAATAGAATCTGACACTGAGGAAATAGTACTCTTTGGCATCCACCTATGTCTGATAGGGCCCAGTTTGGTATTTTCGTGCTGGTTTCTCTCTCCTTTTGAGACTTGGAGCAGAAGCCTGATTGTAGCTCAGCTAAGTGCATACTGGATGATCTCAAATGAGTCTGTTGACTTCCCACATTTTCCATCTGTAAAATGGGGATGATAACAGATACTGTACAACATGGCTATGAATATTTAATGAGATTACACTCCTCCTTGGCAAAAAAGTTATGAGATACTAGACAACATATTAAAAAGCAAAGACATCACATTGCCCACAAAGGCCCCTCTAGTCAAAGCTATGATTTTTCCAGTAGTCGTGTACAAATGTGAGAGCTGTACCACAAATAAGGCTGAGTGCCAAAGAACTGATGCTTTCAAATTGTGGTGCTGGAGAAGACTCTTGAGAATCCCTTGGACAGCAAGGATACCAAAGCAGTCCATCCTAAAGGAAATAAACTCTGAATATTCATTGGAAGGACTGATGCTGAAGCCGAAATGCCAATTTGGCCACCTGATGCGAAGACTTGTTGGAAAAAACCGTGATGCTGGGAAAAATTGAGGGGATAAGGAGAAGAGGGTGACAGAGGAGGAGATGGTTGGATGGCATCACCGACTCAATGGAAGTGAGTTTGAGCAAACTCCAGGAGATGGTGAAGGACAGAGGAGACTGGCATGCTGTAGTCCATGGGGTCACAAAGCGTCAGACACAATTTAGTGACTGAACAGCAATAATAACAACTGAGGACAAAGGCTACCTCCAAATCAGGAAGAGGAATAATTATCTCCTTTCCTAACAGTGTCATTTGCATTTTCTTAGTTCATAACGTTTTTTAAGAAAGTGTCTTTTTAAAAAAAATATATTTATTTGACTGCGCTGGATCTTAGTTGAGGCAGAGGAGCTCAGCTGACCCTTGACATGTGGGCATAACTTAGCAATTGAAAAACAACAACAAGAATGTGGGCTTAGATCCCCAACCAGGAATCAAACTCGTATCTACTGCATTGAAAGGCAGATTGTTAGCCATTGAGCCACCAGGGAAGTCCAGTTCATAACTTTTAAGGAAGCTGTAAGGGAAATAGTTATTAGGAAAACCAAAGAATCTTAGCAATCTTTTTTTCTTGACGTGCAACTAGTGTCTTTTATTTTGCTCCCATTGTTTACAAGTGGTGTCGATGGGGCACTACACAGACTCATACCAGTGGTGTAGAACCTTCTGCCATCAATGACAGAGACAGCTCATTAGGGAGTCACCACATGGATATGGCAAGGCTCCAGAGCCAACACTGCTTTCTCTCTGTTCTAAGCAGCCTGGGATTGAGGCTCTTCAAAGGGACATTACCTTGAATAATGGATAAATATGACATTATTTCATTGAGACTAACCCATGTTTTTTTTTTCATTCTTCCTTGTTTTTTCAAAAATAATTATTTTTTCCCCTTTATTCCTTGTTGGGCAGAAGTGGGTGATTATACAGCCAGTCACTGAATGCTTCTGACAAGGGCCTAAGTTGCTATAGCTACACAACCTAATTAAATCTATAATTGAATTTGTAGACTTTTGATTTCCAATAGATGCCTCTTAGAGCATTCTTTGCATACTTACTCCCATTAAATACCACCTCATTCCACTCCCCACTTCTTGTAGGAGAATTGTCACTTAAAATAGCATCCGTCTGTTTTTATTTACATTAATTTATTTGTTATTTTTCTGAGTATTGGTAAACATATTACATGCTAGAAATTGTCAATATTGATTCAGAATCCAAATAGAGAATATGTTATAATTCAATATGTACTTTAAGAATGTATTAATATTTAAGAACCCAAACCTTCAAATTATACCTCAATTTGGCAGAAGTAATACTATTCTGTCTCAATATTTGGAATGAATTTAACATGCATATTTTTTCTCTCTCTACAGCCACTTTTGGCCATAAAGAATTAAATTTCATATCAACGCATAGTACAAAAATGGAGAAGGAGATTTGTAAATACTAATTATTCAAATCCAAATCTATATATTCCTATTTTTCTTCCTGACTTTAATACTGTCAACATTCAGGTAAATTGGTTTCTTTCTCAACATTTTTTCAGTAGCACAGTAAATTGTGTTAAATTAAAAGAAAAAGTGAGAAATTCAGTACCAATAAGTAAGTACTACTGTAATGAGTGAAAAGTTGCTGCTTGAGAATCATGTCAAAAGTTCATAAATTTACAATCAAAAAATACTGTTCTCTTTTTATACCTTCAGCACTTTCTCCTCCAAAGATGTAGAACCTTAGTTACATGCCAATTTCTAGTTGCTGTCTATTGCTCTATGATTCAGGAAACAAAAACAAAAATTATAGCTGATTGAATGCTCATTTCTTTAAGTCACTTTAACCTTGTGAATGTTGTTGCTGTTGTTGTTGTTTAGTTGCTAAGTCGTGCCTGACTCTTTGTGACCAGATGAACTACATCATACCAGGCTCCTCTGTCCTCTATTACCTCCCAGCATTTGTTCAAATTCATGTCCACTGAGTTGGTGACGTTATTTAAACATCTCATCCTCTGTCATCCCCTTTTCCTTTACCTTCAATCTTTCCCAGCATCAGGGTCTTTGACACCAGGTATTTTTCCATATGAATATTTTAAAATAAATTTATCAAGTTTTTAAAAGAAATCATATTGGCATTTCATTGGAATATCATTGCATCTGTAGATTACTTTTAATATTTAAGGTGTAAACTCTCCCTGTATGTTCTGCTATAACTAACTGCATCCCATATAATTTTATATAAAGTTCTGTCATTATAGCTCAGTTATAAATGTTTTCTAATTTTTAATATTATTTCTTCTTTGACCTGTGTGATACTTAATAGTGTATTTCTTAATTCTATAACACTTGAATTTTTAAAATTATCTTTATAACATTGATTTCTAACTTAATTGTTTTGTGGTCAGAAAAGATAGTCTATAAAATATTTTGGACCTTATTGAGAATTGCTGTATATGCCATTTTATGGTAAACTTAAAAAAAACACATTCTAAGTGTATTTGAAGTTAACCTTGAAAGGAATTTAACCTTGACCAAAAGTTGTGGTAAACATTTTAGCTACTGATGCAAAATATTTAATTATTATAGGGAGGTTCAGATTTTTAGTTTCTTCTTTTCATTTTAGTGAGATTTAATACTTTTATCTAATGTTATTATATTTTATATTTTTCTTATCAGTTATTTATAATCTGCTGTTATATCCACTCATTGAGCTTTTAAACTTTTTTCCATCATATTTCTGTCACTTTGAAATGCTTTAATTTTTTTTCAAATCTGTCCATTTGCATAGTTTTATGTTCTTTATATATATTTTAACTACTTTTATATCTTTAGAAGTGTCAAACCTATTTAGAAAATTGATGGTGTTTCTAACTCAACACCTGCATTATTCTGAGACTGATCCTTTGCTCTATTGTTTTTGCTGCTTTGCACTTATAGATATTTTGCACTTTTGATGTTTTACTCCTTTTGACTGTGAGATCCTATTTCAAGGAAACTGATTTAAGAGAATTCTTTGAGGTAATGCTGTAACTCAGATTATTTAAAGGAGATTTGCATTTGTTTCTGTTAAGCACCTAAGGCATGGTTAGCTGGGGACCACTTTAACTAAATCTCCTTAGGTTTTATCAGGTCATCCAGATTGTGTCAATTCTAGCTGCAATCTACATGGGGAATAACTTACAGTTACATGTATTTTCAAGGGAGATTTCCCCCTTCCATTCATTACCAAATTTTAATATAAGCATTGACTTTCAGTCTCCTTGTGGGAAGAGGTGTCTAGTTCACTCTTAATTGAAGGCATAGTTAGTTGGGTTCCAGTAATAAGCATGAATGTAGGCATATAAGTGCTTTCCTATTAGATCCTTTGCTCTGGGTAGGCTCAGAGCTTTGTATCCTATCCTTTATGCCTATGAAGCCAGGACATCATAAGCACAAATTCACCCGGTTTGGCAAACAGTCTCAAGATCAAAGATAGATTAATGGTTCCTTTACCACTCTGAGTTTTTGCCTTAATTTAATTTTCAGCTCTGAGTGATGGCTACTAATTTGAAGGTCCATTGATACCTTGCAAATAATTAAATGTTTTATGTAACTGGTTTTGAAGTTATATTTAGTGGGAGGGATTTTTAGGGCATGTAGACTGCTATACTGCTGTGTAGGAAAGTGATTTTCACATGTTTTAATTCTCAAGCTCCCTCAATTATATGTATTTTGTTTTACTTTTTTTAAGTTTTTTTTTCAAGGAACTTTGTAAAATGCTTAATATTTTTTGCTGTTTCAAACTGTATGAAATTAAAAAGAATTCAAGTCTTATATTTGATCTGTACATGTAGAAAAGTACATTTTGTAAGAATAAAAATATGTTCCCCTGATAGTTACAATTCGACAATTATTAGAATTAAGAAAAAGTGTAAGTGTGGAAATATTATAAACTGTTAACTTTTAAAATTGATTTTTCCTTTTATTTTTGGTATGTGTATTCACTAACTCTGTTCATTACCATATGACTTGCCACACCTCCTATGGGATCAATGTACCTCCCCAGTTCACTCCTGGTTGGATAAGGGAGAAATTTGAATCCTTTTTTCCATTCAATCATCAAAATTATTGAGTAACTGTCATATTGAAGAGACTCTGCTAGGAATTGTGGGAAACATAAGGATGAATGGGACCACCTCTCTGCCCTAGAGTAGATAACAATGACACAGGAAAGACAGATGCATTCATTAAAAACACACGGTAGACAATAATGAGGGCTTCCTTGCCACAGACAGTAATGAGCCCTAGAGACTACCAAGAGAGAATAGGCAGAGGAGGAATAAATTCCATCAAGAGAAGTTGGCAGTGGTATACTGGTAGATGTTTAACAACTGAACCTCTGGGGATAAAAGCCCTGATTTGTACCATTTGTCAGTTTCTATGGTATAAATATTTTTACCATGGCCAGTTTCAAGCTACCAGAGTGATGTCAATTGGCTCAAAATTTTCTGAAAATGTGACGATTGACTTTAGAAAGCTGGTACAAGGTGGCTGCTGATCGCTACGGTGTTGAGAACAGTTTCTTGTAGTAGGATTGAGGTAGATGTCTTTAAGAAAAGAATATTCTAGTATATGTGCAATGAAGACATTCCAGACAGAGAGGAAAATCTTAGAAAAGGCAGAAATGTGGCAGGATCTAAGATATATTTGAATAACACCTGGTATGCAAATATAGATGCCTGCAGTGCACATGGTGAAAAGAAAGGGAAGAGAAACACCAGTAAAAGATGTCTGTGAACTGTTTGGGCTGGTCTGTATCCTTATGACAACTTCAAGGTCTTGACTTTTGTCTTAATTTTTTTAATGTATAAATGGTGATAAATGGATAAGAAAGCTGTGGTACATATACACAATGGAATATTACTCAGCATTAAGGAAAAATTCATTTGAATCAGTTCTACTCAGATGGACGAAACTGGAGCCCATTATCCAGAGTGAAGTAAGCCAGAAGCAAAAACAACAATACAGTATATTAACGCATATATATGGAATTTAGAAAGACGGTAACGAGAACCCAGCATGCGATACAGCAAAAGGAACACAGATGTATAGAATAGACTCAGGGCCTCTGTGGATGAGGGAAAGGGTGGGATGATATGGGAGAATGGCAT